>PVLA01003832.1:0-197171 GCA_004027455.1 Hydrochoerus hydrochaeris | reverse complement strand
ATCTCACCTCTCAACAGTGATTGTGAAGATTGTTTGCAACACATGAAATTTGAGGAATATTTCAAACCATAACACATCTAAGTGTTAGACACTGCTGAGGAAGGAAGGAAGGAAGGAAGGAAGGAAGGAAGGAAGGAAGGAAGGAAGGGGAAAGAGAGAAAGAAAGAAAGAAAGAAAGAAAGAAAGAAAGAAAGAAAGAAAGCGAGCCAGGCGTGGTGGCTCACGCCTGTATTCCCAGCACTCAGGAGGCTGAGGCAGGAGGATTGTTGTGAGTTTGAGACCAGCCTGGGCTACAAAGTGAGCTCAAGGCCAGCCTGAACTGCATAGCGAGACCCTGTCTCAAAAAAAGAAAGAAAGAAAGAAAGAAAGAAAGAAAGAAAGAAAGAAAGAAAGAAAGAAAGAGAGAGAGAGAGAGAAAGAAAGAAAAAGAAAGAAAGAAAGAAAGAAAGAAAGAAAGAAAGAAAGAAAGAAAGAAAGAAAGAAAGCATCTAGCAGTAGGGTCCTAAGTTTAAGCACAGCCTGGGTTATTTAGCAAGACTGTCTCAAAATAAAAAATGAAAAAGGGTTGAGGGTGTAGCCCAATGCAAAGGCTGGGGTTCAATCCCCAGTACATCAAGGAAAACTGAAAGACCCTGAAAACTGCAGAATAGAAGTTAAAATGCATTGGGGAGGGTGGGTTAGGGGGAAGTAATCCAAAGTATGTTTTCTTGAACTTCAGTTTTTTTCCCATAACCAAAAATAGACCGATTCTATTACAGACTTGAGGCCACATGATTAAAGTTGAAAAGTTTAGAGCAGCCAGCCATGGCTACGTACTGATTAGTACATACTAATCTTTCTACCACAGCCACCCCGTAGCGCACTGCACCAGCGCCCACTGAGTCACATTGGTGTCACCATTCGCATTCTCCTTCCTTACAGAAGCAGTTCTAGAAGCCTCTGGAGCCAGGACGCATCAGCAAGAGTGAGGCCCACAGAATCACCAAATGTGAGCCACCCTGCTGACAACTCTCGCTGGCTCCCTGACAGAAACTCTGAAAGCTGAATTGCAATGGTGTAGAAAAACAAAAAGAGAGGTGCCATATTTCCCCCTCTCCCCTTCAGCAGACACCAAGCACAGGACCCCAAGGCTCAGGCTGTCTCTTTGCAAGCCACTGAGGGTGGAAGAGTTATCTGGTCAACCTTCCTTTTCCAGCTGCTCATTCGTTAAGGCCAATTTTCTTCAAATGCTCCATTTTGTAAAGCTACTAATTCCACTTTCACTTTATATCTGAGGTTGCCTGGCTCGTTAGTACTCAGTGATAGCTTTCAAAGAGGCCAGGCACTGCCGTCCACAGGTGAATCCGCCACCGAAGAGCTCAACATCCGTCTATAGGACCTTTGGAAGAACCGCAGACAGTCCCAGTCCTCAGGTGGCTTCTCTATAGCAAAGTTCCCAAAGTGCCAGTAGAGCAGCTTTCTTTCATGGTGCTTGGTAATCCTCGTTTTTCAATTCCTGTTTTGCTTTTGAGTACTCACTCTCCATCTGGGATGTGAAAAACCATAAATTTGCAATGATGTCATTGAGATGGAACACACGACCCACACAAAGAACCTTTCCCTTTTCAAGAACAAACTTGGCTTCCCAGTCTTCCTGGGAAGCTAGCAGAGCTTGGATGCAATGTCCATGTTTCTTTAAATGGTCTTTTTCCATTGCAAGAACTGCTCCTGTAGCAGAATCTAAAAGATTCCCTGTGGAGTTACCTCCACAAACAAACACACTTCAGTAAGTAGCCCTTTCCCAGGGTCACTGGAACTAAAATGAATAACAAAACAATTCTGTCCACTCTATTGCCCATGGTGACCTCATGTTACCCTCGAAATGTGGACGGAACGGTACCCCAGGGCATAACCTCAGTCGTCCGCAGACCTTTCCCTAGGTTATCACCCTATTTTATTTTCAATTGCTGAAATTTTACAGCTACATAGCAAAAGTCTTTACTGTTAAGGACTATGTTGCTTTCCCCACCCGCCTCCCATTATAAGGAGTACATATTTGTCTTCCTAGCATAGAGAAGGCAGAGAGAGTAAAAGATCATTAAATAGGTAAAGCGATTTATTTTTGTTATAGGAAGTTTGGATTATGGCACCTGACACAGACATTTAGCTATATCAAAGCATCAGAAACAAGGCTCAACAGTAGAGTTTTAGCAGAAAAATCAGTTCTTCAGTCACTATGTAATAGTTTTGTGGCCCCTGAATCCTTTGCTATCACTCATAGCACACTGTTCCCAGGCCACTCAGAGACTACTGTCTAAACAAGATTGACTATTGCAAGGGGAAGAACAGAACGTTTCCCATGTAATGTCACCAATCTTTTTACATTCTGAGAATCCTTCCCCAGGCACTGGCAGAGTTTTACAGGCAGAAAGGTGACCATATTTTTATGACACTTTTTTTTTCTCCCTTGGTCTGAGGTTAGAGCACAAGAACAAAATAGCTCTTTTTGTTCATTGTACCAAGAAATTCCCTCCTGGATCTATCAAGTGTGACTGCTCACCTAGCAAATAGCTTGGACATCTCCAGACATAAACACCATATGAATAAAACATGATGCAACTGTTGGATATAGTTATGCTTCTACAAAGACAAGGTGTTTGGCACTCTGCTCTCTGCTACCTGCACAAGTTCACGGTAATCATTCTCAACAGTGACACTTTATGTTATCAACTGAATAGAATTCCTTTTAATTATCTCAGTTAACTCTGTTTATTATGACAGTATATGCATCATTAATTTGGAGGAGTGTTTTTTAAGCCCCTAATGTAACATGTCCAAATCGAATTCTGCATGTGTTTTTTTTAAAGATTGAACATTCAGTTCCCACATTTCAACTCAGACACTATTTTATATATTTGCTTTTCTGTTAACTTTAAAATGAAGTCCTTTAAAATGCAGGTGCCTTTGGAGAAAAGATTATTTAATTAGCCATTTCTTGGTGCTTTACTGATAATCAAGTTTCACAATAAGCAACATTGTCTAAATTCGTTCGCTCCTGTGCCATGCCACATCTGAGGAGAACAGAGTCCCCAAAATGAAATGGACCATTCAGCGAAGAGCAGGCCCAGTCTAGCCTCTTGGCTGGCATGCAGGAGCTGGGAACACATCAGGGTTTACGGCTGGACTGCCCAAGCCAGCACAGTTGTGGTTTCTTAAGGTGCCTGCCTTCAGCCACCTGCAGTGCCTTTAGTGCCTCATCGCCCTGGGCACTGACCCAGTGGAGACTCCCCTATTCACCAGTGGTCTACAGCAATTTGCACTTGCTGACACCATGGCAACTAATTGGTCTTCACGACCTGCAAACTTTCGAGAAGGTCAATTTAAGGCCCTTTTCTTGCATCGGGGATCAATGTAAAATTCCTCAAATCAGATGCATTTTTGCACCCCAAAAGGCCGCTGTGAAGTTGTCTGAAGTTTTCTTAGTTGTCTCAATGAGAAAACCTCAGGCATATCGGTCTGAGGTTTAAGAGACCAATATAACAACATTTTGTGATCTTTCTAAAAGGATAAAATAAAATATACCAATATATCTTCTAGAAGGATCATTGAATTTTATTGAATTATTTCTATAAATTAGGTCTGGCACTAGATGAGATGTGTGTGTGTGTTGCATTTTGTTTTGTGCTCAATCTTTATAACAGCAAATTAAATCAGGGAAGCATTGCATGAAGTAATTAAGGACCAGACTTTGGAGTCAGACTGTCTGGGTTCAAATCCCAGCTATACTTAACAGGTGTGTGACCTTGAATGAATTACCTAGCTTCTCTGTGTCTTTATCTCTTTATCTTAAAAAAGGAAGTTAATGGATGGTTGTTTTGGTGATTTAATAAAGGAATATATACATATATATATATATTTATATATATATATGGCACAGCACTTTACTTAGCACATAGTACTTGATCATACACATTAGTTGTAAGTTTTATAATCCTTATTTTACAATTTAAAGCTCTAAGAGTCAACATCTGAAACATGTAGACCCAGATTCTGAGACTATAAATGGTTTGTATTATGTAACTCAGTCTCAAAAGTTGTATATGTGTATAGTCTTGGTCGCAAGAAATAATTGTAGATAGTCCACAGGCAGTATTTTATTTCACTATTATGTATTTTGACAAGAAATTGAAAAATGAAAAATGAGTAACTCATGTATGGAGAATGCAGTTTCATGGACCCTACTGTTTAAGTTAAAATAAGTAAAATAATCCACGAAATGGGAAATATGTGAGTAAAAGTAATACACAAAGAGGGTGAAAATTTGAGTATTACACACATGAAGATCCAAAGTTTGTCAAAGTTCTGCTATAACAGATGGTCTCCCTAGAATATTCTCATCTGAAATAGTAGTTTTCTGAATCTAAGCATTGCAATAGAAATGAAGTACCTGTTTCTCTGTTTTCTGAATTTAATTAATGAAAGTAAGATATACATGTGTGGTGTTCCCAACACTGATTTGTATTGGTGTGACAGAAATCTGTCCTTGAAAAAGTAGAGCATTTGAATTGAAATATTCAAAGGTTATGAAACAGAAGTGAAGAACTCACTAACCGACAAAGTCGCATTGTTTGGTAAACGGGAAGCAAAGGCCTTTCTAGTGCTCAGCATCCCTGGGCAGCTCACTGAGTCGGCTGTGGAAACCTGGGTCAGAGGAAACGCCGAGGTTGTGCTCCAGACTTTCACACTGGAATCACCAAAGCAGTGAGGCCAGAAGTTGTGTCCTCTCCCTGCCACTGTGATTGCACTGTTCCTGTAGCTGTGCGGATACACCTGCTTTCTAAGGCCAAAGAGCTTCCCTTTCTGTGGCCTTCTAGAAGCAGCCCTGACTGAGAAGGCCTAAGGAGGGAGTGCATTCCTCAGGCTTTGGGAGAAAACCCATCTTCCCTGCTATGTTCCCTTGTTCTTGGATGCTACTCAGAGTGCTTTAATCTGTGTGACAGGCAGGATCCCAAGATGGCTCTCATGATCCCCAAGGCCTAGTGTGATGACCGGTCACTGCCCTAGGGTATGAGCGAGATTCTGACTTGCTTCTAGCTAGTAGAACACAGAAAAGCTGATGGAATGTCATTCCCATCTACTAGTCTTTCTTAGCAGACTAGAATGTGGTTTTCCTGTTACCCTGGGAGAAGTAGAGAGCCAGAGCAGGAACTCTCGACATCATGTGACGAGGTGAGCAGTTGGGGCCAAAGGCCTGGAGAAGGCCTTCAGCAGACACCTGGTAAGAAACAAGGACCACTGTCATATAGCTGCAAAGAAATGAAATCTTCCCAAGACCTGTGTGAGCTAAGAAGTGAATTCTTAGGTCAAGACTAAATGAGAATGCAGCCCAGCCGACACCAAGAGTACAGCTTTGGGCAAATGAACTGCCTGGACTCCTAATCTACAGAAACATAAAATACAGGTGCCTCTAAGTCTGTGGCAATTGCTAATGCAGCCATAGAAAATTAATAATCTGACGGTATTCTAAGCAAACGAAGAGGCAAAGTCATGCTGGTATCTGCGCTCCTGACCCAGCTCGCTCCTCCTTGTAGCTGATCCTGCATTTACACCTTTCCCTGGGTGACTCACCATTAATGATGCTTCGACCATTGCATGAAGACCTTTCCCTCCAATGACCATCTAAAGTCCCACTCCATTCCCAGTAGGGCAAATAATTCTTTAGAAACATACCATCAAACATTCAAAAAAATGAAAGTGCAACTAGGATTTTTAAAATAAATGTTACCTTTCTTTACCACAGAACTAATCTGTATCTACTATAGGAAATGAATCATAACGGGAGGAGTCATCCAAACCAGCAGGAGAAATGCCTACTCTTCATACTATTCAATATCCCACTCATCTCCCATGGACCTACATGTAATTATGGCATCATATGTCCTTTGAACTTGCATTTCTAATTTATAATGAGTATGCATGTTCTCGAGAAGTTATTTAATCATCTTTGACAATATCATTGCTAATTTTATAATGTTTCTGACATGATATTTCATTTTATATATATGATTTAATCCATTTAATCAGTTTGGATAGGGCCGGAATTTGAAAGGACTGCAAATCTTTCTGACAAATTAGGTGTTTAGGAAACAGTAAATGGGCATTATTCCGTTCTGAACCATGTTCCCATTTCCCCCACCTTAACAAGCATCACTAGTGATCTTTGCAAAACGAAGAATTTGATTCAGAATCAGAATTGGGTCTGAGGTGGAGCTAAAGTTCTTTTTTTTTTTTTTTTTAAGTTTGTAAATAGGTTCTGATGCTTTCAGTCCATTTGAGGTGGTCAGTAGGAATTCAAGGCCTTTAAGGGCAGAGGGGGTGGCAAAGGGTGGTAAAAGAAGTTGATGAGCATTTCAAAGGAAGAACCACATCACTTCTTGATAAAGTGAATATACAGCGTAAGCATAGAAAAATTTAAAAACCATCCCTCTTTCCTAACTGGAAAGACTTCAAGACTAGTGACAGCACTGGCAGAAATGTAGCCAAATGGGAAAGGCTATGATGAGAATGATTCTGACATAAGAGGAGGTTGCTGCTATGGGTTAAATTCTGTGCCTCAAAAAGACATATTAAAGGCACAACCCCAGGAACCTGAGACTGTGACCATATTTGGAAATTGAGACTTTGCAGGTGTCGTCAAGTCAACCTAAAGTGGTACTAGAGTAGAGTGAACCCTAAATCCATGGGGTGGTGAGCTTTGGAGACACAGAGACCACACAGGGAAGCAGGGCAGGTGACAGTGAGGCAGAGACGAGCGTAATACCCTTGTAAGTCAAAGAATACCAAGGACTGCCTGCAAAAACCAGAAGAAGGGAGGCAGAAGTCTCTCCTGCAGACTTCGGGAGGGAACAGAAATGGTCTTACTGATGCTTTTAATTTCAGACTTCTAAAATTGGGAAAGAACAGTTTTTTGTCATTTTAAGCCACGTATTTTGTTCTACTTATTTTGGCAGCTCTAGGAAACTGATCATTACTTAATTGTTAAAGTTGAAAAAAGAAAATTCTGAGATCGGCCAAAAAAAAAAAAAAGTTGATGAGAAATTAAGTATGTCAGTTTTAGACTTTAGAGTAGAAACTGTAGTTCAAATTTAAATGTGAGAGCTGTTAAGAAAATAAGCAGATAGCAAGAAAAAGTTACAGTACAATCTTGAAATTCACTCATAGTTAGAAAACTGAGCAGGGAATTGTGGCAGAACCCCAAAAGTCACTTAATGTCTCTAAGCTCCACTATCCAATTCCATACAAAAGAAAAAGCTGAATTAGAGAATTTTTTTTACAGCTTTATTATTTTACATCCATCGCTGAGTTCATACTTTGGCTAGAGGCTGGGAAGCTAAGAAGCAGTAAGAACAAACTGTAGAGAATCTTTGGTGATGGTGAAGGCAGGAGAAACTCCTTGTGTTGTGTCTTTCTGGGAAGTTCAAAACATTTTTATCTGTAATACATTATTAGTCCCAATATCTCCACTATGAAACAGAACAAGAATTATCGTTTAAAGGATAAAGAAACCAAGACATGAGAGAATTGAATGAAAAAGATTCTTCAGTGTAATACATTGCCTGAATAATCAGAATGCTTATTAGGAGAAAAACTAATGACAATACAAAGCACAGAAATACTGGAGGGGACATCACATTTTCTCACTTTCCTTCCGTCTCTTTTTCTCTCCTCCATCTCTCTCCCAGCTATTTCCCTTCCTCTATCTTTCTCTAACTTATTTACCCCTTTTTGTAAGATAAGATTTTGGTTACAAAATATTTAACATACAAGGAAAAAGAAATAATTGTCATCATGGGTGATCAGGAAAATAGCTGTTTTTCTTCCTTGAAGTCTTTCTTTGTTAAGGTTAATGCATAAAAGTCACATTAGATTGGCTGTCGTATCTGTGCCTCTCCCAGTTTTCTCTAGTCTTTAAGGACAGGAGCAGTTATTAATGGTGTTTTACTTAGGGAAAGAAACTGCTGAGGTTCCAAGTCTATGTCAAAACGAGCTGAGGCTCATTTTGTTTTCTAGAAAAAAACTCAATTTTTACTTTTAGTTGACTAAATTTATTGGTACATTTTAGGTATATGTAACGGTCATTGGGAATTTGTACCTGTGCGTGATATATCTTGGTTCTTCTTTTTTTTTCCTCATTCTCCTACTCTCCCTTTAACCCTTTCCCCTTCTTAATTACAAAAGCTGCCTCTACTTTTTCCTTCTTTTCTCATTTTTTCTTTTCCTATCCTTCCTTTCCTAATTTACATGTGTGTGTTCAATTTACTTCAGAGTATGATCTCAAGGTGGATCCATTTGCCTAGAAACGTCTCAAGTTTATCCTTCTTTATGCTAAAGTAGTACTCCAGTTTATAAGAAAACCACATCTTTATTCTCATCAGTTGATCCTTTCATCAGTATTTGGGCTGTGTACAAGATTTAATTGTTACAAGCTATGCTGCTATAAACATGGATGCACATGTATCACTATGGTATGATGTTTTAAATTCTTTTGGGAAGATACCCAGAAAGGGAATAGCTGGGTCAAATGGAACCTCTAGTTTTAGTTTTTTGAGACATCTTCACACAGATTTCCAAAGTAAGTGTACCAGTCTGCATTCCCAACAACAGTGGAAAGGGGTTCCCACAGCTTCACCAGCATTTGTTATTGGTTGATTTCTTTTTTTTTTATTTTTATTTTAAAGAGAATAAAACAAAAGAGGACAGATCTAAGCAGATCAGGAGAGAACAATGTAAGCAACACAGCACTTCACAACAAGACAATTGGATATTGACAGTAGCTATCATAATGTCTCTTTCTTTGAAATAGTTGAGCTTAGCTTTACACACAATAATGTCAAACATAACAAAGTAGAATAAAACAACTCAAGAGAATGGAAGTATTCCAAGACATTCTGAACCAAAGTTGATTTCTTGATAATAGTCATTCCTTCTGGAGATGGAATCTCAGCATTGTTTTAATTTGTGTCTCTCAAATGAAAAAAAAAACATTTTTTTTGTATAATTATTTTCCATTTTACATCTTCATGTGAGAAGTGTCTACTTATTTCAGATGCCCATTTTTGGATTGGGTCTTTAAACCTGCAGTGTTTGATTTTTGGGGGTTCTTCATATATTCAGAATATTGGTCCTTTTTCAGAGGGACAGCTGGGAAAATTTTTTTTCTCACTATATTGGTTGTCTCTTCACTCTGTCAATAGTTTCCTTTGCTGTGCAAAGTTTTTTTTTTTTTTAATAAAATAAGAGACCAGTTGTGAATTCCTTGTAATATTTTCTGTGTGATTAGGGTTTTGTTCATAAAGTCTTTGCCTACATCTATGTTTTCAAGAGTTTTACCTATTAATTCTTCCAGTACATTATCTCTATTCTAAAAGTTAGATCTTTGATCCATATTGACTTTAGTTTAGTGCATGATGAGAGATATAGGTCTCAGTGTGCAGCCTGTGGAAAGCCAGTTTTCTCAGCATCGTTTATTAAAGTGATGATATTTCTTCTAGCAACGGTCCCTTTGTGGAAGATGAAGTGGCTGAGTGTGTTTGGAGTTGTTTCTGTATCTCCTTGGGTCTGTGTTTTGGCTAGTACCTTGCTGACTAAATCAATTTTTAAGCCGCCATACCCCATCAGAAAAGACATTCCCATTGTGCTTTTTATGGTTGATAACACTGTGTTAACTTGAGCAGTTTAGAAGTTTAACGAAGAGACTCAGCAGGGATCCGGGGTTCTTTGTAAATATTTTCATCCTGTGCAAGAGGAGAACAAGGAGATTTTGTGAGTGCTATACTTGCTCTGGAGGGGTTGGAGTGGGTGGCCTGTGTACAATATAGAAGAGAGAAAGAGGCTTGCTTTGTCTCTTTTGCTCTGGCTGCTTTGCTGGCTACTTTCTTGAAGTATTGCCCAGGTGTCATGCCACCCTGCCTTGAACCAGGTGATTATGGACTGAAACCTCCACAAACTGTAAGCTAAATAAACTTTTCCTTCCTTCATTTTGGGTATTGGGTGTTTTTTCTCTGCAAGAAGAGAAAAGTAACCAAGACAGTGCTCCAACAAGGTTTTTAAAATTTATCTTCTCTTTATGTTACATTTGCATTCTTCAGGGTGCTAGTACCTAAAAAGTTGAAAACCACCACTACCACCATGAAACAGTGTACATTAAAACCTGAGCTACATCAGCAACCAAACCTTTTTCTTGGCAGTAACTATCTTTAGAGCAAATTTGAATTTGAAACTAACTGCACACTTTGCACATCTTGAACTGTGAAGCATATGTAGCTGTCAGAGAGGGATTTTCATTCTTTCATTTGCCTTTAAAGAGTGACTAGTCTGCAGCAACCACAGCTGCGTTTTTCCTCTGTGACACAATAACCATCCCAAAGGACACATCCCCTGAATGATTAGAAATTGCGTTAGGTTAGAGGAACCTGAGACCCAACACACAGCAGCTTACACACTGTGTCACGAAGTGGCTTTTCAGCTGGGTTTTCAAAGGGCACTTCCTTGAAGTACTCCACCCTCAAGCACAACTCGTAAATACCAAAGACCAACGAACACCCAAGCCCAAGTTAATAGTGTTGCTACCATTTAGTGAACTGTGGCTTTCATAACTGCTGTATTTTCCTTTAAGCTACGAAATAGGAAAAGTATTATTATCATTTAAAATATGTGAAAAACAGATACATGGGACATTTAGCAAAAAAGATTCTCTGGTGAAGAGAATAATGAACTGGCGGGGAGAGATTGGGCTTATGGGATACTCTAGACCTCCAGGCTAGATGGTCCATGAAAAAAATGTCCTATTTCAGTCCCTTGACCAGTTCCTCTGAGCAGGCATTTTATAACATATGACCATGTGTGAATGAAAGCATTTTACCTTTACTTACCAGTAGGAAGAGAAAATTGGCAGTCATACAGTTTAATGGTGCCACACACATTCACGTACACTAGAGTGGAGGAGGGGAAGTGTGGATGGATAGGTAAGGAGAGCTGAGTTAAAAGCAGGGGCAGGGATAGCGCTGTTCTTTTGCTTCAATACTTGATTCATTACCATGTTGCCAAGTCAGATATATATCCTGCTCCAAAGGGTTTTTGTAGCACCCTCAATAATTTTTGGTAAATGTTAGCTATTACTATTATGACTATTATTATTATTTTAGAAATGGTTAATGGGTTCAGTAGTTATGAAAACCAAAACCATATTCTCATAGCATATGTGAATATAAAAACACATGACTGTTAAAAAAATAGACTTCAATGTGTATATATATCCCATCTATCCAACCAGATTGGTGCTCTTCTGCCTTTCTCTCTTCCTATCATTTGTATTGTAGGCATTTTGTAAAAGGTTCCCCAACCCAGGATATTTACTTAACGTCACTTCGTCAGGAAATCCAAGAAGATAAGACAATTCTTCCGCACTGGTTTTAGCTGGGCACAGAGTGAAACTGGGATTTATGCAGCTGCTACAAATAATAATAGCAATAACTGTCATTCTCTGAGAGTTTCCTATGTGCCAGGTACTCCACTAAGCAGTTTACTGTTATTGCTATGTACTCTCACAACAATCCTCCCAGAATGCACCATTATTAACTGTGTCTCCTGGGAAGATGCCGAGGTTCAGAAAGGTTACACAAATTTTCCCATCCTCATGGATCTGTTTCCTTGTGAATGGAAGCAGGCTGGGAAACAGGGCAAATTAAAACAGCAGGACAGAGCCTGAACTGAATCAGAACTATAACTCCTGTCAGATCTCAGCTAAAAACAAATTCAGAGCCTGAACTCTGAGAGATTACCGAAAGCTCTAGATTGTCACACGCCTGCAGGTTTTCATACCTTGGCCTCAGTTCACCAGGCCCAGAGCTATGGTTACATTCTGAGCAGCTGGGTGCCTCTGCTTATCTACAGGTAAGAGTTACCATCAGTGGTTTGAAATTTTTGCTCTTTGATAATCCAAGGCAATAGTCCCAGCATTCACCTGAGTTGCAGTGAATCCCAGAGTTTTTGGAGCTCCTTCTTCAAATTTACCTGCAGGTCTGGTGGCATCATATATTTAAAAACAAACAAACAATGTTTGAACCACTCAAAGTCACTGATACTAAGCCAGATGGAAAAGGTAGAGCTCCCACTGGGTAAATTATATTGATACTAAATGGTACTGGTTACAAAATGTGATTATAAAATAAGAATTAGCTGGGATTAATGGTGAATGCTATCATCCCAGTATTCCAGAGGCTGAGGCAGGAGGGGTGCAAATTCAAGGCCCACCTGGGATATGTAATGAGTTCGAGTAAAGTGGACTGTACAGCAAGGTCTTATGTCAAAATTAAATAAATAAATAAATAATAAATAAATTGGTGAGGGGAAGGTTTGAAATGTTCAGAGGAAGAATAACAGGATGTCACCTGTGCTTTTCGTGTGTCACTTTTCAAATCTATCGTTTAGATGAACAGAACCCAATGAGTGTGTTGAACAATCAAAGTTCATAAAATTTACTATCTTTTTATGGTTCTATGACTTCTCTTATTACGCAAGCTAAATGCTCCCTCTTGATGAATTTTGTGATAAATCGACATTTACTGAGTGTCTCCTGAATAACAATTACCCAGTGAAGAAGTTGGGATTATTGTCCATTTTATTGACAAGACTTATAAGAATTTTACAGACTTATAAGCAAGCCCTGTCCCGCCTGTTCCTCAGTATAACCAGCAGATGAGCATGGGCAAGTTTAGGAGAATACTCTCCTCCTACCATTCTCTGTCGCTACAGCAGTGTCCTTTCTGTAGGCCAAATGTGGAGGGAAAACTATTTGCTTCTAAATCAATCAAATGGCACACATATGTCATAACCTCTCCCAGTAAGAGAAGTTTTTTCTTTTTCAAGGCTGAAAAACTAATGCTGTTTTACTTCACAAATATTTATGAACTATCTTAAATTTCTTTCCTTCTCTAAGAACCAACAAGAAATAATGTGATTTATTTTAGATAAGGTTTTAAGATTATCTAAAAGCTCTCACATTTTGAAAATAGCACCTGCATCACAGATTATATATTATTCTCCAGTCTCATTAGAGTTTTCAAGGAGAAAGTCATCCTTATATCTACCAGCTAGCAGAGTATCTGCCAGTAGAATTTATAGTGCAAGAGTGACCATTAACTCCTACTTCTTTAAAGCACATTTCTCTTAGAGACCTTGACAGTTTAGACATAGGGCAAAAGCTTCATTTATTGACTTCTAGTTGAAGAAGATAAAAAGGGTATTTTGAAAAGAATTAGCAATAAAAATAAAGGTTGAATCATATAAGCTTTCAAGAAGGAAGATAATAATACCATGCATACAGCACTTACATATTTTCCCGCTAGTATTAAATAGATCATATGGAATGCCTGAAGGTATTAACAAAAACATCTTTATAACGTACAAAATCAGATCTGACACAGTCTGAGGCAGTATTTTCATATTAACTGTTAGTACTCTCAAACATATAGTTAAATCAATTTAGGAGATGATGAGCAATATGTTTTGAAATGGGAAAAGAATGTTATTTTTAAAAAGAAAATATTAGAATAAAATAAAATGGATTAGCTTCATAATACATGGTTGTTTGTGTTAAGAATGTAAAATCTATATTTACTACTGTCTTCTCATCAAATAAAACAGAAGAGTACATGGAACATAACAGCTAGTAAATATTTGTTATTAAATGAATGAATGTATACACTTATATGCATATTTATCTTTTAATCACTCCTTTAAATGGCTCATAATATGGTTTGGGTATTTAGCTCAGAGGCATAAGTGCCTGCCTGGCAAGCATGAAGTCATGAGTTCGATCCTTAGTACCGAAAAAAAAAAAAGGCTCATAATAAAAATACATTTCCTAATGTAATAAAAATGACAAAAATTTGGAGAAATTGTAAATGTATACAAGGTAGATGACAAAACAAGTGAATTTTTAATTTTTTTTTAAATTATTACAGTAAAAGACATTACTATCAATGCTCCTTGAAACACTCCTCCTTGCAGTGAAATCACTTACCCCACTGTTCTGGCCGTTTTCTGAAACAGTTCTGGAAGTCCTGTTTGGTGTGTCTTTCATTGCGCTGACACAGCTATCTTAGTGTCTTGAATGTATTCAAAACATTTACCTTGCATGGTATTTGACTTTGGGGAAAATACTGAAGTCCTCAAATCTGATGAATAAGGTGAATGAGGACACCCAGAACATTTTTGCAAGCCTGCCTTTGCCTTGAATAATTCTTGGTGGAAGCATTACTGCATTTTTCATCACAAGTGATAAAGATACTCACAAAAGAGGACCTCCAGAGCTGCTTCAGAGAGTGGCAAGGATGATGGGAGGAGTGGGTTTTGGTGGGAGTTGACAGCAAAATGTGTGTGTGTGTGTGTGTGTGTGTGTGTTTTTGTGTGTGTGTGTGTGTGTGTGTGTGTGTGTGTGTGTGTGTGTGTGTTTTGAGACAGGGTCTCTCTATGCAGTTCAGGCTGGTCTTGAGCTCACTTTGTAGCCCACGCTGGTCTCAGACTTGAAATGAGCCTCTTGCCTCAGCCTCCTGAATGTTGGGATGACACCACACTTGGTTCAAAACGTCTTTTGCTGTGTTACATTTTTAAAAATTTAAAAATTTACCACATATTTTGAACATTGTGTGTACATATGCACGGTATATATAATATATCATGCAATAATCAGACATGTACATAAATGTTTTAAGTCAGACTTTCTAGAAGCAAGTTTGTAACAAATAGGCAACAAATGGACTCAACTCCAGGGAAGGAGAGTGAATGGAACAAAGAAGAGAGTTTAAAGCTCTGAGTGACATTTTTGTGTAAGTGATTCAGTGAGAGAATTTCTGCAAGGAGACACCTTGAAGGGAGTGACATGTGCAAAATAAAGTGGTGGAGAGAAAGCAGGCAAAACTGTGTCTCCAGGGGCTGGGGATTTAGCTCAGTGGCTTAAGTTCGATCCCCAGTACAAAAAACAAAACAAAACAAACTGTGTCTCCAGAAGACAGAATGCCCTGTCTTCTCCTGGAAGGGCAGTTTCCACCAGCAAGGGGGAATGCCCATCTGAAGGAGTGGGCAGAGGCAAGCCAGACTCCTTCCCTGGTGACAATTCTTCATTCATTCACTCAAGGAACACTTGCTGAGCGCCCACATCATGTCTAGAACTCTGTTCAGCCCTGTGTCATGACCCTGCCTGAGACACTACAGTTTACAAGCTCAAAGTCCAATTGTAATTAAAAAAAAAAATAGCAGAATGTGTATTATGAAAACCTTTGTGACAGAGGGAGGTTGGTTTCCATTCCAAATAACATTCCTTAAAGGACCTTCACATTTCACTTAGGTCTTAATTTTCTTCCATTCTTAACTCTTCACTGTGAACCATTTGAAATGAGGTGACATATATGTGAAGGTACATAGATTAACAGCCTAAAGGAATCTTTGAATGTACCAATATTTTACAAAAAATATGTAAAATGTATTGCAACTTTAAAATTCACAATTGTAAGAATAGTTATATGAAATAACCAAAGAAAGCCCACATCCCAGGCATGCTATTGATATGGAAATTAAAAGTTACATTTCTGAAGAAGAGCATTTAGCAGAATCTTAACAAAGCTAACCAACCAAAACAATTTCTAATCTACTGCTAGCTTTACATGTGCTTCTACTTTTATATGACGTTTTAAATATTTCCATGATTAAAGTAACAACCTAATATAAGGCATGTGGATCTACATTAATATTGAAGAAGAATAGGGAGAAAAATCTCATTTATTCTCACTCTTGCACTATCTTCATATCATTACTTTTTGTGTGTATCCAAAATTCCTACTTTGTCAATATGAGTCCCAAATATAGATTTAGTCAATAATGTTATGTGCTCCAAAACCATAACCATCTATGGTTCATTAACAGTCTGGAACCAAGCTATCCACCAAATCCTGTCTCCCATCAATTGCCACCCATGGGATTTAAACTTCTCTTTCTCTGTTCTATTAACTATTCTTCCCCCCGCCCAGAGTCAAAGCCTTTTATCATCCATTTGTGCAACCTCTCCATGCCGCACACGAGGCCCTGGATGTAACACTGACCTAAGCCAGAAAGCACAGGAGATTTATAATGCTGTGATACAACTGTAGGAACTGAGATGAATGACCTTATCGAGGTCCTGGCTCTGACCTTGTAGTCTGTATTAGCAATCCTCAAATTCTAATCTGTGTGCAAATCTTCTGGATCTTATTGAAATGCAAGTACTGACTGAACACATAGGAATGGGACTCGAAATTCTGCATTCTCAGTAGGTTTCCAGGTGGTGTCATTGCTGCCAGTTTGGGAGCCACATTTTTGGAACAGCAAAAGTTCATACCTTGACTCACCTTTCACATCACTCCCTACGTCCCATCCCCAGATAGTCTGACTTTATTGGTATGCAGTGTTACGGGACCACAGAGAATTATATGTTTCCCAGTGGACTCTAACATAAACAGAGTTTGAGAAACATTAGTCTGTACCCTAGTTCCACAGATTAGGTTAACTGATTGTTCTACTTTGCCTGAGATCTAATATCAAAAGTCTTCACAGTATTGTTACTGTCATTGTAATGTGTCCCTGCCTAGCCACCCACCGAAATCACACACCAAAGCGCCTCTCTGGCTAGTGGGGATTTACAATTTTTTTTTAAATTTTATTTAAAGAAGAAAAAAGCAAAACAAAAAAAAGGGGTAGAAATAATACAGAATTTCAGAAAAAAAATAAATAGTAAGAAATCATTAGTTGATAAATTACATATTGTCTTCTTAGACATAGTTGTTCAGGTTACAAAATTAAATCATAAAGAGTGGACACAGTGAGGCTGCAAAGAAGTTTAATGATCCAATAACAACTTAGCAACATGATTATCAATCTTACACACTTAAACATAAATGCAGTTATATCCTTTAGAGCACTTTCTGTTCCTCCTGTTACTTTTTATAATTTTTTTTTTTATTTAAAGAGAAACAAAAGCATGTAAAGGGTAGAGATAATACAGAATTTCAAAAAAAAGATAAACAATAGGAAATCATTAGTTGAGAAATTACATATTGTCCTTTTAGAAATAGTTGTTCAAGTTACAAAATTAAAGCATACAAAGTAGATATCCAAATAGTGAGAGTGTAAACAGCTACGCATGCATGAATCTCTACATGTATTTCTATCTTGCCTATATTAGAGAGTAAAACAAAACATAGCAAGACAAAACAAAACAAATTCCTATAAAAACATGAAACCAAAAAGTTGTATAAAACCATAGTACAAGGTGATCTACAATGATTACTGTGTTGTTTCTTATTATCTTCAATAGAATGTCTATATCATCAGGCATAATTGAATATAGCAGTATAATTGAATATAGCAGTACATAACAATATTAGTAAAAATAAAATATTGTAGACAGTATAAAGCTTCAAAGGCAGGTAATAATCAAACCAGAGTGGATATTCTAGTGAATCTTGTCATCTTCAGTGCAGTTGCCTATACTCTCAGACTTGATACTATCAATCATAACAGCTTTGAATAAAACCTATCAATTCAAAACAGCGATCCAACAAACCAGATTTGATTATAATCAGTCATGGTAAAACAGTGTAGGTTTTACAGAGCTTTAGATTAAGTTAATAGGAAATTAAGGATGATTACCGAACTATATCCTGTTATTTTCAGGCTTACTGTCTGTGCCCTTAAATCTAGTACAGGTAGAATGACTGGAACAGAATATAATACATCTAAGCAGAGAAGTGTGAGTAATGTGGGTTTTAAATCCTGGTTCACTATTAACAATATAGTGTATCAAGGCCATCTATGTTAGAGATTCTAGTTATCCTTCTCTGCCTCATTTCTGCTATGCTATTTTTCTGCCTGTTTGTCTAGTTTTCTCCTTCATTCTACTACCTGCCCCTCTCATTGAGGCCTTTCTGCCACTGTTCCTAAAATCCTGGTTATTTTTTTCTCTCATTCTAGAATGTTCTTCAGTATTCTCTGTAGGGTTGGATTGGTGGTCACAAATTCCCCAGTTCCTCTTTGTCATGGAAGCGTCTTGTTTCTCCATTAATTTCTAGTGACAGTTTTGCAGGGTACATCAATCTGGGCTGGAGGCCACCTTCCTTAAGGACTTGGAAGACTTTGCTCCAAGCTCTTCTTGATCTGATGGTCTGTGTCGAGAAGTCAGCCGTGATTCTGATGGGCTTACCTTTATAGGTAATCTGTTTCTTTTCTCTGACGGCTTTTAATATTCTGTTTTCATATTGAATTTCTGGTATCTTGATTATTATATGTCTGGGTGTAGCTCTGTTTTGGTTGTAAGTGGCTGGAGTTCAGTATGCCTCACATAACTGTCATTTTCTTTTCCCATGCTTGGGAAGTTTTCCTTAATTATTTCTGTGAATAGCCTTTGTAATTCACCTGTATGTATTCCTGCTTCTCTGTTCACATTTCTTATTCTTAAGTTGTAGATTCTCTTGTCATCTTCTAGCCTTTGTATTGTTACTGCCTGTTTCCTTGTTATTTTTAAGAAATCTTTCCTTTCATGATCACACATTGCAAACTTGTCTTCAAGTTTTGATAGTCTATCCTTAGTTTCTTTTAAGGCATTTTTCCAGCTTTCAATTGAGTTTTTAATTTCCTGGTAATCTCTTTGAATCTGCTTCATGTATTCTATATTTTATTTATATTCTTTATCAAATGTTTCTCTTTTTTTGTATCCCTCCCTTCTTCCATCTGTATCACCCTGAGAGATGCTTCCTGAGAGCATTTCTTTTATTACTCTACTCATATACTGCTTTACCTGATTTAATATTTCAGTTTTGAGTTCATCTACAAGGTCCCAAAGATATCTCTTAATGTCCATTGAAGCCATGTCTGATGTTGCGTGTTTGCCACCCTCAGTCTCCCTTGTTTTTCCCTCTCCTGGATCAGGGCTCTCAGGGTTCTGGGCTGGGAGCCTCATCCTGCCTCTCTCTCCTGTCATGGCTCTGGCTTCCTCCACACAGGTTATAGTGCAGGTCCCAGCCCCCTTCCCTGTTGGCCACGTTTCCTCCTAAGCACGCTGGCGAGGGACCTCCACCCTTTCCTGACTGCTCTTATCACTGAGGTGTAAGCAGCAGCTACATATGCTGGCCTCTCCTCACCGGGCCAGCTAAATTTCAGGGATCTTCACCGGTTAGTGCATGCTAGGCATAGGGAATCGATTTGGGACAGTTCATTGGGTTCCAGTCAGGAACACGACCCAGGCCAAGCAACTCCCACAAATCTGCTCTGGGGAGGGAGCAACCAACTGAAGTCAATGTTGTTCCCAGTTCAGGCTCCTCCTTCCCGATTCCAACATGTCGCCCATTTGGTCGCGCCCTTCCCGTGGCAGGGGGTCTCATTCCCAGCACTGACTGTGAATTAACGAAGGTCCCTTCATCAGCTCCGCTTTCTGTTGGGCACACCAACCCCAACTTCAGTGCTGTTGTGCTTCCTGTGAGTGGCAGTGGGAACGAGTTTGGGTGGCTCTGCCAGCCTGCATGGATTCAAACTGGTGCAAATTCAGGCCAGCGCAAACTTGGCGGGTCACCACGAAAATGCTGTGTCCTGTAATTTTTAGCTGGTCCAGTTGTAGTCCCAACATATTTGAAGAGCTTTTTTATGTTTTAATTTCTTCCTGTGTCAAGAGGATCCATCTTCCTCTGTCTGGGTCTGTCCAGGGTGCTTTATTCTGGCATATGAGTTGTTTCTCCCGGGAGGCTTTAAGTTTTGTTGCTCACTGATCGGCCATCTTGACTTCTCTCCTCAAAATTTTTAAAGATTTTCCTGATGATGAGTATAGGTTCTGCCTGACAAGATCTTTAAATCTAGGCTCTGACCCTGTTGACTCTGAAATTTCCTGTCACAGGATGGTTTTCCTGCTATCAGGAATTTATTGCATGGCTTCCTATAGCCACACAAGAAATTTTTATTGACATAAAATTTTAAAAAATCATTCATTCATTGATTCAGCTAAATGCTTACCAAGGACCTCTTGCAGACAAAGTAATATTCTAGAATCTGAGAACACAGCTTTTAACAAAAGAAGACCGGGTAAAGTCCTTAGTGTAAGGGTGCCTACATGCTAATAAATAAGGCAAATAACAAGCAAATAAATATATGAAGTGAGCTCAAGTAATGATAAAGGAACTTATGAAGAAAACTATGTAGAATGAAAGCATAAAGAAAGAGGGGATCAGGGTATGGTGGTACATTCCTATAAATCTAAAATCTGGGCTGAGACAGAAGTTGGAACCCAGACTGGGAAAACCTAGCAGCTTAGGGAGACTCTGGCTCAAAATAATTTTTTAAAATATTTTAAAAGGGCTGGTAGTATAGCTCAGCATGCAGCCCCTAAAGTTCAGTTCCCAGGACTGCCACAAAAGAAGGAGAATGAGGAAGAGGAAGAGCAGGAGGAGAGGAAAGAAAGGGAAGAGGCAGAGAGTCCGATAGATCAGGGAGGGTGGTCTAAGGTGGCGCATTGGACACATTGGAGCCAAACCAGGATAAGACACATTGGAGCCAAACCAGGATGAGGTTAGGGAAAATTGCTACACACATATCTTACAAGAATAAAATTCCAGAGAGACTGAAAGAACCAGGGCACGGACTGCGAGTGGGTGGAGTAAGGAGGCATTGTGCACAGAGCTGAGTGAGCAGGGGTGCTATGTAAGGAGGTGGAAGGTGGGGGCGTGGGCTGGACTAGACACAGGCAGGTCACGCACAATGAGGTCTTTCATTCTGCATGAGATGGGAAAACTTTGAGTGGAGAAATTTTCAGCTAACATGGATTTTTCTAAAAAACCAAAACCTATTTGATAGTGTTTGCATAACCTTTTCAGTTGCTCACCTTTTCAGATACACTGCCAAGGAGATTTATAGGCCCCTACCTTTTTCTGTTCTTTTTCAAATATATAATAGACAACTAACTGTTCTTCAGATCCATAGTTTCAGACACACAGAAAATCAGAGAGGTTAGGTGTGGGCTGTGTGCCAGCTAACCTTAGTGGTCGACTTGAACAGATTAAGAGACTCTTAGGGAGGTGACCAGACCAGGGGTTCAGTGACGTTCACAGCTGAATGAGCCGGGACCCGGGTGGAGGCAGCTCCCTGAGGCTCGCCTTTGGAAGATGCATCTTTTACTGGTTCTCTTCCCTTGTGGTCTGGTTCTCAACTACTACGAAGTGATCAGCTTTGCTCCACCACACACTTCTGCTGTGACATCCCTGCCTCGAGCCTGCTGACTATGGACTGAAACCACAAGCAAAATGAAACGCTTTCTCCTTTTAAGTTGCGTATGTTGTGCATTTGGTCCCAGTGACAAAAAGCTGATCAACACTGAATAGGCCTTTACAAAATTCTCATTTGATTTTTAAAATACTCTCATTTTGTATTTTAAATGTAAATATATGGTTGAGGAAATCTCTTGGTTGGAACACCAAAAAGACCTCACACTCCATTTGGATGCCTAACAAGTATCTCCAACATAGTACAGTCAACCCATTGGGGTTTTTTTTGTTTTTTTTTGTTTTGTTTTGTTTTGTTTTTTGTTTTACCCCTGCCAAATCTACTCCACTAGATTTCGGTAAATAGCACCACCACCACCTGTCCAGTCCTTCTAGATAAAACCTAGTTGCTGTAAGGATTCCTCTCTCATCCTTACACCTCACTCACTTAGTCGTGTTCACGCTACCTCTGAACTGTTTAATCAGTAAACCACTTTCACGGCTTCCACTGCTGTAGGCTTTATTTCTACTACTGTTTTCAAGGGGGAGGGAAACCCCGAGTTCAGTTTTTGACATGCTAGATTTGAAATATTCATCAGACACCCAAATCATGATGAAACTGGTAGTAGTTTAAATGCCTCTGGAGTTACGCCTCTGGCACAAACTGGTCCAGAGAATTCATTTGAAAGAGGCTTGAGTGTCAGTGGTGCTTAAGCCACAAAACTGCATGAAATGACCTAGGGAATGTATAATTATAAAGATAGATAAAATGTCCCAGGGCTGAGCCCTGGAGCATTCCTCGATAAGAGTTCAAGAGAAGTAGTAGGAGAATCACAAGAAAGTTGTGCTCTAGGGAACAAGGCCAGAAAGTGTTTCAAAAGGAAAAAAAAGTACCAAATACTTCATAAAGATTGAGTAAGAGGATGACCGACAATAGGCCACTGAGCCCATTTCACCATCTTCTCTTGCCAATACCTAATAAAATAGCTTCTCGATCCTTCTGCCTCTCATCTTGCATCTTTATAGTTGTCTCCCACCCAAAAACCTATACTGATCTTTCTGAAGCTAAGTCATATCAGAATATTTCAGCACAACAACCCTCTAGTAGCTATTCACAGCCAATGGATGTACCACAGGCAAATTTGGCTAGCGGGATGTGGCTCATGCTTAGCAAGCAGAGGACTTGGGTTCAACCACAAGCACCAGAAACTAACAGGAAAGAAAAAAGAAAGCAGTCGCTTGGCTTCCGCCTACTTCTCTGAATCTGTCCTCCTCTCTGTCCCCCTCCCTGTGTTCTGACCAAGTCTGAGTTGTTTTCTATGGAAGACAGAAGTGACCACCCCTTCTCCTCCCTGCAGAGGAAGAGTTGTCTGCTCACTGAGTTTCCTACTGTTAGCACCTGTGTCTCTCCTTTATCTCTCCACGTCAGTCTGAGGGCTTTCTTCAGGAGTTTGCTTGAGCACCACAGCACAACCCTGAAGTCAGGGGTGTTAACACCCAAGAATAGCACTCAGCCAGTGTGTGGGGGACAAGGAGGACACATGTCCAGCCTCCTCGGTCTCTGGTAGGATGATCCTGAGGTAAGTAACAGTGGGTTTCTCAAAGGCACCTCAGCCCAGGGGAAATGGACCTCTATTATCCATTTCAGCAACCCACTTACAGCACACCCTCTTTTGGCTCTACTCTCTCCTCATTTCCTTCCTCTATTTCCTGGAGTGACATCCCATATAACCGCCTCTCCCCCAGCCCTTACCTCGGGTCTGTCATGAGCAGCTCAGCTGGAAACCCATGCCAGGCTGCCATTTTTCACAGGGGTGCTGCTTCCACTCTGAAAGCTCTTCTCACCAACATTTGCATATCATCCTCCCTGTCTGTCTTGGTCTGTTTGCACTGCTGTAAGAAGATACCATAAACTTGGAAGCTTAAAAGCAACAGCAAGATATTTCTCATAGCTCTGGAGGCCAGGAAGTACAAGAGCAAGGTGTCGACAGATTTGGGCTCTGGTGAGGTTCCATTTCCTGGTGCATAGACAGTGTTTCCTTACACAGCAAAATGGATGGGGGAACTTTCTTGACCCTCTTTTATAAGTACACTAATTCTATTTATAGGGGTCCCCTTGATATAATCACCTCGTAGAAGGCCCCACTTCCTAATACCGTAGCCCTGGTGGAGAGGATTTCAAATGTTTTTTGGGGGTGCACAGACCCTCTCAAAGGCAGCGCACTTCAGTCTGAATGCATCCTCTTCAAAACACCTCTCGGACCCTCTAGGATAAGTGGCTGTGTTGTCACTCTCTCCCTGTCCTGACTTCTTCACAGCACTCACCAGTGCTAGACATTCTGCATCATTCCCCAAGTTTATTGGCCGTCTCACTCTTTTCTTCGTCATGCTCAGCGTACATCTTCAAACACGTTTATGGGACATGAGATTTTCAGATCTCCTTGAAGGCACAAATTCTCTCTGCCTCCCTGCTTGGTCCCTGAGCTATTACTCAGTGTAGAGGAGCCAGTTAGCATTTGTAGACTGGCTTCTCCTAGCAGGGTCCATGCCCTCCTCCGTGTGGGAGTCTGCTCCATACAATCAATCAGCATGAAGACATAACACGTATTCCAGGAGCACTACATGTGATCAGAAAAGAATGTGTGCCTGTGTGTGTAGAAAAGTCTCAAATCATTTACTTTTCAATAATTAAAATTTTTATTTTTTTATATTTAAACAAACAGATATCATATGGAGTAACTCAGAAGATTCCCCAAGGGTTTTCATGATAAAATAAGTATTTGCTGTCCTTTGCTTTAGGGGCACTTTGATGGAAAGTCTGAAAGCCTTCCTCTGAGGGACCCATACTCTAATTGGAAAAAAGGAAAAAAAACTCTAATGGGAATGGATGGCTACACAAGATGTCCCTAATATTTTTTCTACATTTTTTCCTCTGTTCACAGGAGCTTTAAAGCCATTACCCATACTTCCCCATTTTCTGGCCCAGTTTTCCCCAAACTGAGTTTTCCAGAATCATTAATTTATGTTCTCCAGAGATTAAAGGCAATCCTCACTTGAATAAGAATGGAAAACGCAGATTAAACCTCCTTTAGGGCCTTTAATATACTAAAATGCCTTTTTTTACATGCATACCAAAGAGAGAGACTGTGCTTGTAGCCTTCCCTCAAATTTATCTGACCCTGAAAACCTTTTTAGGGGTCAGTGAACACTTCACTGACCCTACAGGAAAAGGTTGGTGTTCCAAACCCTGGGCACATTTCCAGGCCAGGCTTCATGCTAAGTGCTTTTCAGAGAGGTTTGTATGCCTCAGATTAAAGGGGTGATTCTTCCCTTTAATCTCAAGGAAGCCTTCAAGGTAAGAATTATATTCTTTAATTTCTGAAGAGCACATTGAGTTGTAAAGTAACTGACCCAGGTCCCACGGCTGGTGACGGCAAAAGGACTTGAGTCTGTGGTGCTCTGGTTCCCAGAGCCCTGTGCTGCACTTAGCACAGTCTAGGAGAAGCTGAGGCTGATGCGATCAGAAGCTCCCTCTGCAGCTACGGGGTAGGAGGATTTCCAGGGGACATGGCAAAGAGAGGGCACTTCTGTAAGCTGACCTTTAGCACTTGCTGTTTGAAATACATTGATGCATCTTTATAGTCTTCTTAGAAATAATACTTTTTAAACAAGTACAAAGAAGTTAGAAAAAAGAGAACATTGCTATCGGAATACATGCTATGTAATCAGTCTAGACATAGCTCAATACACTGAAAATTAAAGGATTTTTTCTATGATGGCATGAAATACAGGAAATCATATACATGTCTGAAGAAACTATGAACACATTAACTTAAAAGTGAACGTATAGTTTACCTAGCTAATATCTAGCTTCCTGGGTTGAAGCAGTCAATTATAAAAGGGATCACATCTGCCTACAATGTAACTAGACATCATTTACTGGGCATACTGTAGGTTGAATTTAAATTTTGTATAAAACTCAAATTTTCAGTCTACATATCTTTTAAATATGCTCTTTCTGCATTCTTTTTTTTTCATTTCCCCCCCACACACAACTAAAATGCCAAGTTGTATAATTACAATATTGAATATATGGCAATCCTATTGAGAACTACTAATTGGGAAATAAATTTTTAATAAAATAAAAGTAATAACCATTTTTCTGATAGAGCAATAAGCTAAATGATATCATTAGCCGGGCCAAGGATTTACTTCTGCATCTTGAGACTGTTCCCCTTCCACTCATATTTCTGCGTTACTCCTTACCCAGGTGCCTTGGAGGTAGCTAGATCTCCAGCCTCGGTAGCAATAAGACAGTAGGTCAGTTTGATGCCCTAACAAATGATTAAGGATCCCATAACTCTCGCTGGGGTAAGCAGCAATGGGGTCCTTCACCCACTGAGTGGCCGCAGAGC
This sequence comes from Hydrochoerus hydrochaeris, assembly GCA_004027455.1. Taxonomy (NCBI): domain Eukaryota; kingdom Metazoa; phylum Chordata; class Mammalia; order Rodentia; family Hydrochaeridae; genus Hydrochoerus; species Hydrochoerus hydrochaeris. The sequence continues at coordinate 171,445 of PVLA01003832.1, read as the reverse complement.
GTGCCATAGTTGTGTTCCGGAATTCCTCAGGAAGCAGATGGAATGGACATATTCTTACTCGCAAATTAAATGAGCTTTCTAAAAACTAAACCTACTGAGTGGCACCCTTGAGACCTGATTCTATCCTTCCGAGTATCTTTTTGACAAGTCATTGAACCACACGGGCTCTCCAATTCCTTATTTTCAAAGTGAGGCCACTGCAATTACTGAACATGAACCTTAGACTTCTGTAAGCCCCAAAACTCTATGACTCTTTATTTCTGTTTTCTAAAGGGTGCTACTTCTCTGTCATCCCCTACATATCTCGTTTCTCTTCAACTTGTGGAATGAAGTAGGACCACTGAAAAGAAAAGCTAGGCGTAGTGGAGAATGTCTGCAATCTCACTCTTCAGGAGGCTGGGCCCAGTGGGCGGCAACTTTGAGATCAGCCTTGCAGCCTTGGGAGGAGACCCTTTTAGAGGAGGAGAAAGAGAGAGAGAGAGAGAGAGAGAGAGAGAGAGAGAGAGAGAGAGAGAAGAGAAATATAGAGTTCAGTTCAACAAGAATTTGTTATGACTTTCATCAACTTAGTAACTATCATCAATCAGTATATCATGTTTCTTTCACCAACAGCTTTAGGAAAAAGACATTCTCTATATACCTTGTCCAGACTGGTTTTTTATTTTATTTTATTTTATTTTATTTTATTTTATTTTTGGCACAATCCTTCAAGGGAAAACTGGAATATAACTGAGATATTGTTATCATATCTAGAATGCACTTCCTACCATAGCATTATTCAATATTCTTTGTTTGGTCAGATGAAATACAATAAATATGCTTTGCAGAGCAGTTTTCCCTTGTTCCTATCATAACTGATATTATTAAAGTATAAAGTATATTAACGTATAAAGGCCACAGACAGAGTATCTAAGAGCCATCTACCTCTTCCCTTCTTTCCCACACTCAACTTGTTCCTATTCTTGACCCAGAAAATTTAAAACGAAGATATAAAATAGATCTTCTGACCAGTCCCAAAGTAAGATCTTAAAAAGTAAAGTCAGTGTTTTGTCCTTGAATACACCGTTTCCCAGCAGTTGTCCCTGCCCCTACCTCTTTCCCCAGCCCCACAGGAGTAACAACACCTTACATGTGCAAAACAAAGAATTTTCGCAAGAGGCTCTGGCATTCTGAAAGAAGCAATAACATTTTTGAAGAACCAAACCCAAAGCTAGGACATTGAGAATGGTGACCCATTGGAACCACTGATAGACAATGTGACCTTGAACAAATTCTCTATGTTTAAGAAAAGAGGGAGGAATTGTGCTTGAAACCTTTGGGAGATTTGCACTTTCCAGTCTGGCAGGTAAGAAGCAGAGTCACTGCTGTTTTCCAACAAAGACTGTTACCAGAATAAGATCCGGACGGCTCACCGCTCAAAGGCTACACTTTGGGAGATGGCAAGAGCTGTCAGAAAGGAATCAGTCTTAATCTAGGGTCAGCCTGGAAGAAGATGAAGGGACTGTTGTCCTCCAAGCTCCCTTATGGAGAATTAACAGGTGCAGGGGTTTTTATATGGAAAGAAAAAGGGACAGGGGGTGACAGAGAAGGAAGGCTATGTATGAGGAGGGTCTTTATCGTGCCAGGTAATGTTTCTCCTTTCTTCTTTTCTTCCTCTTCTTCTTTATCCACCTTCTCTTTCTCCTCATCCTTCTTTTCTCTAGTTAGAAAATCAAAATCAGCCTTGACTTCCTAGAGCCAGGTCCCATACTTTCATAAAGCAGACATAACTTTTCTCATTCTAGATATGACAACAATATCTCAGTTATATCCCAGTTTTCCCTGGAAGGATTGTGCCAAAAAAAACCTCACAGCCATTTACCTGCTCCTGCTGGTCGGCATATAGAGCTAGAGGCTAAGCGGGGTCACCACAGCAGTCACCAGACGATGGGTCCCACGAGTCTGAAAAAGATCATTACATCTTAACTGTGTAAGTGGGTTTTCCTTTTCGAATGTTGGGCAGAAAGAAGGCAAGTAAAGGAGGAGGAAGTGACAGTTCCTCTGCCAGCAGCATCTCCCAAATCAGCGGCCACCGTTACAGTCAGGAGCTGAACAAACTGAAAACTTACCAGCTTCTTTTAGATCCTACAGAGAGATGGGTGTCACATTTAAGTCTCTGCCTCCAAAACTGGGGTGACGGGGAAAAAAGACAGGAGAGACCAGCAGGTAAATACAGAGAATTATGCTTTGCTTAATTCGCCAGTGTCAAAGCAGAGAAGTCTAAGCTATAACTGATGAATGTTCAAATGCTCAGCATGGACAAAATCTGATAAGCGAAAAACTCCAGAGAGAGGAGAACGTAAGAATTTTGTGAGTTTTACCTCCAGGACCTAATCCTCCCCCTACCAGCAGGGAGAAAGAGAAAGAACCATTATAAAACATGCCAGAATATTCCATCTTCTTCCTTCCGTCCGTCTTTCTTTCTTTCTTTCTTTCTTTCTTTCTTTCTTTCTTTCTTTCTTTCCTTCCTTCTTTTCTTTGCAGCAGTGGAGATTGAAAGCCGGGCCTTCATGCGTGCTAGGCAAGAACCTTATCACTCACAGATCTACACTCCCAGACTGTACTCTGACGTCCCAATAAGACACTGAGGAGAAACTATTTAAGTAGAAGCTAATCTGATGTGGTTTTATCAGGAAACCAGCCCCTTCTAGTCTCCCAAATGGAAGAAACGAAGTGCTCCAGTCCACAGCTTGTCCCTTTAAAGGGGGGATTTTAAAAACTAAGACGCAGGTATAAAGTAGAAACAGATATGAAGCCTCTTGTAACTCTCACTTTCAGATATTGGCTTTTGATTTTCGTACTATCAGTTAAGTATTAACATGACTTTGGTATAGTACTCCTCTTTTTAAACGCACAAGGACATTCCAGTTACAATTCCAACATTCCAGTTCTAAATTCTGCTTCATTTCCCACTCTTGGAGGCAGAGACGCATTATTATCAGTTGTGAGTGTGCCTTCCAAAATTTTTCTCTACATTCATACTTGTGTGAACATATGTTAACACACAGTAGGGCTTAAGAGTAAGAGGTACCTATTTTTTAAAATTCACAATAGTATTAACTATCTTTCCACGTCAGGGTATATTGATTGCCCTTGCTCACTACGATGGAAATTAGTCTTTTATGACATGAGTATATTTTATTCTGATAATGATTCTTACCATGCTGGCCATGTATGCTGTTTCTTTCCTATATATTTCATCCTGATGCACCTGAACATCCTAGCATGCATCCCCTTGGCTATACGCATACGTTGTTTCGGTTAGTGATGAAATTTAATTTTAATGTGCCGATGTCATTCTGCAGTGTCACCGTATGAAGGCATTCTTCCCATCAGCCAGGGATAAGAACCAGACATCCTAACCAATACTTGATGCTATCAAAAATGTAAGACAATCTAAGGGTAGAAATGTTATTTTCATCTTCAGCTCTGCTCAGTCTCTTATTAACTAGAGCTCTGCTTGCATCACAGTTGCTGGTCTCTCTGCCTCCTCACTCTTCTGGCCTAGGGGGATATGGTGATCTTTGTGGGCTCGGTGTTTGTTTGTTTTCAGTACCCTTTCCTATGGTTAAATATTTTCTCAGGAAAGAATCAGGTGTGACCATGTGAATTTAAATCAATTAGCTACTGTTCTAATAGTTCTATTTCAGGGCTCATCTCTAACTGCTGAATAAAACACTGTGCCAGCGATTTAAAGAATCATAGAAGAGAAGAATTATTTATTGGACTAGGAAGCTTTTCCATTTCCAGAAATTACACTATTAAAGGCCCTGGTCATGTTCCACTAGGAATGGCTTTTGTGGAAAATCGCGCTATTCTGGTCAGAAAACACTTGTTTATGCTGATCGCTACCCAGATCATCTCAGTATAAGAGGCTTCTTCAAGTAGCAAATGTGCTAACCTCTGTTCTGAAAGGCAGTGTGGTAAGGCTGCAGAGGGAAGATGAGATACTAGACTTCTGCAACAGAGCTCATTTCCAGTAACAGGAACACCATCCGGCGGGCATGGCTGTGTATTTATGGGTCAGAGTTGCCCTCCTCCAAGCTCTTGAAGACAGTCTGGCATTTCAGCCATTCAGCAGATACATTCCTGGAGATCTCTGAACCCAGGATTCAGTTTGCAGATATCTGACCACAGGTTATGTCTCTCCAACATCTCTCATACTTAATTTTCTTCTTTCTTAAATGAAGCAAAGATAGCATGACCAGCCTTACAGGATGCTGTGAAATTAAAATGCAAAGCCACATGTGAAAGCACCTTTCATTAATTTTTAATTATTAAGTTGAAATTATTAAGTAAAACAAAACAAACAAAAAAATCAATACTTTTGAAGATCTAAATGCCAACACACTTATCCTCACAAAGCTCTCGTGAGGTAGATATTTTCTCCTGCAAAAACAGAGGCAGCTCAAAGAAATAAATTGAGTCTTAGGCTTAAGGTGAACATAGAGTTAGTTGTTTGTTTGTTTAATTCACAGAAAATCTTTCTGGGTCTAAAAATTCAGATTATTTTCCTCACAATCAACCTTCATCATTCCGCAGGATGTGAAGTATAGCAGGTACTTACTAACTGTATGCTACATAAATACAAAAGAGAAAGTTGATGCTGTTTGAATGGAGAAGTTTGCACACCACAAGAGTTCACCTCATTTATGCATGAAGGTATCTAAACCATAATAATCAAATTAGTTAAAATGAATAATATTTCAAGGTTTCCTCCCCTACATGACAGCATTATGAGGGTAATGTACTGGAATTTCAACCTACTGAATGGATGACGGGGCTGAATAAGTAACCAGGAAGCTGCTGTGCTGTGCAGTTTCCCTGGGCTGGTGGCAGGACACATTCTGGGGAGATGCGATAACAGCACATGTTACATCTTCATGTGCCGAAACCAACAAATCTTAGTCCTTCCAGGAGCACAGCCTTGCTTTGGGGTCAAATTGCAACCACTGATCTACAGTGGAGTTCTGACTTGAAAAAATTTCTTCTTTTCCTTTTATGCAACCTCTACCTATTTAGATGTGGGCACTGGGTGACAAAATGCAAATATGGGGGCTGACAGAAGCCGGTGATAACCTAGTGTTTGGGAGGATATCTGCTTTTAAGTAGAGGCTGAAAGAGAGGGGTTTTATAATGAATGCTTTTTATGTATCCAAGCGCCAGCAAGGAGATCAGAACTAAGGGACGGGTTGCTAATTTAGAGGTGAGCTAAGGGCCACCATCATATCAGCAGTGATTGGGTCACGCAAACCTAGAGGAGTAGAGGAAGAGTAGAGGAACAGACCAAAGAATCTGACTCCTCTTCTTCTTCTTTCTTTTCTTTCTTTTTACTTTTATTAGCACACATTTGCCGTACACACTGATTACATTCGCTGTAGGGAATTGGTACATGTACGTAACACTCCTCGACTTTCTTTTCCTCCCTCCCCCCTTTGCTCCCACTTCCTCATGTTATAGACCAAGAGACTGAAATCCTAGCAGGGCACATGGCTGGGTTTTAAACTCAACTCCACGCTGAGGGGTCTTGACTCCATGTGCTGCCTTCTGCCCCCCTCTGCCATCTCCAGCTCCCCCCACCAAGTGCATTGCCTTGTTGGAGGTTAAGCTTTATAAATGCTTTCTGTTCACTGCAGCAAAAGAGAGAAGAGACACATCTTTCTTCTCCCAGAACACTGGGCACAAGAGCTGCCAGGGTTAATTTATAAATAAAATGTAATGTCACAAGAATGGATTGCACTAGGCAAGGAGAGGAGATTAAAGAGTTAATGAACTCCAAAGAGAGCTGGAAGGGTGGGTTAGGTGGGGGCTTTGCACAATCTTTAGGACACAGGTTAAATAGTGATTTTTCTGTACACCTCTGATTTATTCTATCCGGCCCATTTAGCAGTGATGCGGAAGAGGTTTTGTAAATTTACAGGCTTGAAATAATTGAGAAAAGTCATATAAGGGATAATTTGATTAAGCATGCAAGGAGGTTTCAAGAAAACAAACAAACAAAAACAACATACAAGTTCTGTTCTTCTGGGAATTTTGACTCAGCTTGCTGGCCAGAAGACAGTGTCGACCCTCACAACCCGCTGGAGACTTGGAACCGCAGGAAGCTGGACAGTATCGCAGGGTTGTCCAGGCCATAGGTCTCCGCTCAGTATTCCAGAATACCAGTATCCTTCCCACACAGCTAATGACAGGCCAAGGGGTGACTTTTACTGATATCAGGGGGTTAAAAACCTCACATTCAATTGCAAAATTCATGAAGTTTATTTTGGAACGCTCCTGCATTTTCCAGAGTCTTGTACTCTTTGGGGGAATGTCCTATCTGTCCTTATCCAGGGCCTTAAGTCCCTCAGGCCTCTATCTCCCACTAAATACTCTCTTCTAGTCATACCCTACTTCCAAGTGCACCAAAATCCCATTCCTTCTCCCCTCAGCGTAGGAGACCTAAAGTAAGGTATTTGAGCAAAACAGTTTACAAGAGGGTGAATCACTGAGAAACATCATGCTGTTTCTTCTACTATCCAATTCACACTCTAAAAGATCCACTCACTTATCCTGCAGGAAATCTTTTAGTATATAGAAATGCTGTTTTTTCTTTAAGGCCTTGGGCTTCTTGGGCCTTCCCTACTCCCTACATTTGTCCTTACGTACTGAAGTTTTTTTCATTTCTATTCTCTGAATATCTTGCTACTTTTTATTCCACTCAACCACTTCTTTTTTCCCACTTCCCTTTCATCACATTCTATAGAAAAGCCAACAGTGAGCTGTTTCTGAGACCAGACTTTGTGCTAAATACCAGTCCGGGGGCCAGGGATTTGGTTCAGTGGTGTAAGCACCTGCCTGTGGAGTGTGCAAGGTCCTGAGTTTGATCTTCTGTACCAAAAAATAGATAAATAAAAACACCAGTCTTGTATTCTTCACTTCTTCCCACAATCCTCTGAGAGAGGGTTATCAGTATTGTCAGGTCAGAGAAAACAGGCTCAGGTGGGCTGAAGAATCTGCCTGGAGCATTGATAAGGAACAGAGCAGTGAGTCACCCAAGTCACGATGATTCCGGTGATTCCGGAGCCCAGATTCTCACCATGGCGCCTCCAAGGCAAAAGTACCTGTTCTGGGTCAGAGGGCCCGGGTGTGAGATGAGGCACTGCCACTAAGTGATGACAGTCACTAAGTGTCTTAAACTTTCCCAAACTCCTCACCTATAATATAGGGAGATAATAAGATCATGCCAGGTGAGCATCACATGTGAAAAGTAATTTATAAAGTTATGCCAAATTTGTAAGGCTATTTCTCCCTGATAAGAAATATGGTGTTAATCATTTTAATCACCTCTATAGAAGAGAATTTTATTTCCATGTGCATGTAAATTCTACATGCACTTGTAATAGATGATAGTATTCTCTCTCTCTCTCTCTCTCTCTCTCTCTCTCTCTCTCTCTCTCTCTCTCTCTCTCATTCATTCCTTGGGTTCTGAATAAATAAATGAATGATTGACCTTTGCTTGGAAAACAAAGGAGTAGCACAGTTAGTAAAGGAAGAGACATTTTGTTAATTGAGAAACTGTCACCGATAGGAAAAAACATCACTGACTTTTACACATGATGACCAAACCCTAAATAGCTTGGGAGTAATAAGATCCATTCAGACAGCATATTAAAATAGGTGCAATTTTATGTTTTCAGCAGATCAAGCATTTCTTAGGTTTTTAGATTTATGGCTTTATTTAGGGTTGTGCTTAACACTAGTTGCACTTGGTAAAGCTACGCTAGTCTTACTGCTTTTTGTACCCCATTTCCCAGTGATTTGCAAGTCTTTTCTTTAAAAAAATAATGGCCTCGTGGAGTGTGGGTTTGTTTCGTCCAGTTTTTTTTTTCCAAGCCCCACCTCCATTTTCTATTTTTAGATTTTCCCTCCCCCTTGTACCTGGCGTGTTTCCCAAGAAGTGCTTCAGTTGCAAAGAAGGAAAATACTGACAGTGCATAATTTAAATGAAAGAGATGTGCCATGCCACATTTTCATTAAAATTACAGAAAAATCCAAGCTGTGAGGAGTTTAAGGGAGATCAGAATAGAGTCCAAAGTGCTATCGTTACATTTTGTAGTGTTTTTTTTAGCTCAATAAAGCAGCTGTCCTATATTTGCAAAATAGCTTGGAAATTGTTGGTCGTGGAAAAGAAAAGATGCACACTGGGTTTTTTTCTTTCTTCATTTCAGCTTAAAGTTATCCATTAGTTACAAGAACTAGAAAAAAAATCAAACTGTACGATTTTCATTATTTGTATCCACTTCTAGATATCAGACAAAGAATGTGTTGAAAAGATCTGAAAGTGAATTGGGACTGAGTTTTGCTAACAGATTAATAAATCATTACTCACAGATCAAATGTTCCACTGGTTGATGAGTTTAATAAAACAAGGACACTTGCTTTTAATGGTGTTTCAGTAAGCAAAATTTTGTGCAAACTTACACAAAACAATTGAAATAAAAATGTGACTCTGAGAAAAAAAGAGAGAGAGAGACCTGAAACAAACGTGGAAAATAACAAATGCCAAAGCAAAGCCAGTTTTCTCAGTAATTGTAGGGTTCTGTCGTTCTTAAGCTCAATCATCCTTTAGAACTGGAAATTCATTATACTTTGGCTTCAGTTCGTTATATTTTGGCATCAGTTCAAATCACAGAATGTTCCTATCATTAATCAGGAGATTTTTGTCTCTGTACTGAATAACTTTACTGTATACGGCACATACCCATTTTGCTAGACTATCTTAGAATCTAGGTCCAAGAATCAAAGATATCCAATAATTAAAATAATCTTTGCTGTCTGGATAACCTACAGAAAATCAGCAAGAATGCTAATTAACCTTAGAGAAAACTTGGAAGCTAACTCATTACCTTTGTTCTGCAGATAAATTACATTTCTAAGTCTTCTTAACCAATGATATATAATTCTGTATCTCCAAACACAATATTCTTGTAAGTCCATCTTCAGCCTTCATAATGAGTGGTGTTTTTCACTCTAACATAGACCTAGGACTTCATTACATCTAATCAGCCTGTATACACTGTGTCTAAGTTTTTGCTTTAAATGTTGTATTTTGTTATACAAATAACACACTAACATATTTCTGCAAAAAGAACAAATAGTACCCAAGGCTGCTGAATATAACTCAGTATCCCCTTTTTGTATATAACTCAGATCTGTGCTACTTCCAGGCCTTTCATTTTGTAGGTAGGTTTTAAAATATATAAACCACATAATCTTTGTGCTTTTGTTTCATAAATAGAATCATAGTAAAAACTTTGTTTTCTTTTTCTAATTTCAACTTCTTCCGGTTAATGTAGTCATATAGAAGCCTGCCTGACACATATGTGCAACTTAGAGAATGTCATGCTGGTGTACTCTTGAAGTGTTTATGCTCCATATATGGTTCTGGATAACCTCTCTCTCTCCTGCATTTAGCACTTAGTACGTAATAAAGCCTAGTTTTGCCTGTCTTGAGTGTTTTAAGTCACTTTAATCATAGTTCCCTTCCAGCTCTTCTGTTTTTTATCACTGCAATTTGTTAATTCAAGTGAATCATTCACTAGGCACAGTGGCTCACACCTGTAATCCCAGCACCCTGGAAACTGAGGCAGGGGGATCACTGTGAGTAATCCTGGGTTACATAGTGATTTCAAGGCCAACCTGAACTGCATAGCGAGACCTTGTCTCAAAAAAAAAAAAAATGAATGATTCATTCCTTTGTCCCACAGATTCCACAGTCCAGATTTTATTTACGGCATTTTCCTTCATGTTACCCAGAATATTCTTCCATTCTCCGTAACGTATAAACTGATAGTTATTGGAGAAGCTTATTCAGCCTCAGTTTAAATGTAGGTGTGTATAAATACACGCATATGCAACATACTTCATAGGTAATATATCTAGATGACATTCTTGCAATTAAATTTTTTATTTTATATGTTTTGAAAATTACTGCCTGCCCCTTATGTAGAGATCTTTGTGGATACAAGTGAGAATTATGTAGGATAATTAAGTCTGCTGTCCTTTTGTTCTCCTTTATCAAAAGACCCCCATTTCAGGTAGCCATGGAAGGTCATGCAATACAATTCACTCCCTCTGCTTCCCGCCCCAGGAAAGAGCTCTGAGCACCGGAGCAGTCTCCACAGTGGGGCGTGTACCTACCAGACGGTACTCAGAGACAGCACGGGACGAGAATCCCTGTTCCTGTTTGTTATTGTCTATCTGTATCCCTATTAGAAACATGTACAGGAAACAATTTCTAAATGCACAAGCGAGTGGAGTCAAAATATTTCATCACTAAAGAAGTCCCAAGAGAAAAATGTTCACCAACTACCCTTATTTGGGCATCTAGTTTAGCTCCTACAAAGCTGATTGCTGAGTATGTCCACCTGGGTGATTTGTCATCAACTCAAACTCAACCTGTAAAAAAATTTTTTTTTAATTTAAAAGAAAGCAATGATGGTTCTGAAAGCAAACATCATCTCAAGGGTCCAATTTCTCTCGCTGAGGTCTGTGTTTCTATCAGTGGCTTCAGCAGCATTCTAGCCTGGCCCAGAAACCCTGAATCATCTTCTGCCTGCTCCACCTCTGGTGTCAGTAGCTGCAAGCACTTTCTTATCGGCTTCCTCCTTTTCTCCTCTCAGCCATGGCCCTTTCACCCTTTCAGGGAACTGTTTAAGGACTGCTGCAATAAAAGTCTAATTAGTTTCCATGGGTCCTCTCTCTTTTTAAGTGGATGTATCTAAAAGATGAATCTTTCTAAATCACAGTTCCGATTGTACCATAAAACTGTTGCAACTCTGCATATAATTATGAACTGCTAACTAGAAAATGTTGAAAGTACTCCGACGTATGAGATCCCAGAGCCTTCAGCCTCTGGCTCGCAACTCTTCCTCTTTCAGCTGCCCTCTCCTCCTTTTCCATGCCAATTTTGGTTGACTGAGTCCTCATGCCATGTCTGACAGGAAGTTGGCATATTACAGGTGCCACTTACTTCTCACCATGCTATTCAAGGGAGATGGCTGAACCTCATTATAATGAAGGAAATTCTAGAACCAGAATGCCCGGATTTCAAGCCTTGTTTTATCAACTGTGAGACAAATGACTTGTTGAGCAGGTCTTGGCTCAGTTTTCTCATATGCAAAATTGTTCAATAAATATTACTCTGCTGGCACTTCGTTTTTAATATTATGCTTAACAGTTCCATTTTCCAGAAAACGACTCTACAGGTCATGGAGGTTCAGGCAGCTGCCCCTCTTCACACAGCCGAGTATGGGAACAGGATTTAACTAACCCGTGTGTCTGACTCCAGAGCTCTTGTTCCTGGAGACAGTCTTTCCTGCCTCTGGCTTCCAGGCCCAGCTCTCCTGCTTTCCACAGATGGGCGCCCAAAGTTCTGGTGAAGTCAGGTCACTCGCGGTTCTCCACGCTGCTTCAGCCTGTTTCTTCCTTTCTTTCCTTTTCATACATTGCTTTTCCTCCCATTTTCCTGCTATTTGAAATGCATTTCATACCTCTTCTTCTTCCTCAGTGGTGATCTCAGTGACTTGAAATTCTACCCACTGCTGTGAAAGATCATCTTCTTCGTGACACCTTCCATCACCTTCTTCTATGAAACAGCACCTTGGATCTCCTGTCCGGATGACCGTAGTAGCTTCTGCGGTTCTTCCTCTGTGGTGCCCTTTTATTGCACACGTGCATGCATCCCCAGCAAAAACCAGAACATTGTGCTCAAAGTACCCCTGAGACTGTCCTTCCTAATGACCATTTTCTGAGCTCCAGGATCCAAAGGATGGTTCAGGTCTGCCAGAGGCAGCTGGGTAGGACTGACTGGGGGTATCTGCACCCTTGCACTAGCCACATCCCTACACAGAGTATCCTTTTTTTATTATGGCAAGATAAATGGCTAAACACTTTCCCATAATAAGTTATTGTCTTTTCTTTCCCACTAGATGACCAACATTTTGTGGGGAGGGTGAATGTTGTTGCTAGACGTCTCTAGCAGCAACCAGCTCTGAAGTAGAGTAGTTAGTTGTGGTAGGTCCACAGAGGAAAGTCCTTCTGCTCAGCACTTTGACTTATTCTGTCTCAAACAGTCTTCCAACAATCACGTGAAGTAGGCATTCTCTCCATTTTGAAGGTCCTAACGTGGAGGTCAACTTTACTGAAGTTAGAAATCTGTCAAAGTTCATATAGCTCCTGAGTGGCAGAAAAAGCCATCATGTCTGGAACTGGTGGCTCTCATTCTGAAGTCGGATGGACTAAGATTCCAATCTCTGTCTACCTCTGACTATCTCTGATCTGGCAAGTTATTTAATCTCCCTCAATCTGACTTCTTAGAATGGGCACAGCCCGGAGTTTAAGCACAGTTTCCTGGTTTTAGATATGTGTGGTGTAGAAGATACCAGGGCTTTTGAGCAGAGTTGGCAAATGTCTCACTACACTGGACTTTCCACCCCAATATCTTCCCAAGAAAACTCTGTGGCTCCTCTGCAGCAAAAGATACTAAAAAACAATATTCTGAGACTTTGGCTAGCGGCCACTGTGCTTTTAAACTATTCAGAAGAGCCATCAGGAAGAGAAGAACAATTTAAATGCCTAGCCAGTGATAACAGCAAGTTCTGTTTTATAGCGTGACACTACAGTTTGAGTGCTTGTAGTTCCCAAAATTCTTATTTTGAAACCAAGCCCCTTACATGATTTATGAAGTAGCAGGGGCTTGGGGAAGTTCTTGAGTGTGGAGGATAAAGCCCTCATACATAGGATTAGTGCTCTTATACAGAGGCGCAACAGTTTGTTCACTCCCTCTACCATATGAAGACACATTAAAGCCACCTTCCATAAAGCACAGAGTGACTACCCATCAGACATCAAATCTCCTAGCATGTGATTCTTGGCTTTCCTCATCTCCAGAACTGTGAGAAATAAATATCACTTGTTTCTAAGTTATTTATCATAAGCTCTTTGGTTATAGAAGTCCAAAGGGCCTAGGATAATGAAGTGTGGTGAATCAGTTCTGCTGAAGGAATTCCCTCCTGGCTAAAATACCTTAAGAGAAGTAGAGCACTTCTACTTCCTTCCCTCTGAGCCTGTAGGTCCTCAGATCTCACTCCTCCTTCCAAGAGGACCAGAACTAAACATGAAAGGGTATGTATAGGTATTGATGCTGATTTTGGTAATATTACCCATAGAAAATATCCCATTAATGTTCTGCATAAATTCTTAAGAAATACTGATGCAATCTTTTAATCTCTGTGACTTTCTTTAGTAAAGGAGCAAAGTTGCTTTGTGAATATAGACAGAAATTATAGGACAGCTCAAGAATCAAATTTCACAGTTCAGCTTTTTAAAAAAACATTATGTAAAGAATAGTATGACTGTTGCATCTTTTGTAATTGCATTGCAATATATTTTTTCAATGATTGAAATTTAAACATGTAACATTTGTCCTTGTTTTACTGTTGGAAGAACAGGAAATTGGCTAATAAAGTATAAAAACACAAAGGATGGCAAATCAAAAGATTAACTTGATCCTAGGGGAATCTTGTGATGGTCTAACTACTCTACAGTTCTATCATATGTTATGCATTCAGTGATGTTTACTTATGTTTTATTTACTAGCATACATAAACATTGTAAGTCTTGCTGCTTATATGCAACTTACTTTATTTAGTACCTACTAGTTATCTTTTTGATACATCAATAATGGTTATGTGTTCTACCTATCCAAAAAGAAGAGCATGCCAATGGGAATGAAAGAATAGACCAAGAGAATTATTTTGCAAAAGAGTTCAGTGTAAGTTTTCTTTTCTGTCTGGGATTCCCCTTCTAGGAACCGGATTCTGTTCTTATCTGAGAACCCTGGCAAAATAATTGGTCTATCAGGCTGTGCAGAGAACACATTAATTTTTAAAAAAATGGATTGACCACTGGATGTGCAATGTCTATGATGCTAGAACACTGCCATACTGCAGGAGGGCATTTAATAAGTATCACTTTATGATTGCTTAATGGCTTGTAGACAGCTGTTAATATGTCACCATTACCTTCCTTATCACATTTTCTTTTACTGCATCCACTGTTTTTTTCACACTCTATTCATGCCTTGTAACTGAATTTAACATAATAGACTACATCAAAAATATTTCTAGATTACTTTCTCTTTTGGCACTAAAGGCAAAGGTACAAATTGGATTATTGGATAAAGCAAAGCTTTATATCCAATGAAATGTTCTTTGTGTGCAAAGCATTTTTTGCAAAGAAAACCATTACCCTAATATACAATTTTTTTTTAGTTCCCCTTCAGATGTGTACCAGTGATTGTCAGGTTGATTTTGCCCACTAGTCTATGACAATACATGTCCATACTTTCTCCTCCCATGCAGAAGGTCCAGTAATAAGCTGGTTGTCTGAGAATTAAAGCTCAATGTTTCCTTCTAACTATGCCCATTTTAAAGCTGTGGAAAATAGACCCAGTCCAAGAGGGCAAATGACAAAATCATGCATCTCTAAAAATTTATACTTATTTATTTGATGCATCCTATTGGTTTCAGCATTCTAAAAAGTGATAATGTGCTGTCTTTAGGATATTCGACCTACTATTATCTACTTGTTTTCAAAACTGTTAATAGGTTGTACTGAGTAATCTGCTCTCTCCTGGTGACCCAAGACAACTTGTGGAGGTTGAAGGTACAAGCTGTGACTCAGAGGCAGTTACTCTCTGTGAAAAGCTCTTAAAACCTGTAACCTTACCTTTATTAGTGTTGTCCTCTCACCAAAGGTGTTAACATCTCCCAAAGTAAATAGATGATTTGCACGAAGCCACATCCACATGTAACTTTCAAGTTACCTCTGTTCCTTACAAGAGAAGTATCCTACAGTGAAAATTTATAGAACTTTCAGTAGTTCTTGTAAGCTACCTTTTCCAGGTTTTAATGGAAAAACAGTTCTTTGAAAAATGTCAAATATAAAATTCAAAAGAATCTGGCAAAGACCAAACAGAAAGTATTGATGTTCAAAGAGAGATAGGTGTCTTATTCTGTTCCTTTACATTTATAACCAACATTAATAAATTTGACCAAAAATTCTGTTTGGAGAATCCATTTCAGAGTAGACACTGTGCAATTTAATGATAAATAAAACACAGTTGGGTCTTGTAAGTCACATAGACTAGTAAGGTAGCAAATGAAGACTAGCAATTTTCTATTAGAAGCAGAGTTCAGAATGAAGTTATGGGAATTGGGGAAGTCTTCCTAAAATATGAGCAAATCATCAGGGGCTTTCAGGTCAGAAAAAGTTTTTTTCTTTCCCTTTGATTTGCGTATTTGCATGGCATTACTTCAGCCACTGTGTTGAATTCTGCGCTACCTAAAATGGCATGCACCTCCTCTTTTACTTTATTACTATAAAAGTTTAGAAAATAAGATATTTAAGCTTAAGCATTGAAGTGTCTCTAAGATTTCCATCAACATTCTTTTACATATCATTACCATGCAATACAACCTCTATAGCTGTGAAAATAATTAAGGCAGAAAGAAAGAAATTCAACTTGCAATTAGTAGTAGAACTAAAACAATATTCCAGGCACTTGATTCCTAACCTAATAATAGTCTCTTCATTTGACTTCAAGCCTTAGACATTTTGCTTTTTTTTTTTTTTTTAGCGGGGGGTGTAGGATGGGACATCGCTGTGTTCGGATTACAAAATTTTGGTTATCCAGGAAATTCTATCATTATAACAATTTTAGATAATAAAACTTTTAGAAAAATGAATGTAGAGTATCCTTAACTATTCCTTGCAGAAAAAAAAATCTAAACACACAACATTTAAACAAGAGAAAATACAGCAGAAAAATTTGTTTTGAGCTGATGACATGATTTTCAAACGCTAAATAATCAACTACAATATGTAGTCAATTTAAAAAAAAATCTTACCTAACCTATATATGCAACTAATCTCACTGATCTGTCTCAAAGTGCTAAAGACCATCTAATTATATTTAGTTATTCAGAGGTTGATTGTGCATCCCAATTTTCCTGAAAGAGTCCCAGTATACACCAATTTGCCTGCTGTAAGTAAAAGTATCTCCTTTCACTGAATTTATCATCACTGAATTTCAACAAGTTACACAGCCACTGTAGTTTGTTACTGAATTCTGTCCAAATGTATTGAAAACAACCAGATAGTTCCCCCTTTCAATTCACCTCCACCCCACTGCATATTTTCTCCTGGTCTGTATATAATTTTGAATGCCTATCAGATAGCCATTACTTAATCATGATAAAGTACAGGAGAAAAAAAAAGTATACAAGAATGCAGTCTGCTTAAATACTTTTCAGGTAATGGAGAAAAAATTACTTCCATACCATTTGGTAAGAGTTCTCTGGTCCAGTTCTAGCCAATCACTGTTACTTCCTCATTTTGTTAAATTAGGTCTGACTGATTTCAAGAGGGCAAGAGCAGGTGGTGACCACTGTGACCATATGGTCTCCCTAGTAAATCTCCCAGTTGTAGGGCACAGTTATTTGCTGGCATTTACTATTAAACTCAAGTATAGAATCTTGAAAATGAAAGAGAGTATATCTGTAAAGAATCATCTCTTTACACTCATATGACTTCCTCCAAAAGATCTGAGGACATGTTTCAACTATGATAAATAAATGTTATAATAAAGGATTCTTAGTGTGAGACAGATATTTGAGAGGAAAGGAAAAAGTGTCCAGCTTTGCTTTAGGCTGTTGTGTTTAAAAGGTTAGAAAGATCACTAGTAAAATGCTGCCATTAACTATTACTGTAGTCACAAAACATCTCAGCTGTCTAGAGGAAATACTGTTTTCTCTTTTCCTAATTTTCTTTTATAATAATTTTAAATTACCTATATATGGAAAAAATCTTTGTGTTTCCCATACTGCTCAATGCAAAGCCTTATAATTCTCAAAGAAACATTTACTAAATGAACAAGTGAAAGTATGATTATTCTTTATAATTTTATATATACCTTAGAGCTCTAAAACATATGATATAGTAAGATAAACTATATACAAGGTTTAAAATAGAAAAAAATTTTTCAACTGTTCTCATAATACAAGTCTTTAAGGGGTGTGTGTGTGTGTGTGTGTGTGTGTGTTCTCCTTTCAGAAAAGGAAAAACAGTCCAAGAAGCCTGTAATACTACTTTATTTTCACTGTAACAGTGTTGCAGTGTTGATGTGCTTCCTCTGAAATAATCAGTGGCTTTTTTAAAAAATGCAGCATATAGTGATCAGAATATGCATTCCATGAATGGTACTGAAACTTTTTGTGAATCAAATTCTTTCAATTCTCAAGAGTTTCCCTAACCAGGCACAGATTCAAGAAATTTCTCAGTGATTGCCTTGCTTACCAGAGAGTGATTGCAAAGTGCATACACTAAATTTCCAAAATCTGAAAAGCTATATGAGGAAAGCGATAATTCAGACAATTTAAGAAAGTAGTTTTACTTTAGTCTATGAATGATATTATATTAATTTTCTTCTCCCTGTCCCTCTGCCGCCTTAAAAGTACCTGCAAATAGTATGACTTTTCTGCAATTCATCTACTTTTTTTGAATATATATATATATATATTCAGATAATTATTATTTAATTGTAATAAAATCTGGCAAAAACCTTAGTCTAAAAATGATATAATATGTGTTTAAGCTACATTAATATATATACATATATGTGTATATCTACTTACTACTAGGCACTAAACTCAACGATGAGAATACAACTTAAAAAATTAATTATAGCTAGGGGTGCAGTGCAGTGGGAGAGCACTTACGACTTACCACAAACTCGTGCAAAAGGCCCTGAATTGGAGCCCTAGGACACACACATGCATGCATACACACACACACACACACACACACATTAGAAAGCTAATATTCTCCCTCACACACAGATCTCCCAGTCAGCGAGGGGAGGAATGTAAAGAAGTGATTCAGGGCTGGAGATGTACCTCAGTAGTAGGACACTTCCTTAGCATGTGCAAGGCCCTGGGTTCTGCTCCCCAGAACTGTAAAACAACAGCAACAACAACAAAAACTATGTGATTCAGACAGTAAGGATGTGTTTATCATGGCACAGTAGAGGAACAGAAAACATATTCATATCAATTCTGCATAGAATTTTTAAAAAACACTTTCAAACATAAATGGATAAAATATATCTTTAACAATTAGTAAAGCTTGCTGTATACATATAGGTGAAGTTGCTCTACACAAATATTCATTATATAAAGAACATAAGTACTTAGAAGACACAGAGGAAGTATTCTGGTGTAAGCATCATTTTCCTTTTAAAATGATATCTGTTTTGATTTGTATGTATATGATGGAGCCTTTGATCTTTTTCAGCTTTTTTAAAAACTAGACTAATATCTAAGTTAGACACACTTCATTTCTTATTCAGCTGTAAAGGCAATGAATGCTCATGAAGGCATTACTAATTCCAACTCCAATTTTAAAATGCTTTTTATGATAAAATTATTAATTGATCATTGGGATGAGTAGTGAGGGTTGACACTGTGTCTTTCATCTCTATGGATCTCAGTCTAGGAAATGGAGGGTGACATTCCTACTGAGATGTTAAGTGAATGTCATACTGTCTCTGAGACCCTCTGAATATTATAAACCATAAATCTCTGGACAAGAGGCTATTTCTAGAAACTGTCAATATTGACTTCAGTGCAGATGGTCCTCTACAAGGAGATATTTAATGTCCCTTCCCTTTCTTATATTCTGTGAGTGTGACTAAATCTTTCATGGACCTACAGAGAATCAAGTTCAAATCAGTAATCTCCCAGACTCCCTCTGATTCTATGAATGGTTCTACGGAACTCTCCTTATGACATGTAATAGTAAAATCACCTGAAGTGAAAGCAGATGTTCTTGTGAATGATCTTACCTGTTAGGTCATGTCTTTCCTTCCAAGCAGAAAATAGTTCCCTCCCTTCAACAGAATGGCTGTGCTAAGACAAGCCTGTAGAAAATTCTTTCTAAACAAATAAATAAGCAAGCAAACCTAGGACAGTTCCTACCCTGCCAAATGTAATGTGTCCTTTTAAATCAATTTTGACATAGACTCTCAAAGCAAAGAAATGCTATTGCATATCACACATATGCTAGAGTACATTTATTTCCAGCAGAAACAATAGCAGAACTCCATGTGGCACTTAGATCACTGAGAGAGATCCAGTTGCTAAAAAGATGCAATACCAAAATAGACATTTGTAAAGGTTTGTCAACTCCAATGAAGCAGTTTCTCTAGCCTATGCACTTTCCCATGCCCCTCTGTGTTTCCTCAATCTTGTAAAAAAATTTAAAAAATAAGAAAAAACCTAAATAAAAGGGAGCTGCTGCCAAAATGTTGAAATCTTAATATAACCTTTTCAGCATGAGATAAAAACATATTGATTGGTGACTGCTGAAGGACATCATTAAACTCTCGATATTTGATTTCATTTCTTCTTCTCTTATTTTATTTATTTATTTATTTATTTGGCTGCCTGCAGCCATCTCACTCCTGACTGACCCTGCTAGTTCAACTATTAAAGAGTTTCTCTCTCCAAGGAGGCCTGCTATAAACATGATAATCTGTTTGGCGGCTCTCATGATGGCCCATGAATAAAACATGACAACCACATGGAAGTTGAAGCAGTTCACTATGAGTTACCAAACAGAATGTCTGGAAGCTCCTGGACAGCTACACTATGGTTAATCCCTGAGACCTGGAATCTTATTCTTGGTTCCCTGTAACCACAAGGCTGTGGCTAGTCATTGGCCTTCTGGTCAACCAACCTGCAGTGACTTAGAAAACAAGACCAAATGCTAGGGGATGGATTTGAACAATGTTCCTCTAGTTGTGGTAGAAAACAAGCTCTGTCTTTAGCAGATAGCAGTGCACTGTATCCTTGAAAACATAAGGAAATGTTGAGGAGATGAAATGGGGGGAGAGAAGTCTGAAAGCCAAGGTGAAAGAGCTAGAAAAACACACCTATTATATTTAACAGAACACACCGAAATAAAAATGCAAAATTGCCTATTTGGTTCTTTAAATATTACAAAAAAGAGACTGGATTTTTTTTTTTTTTTGCCTTTGATTACCTGTTGAGACCAAGATACTTGTATAATTATAACAAAAGAAAGAGCTACGCTATCATCACTGCATTGGCAAACCAAAGAGGCAAAACCTGCCCCTGGATGGGTGGATGTGTTGGGTGGATAAAAATCTGAGAATTATTCTTTAATGTAACCTTTCCCACACAATGTGAGAACAATTGTTGTTCTAATTCAGGCTTGTTTTTAAAGCATAATCATTACAAAATTGCTTATAACACATTTTTCCTGAATATCTCTCCCTTTGTGCATTGGCTTTGGCCATTAATCTTCTAATTATGTTCTTGCATGTATTTAATATTTGATCTCCAGTAGAAGGAATCATCAATGAACATTTTATATACAGACAAGTTTATACTATTGCTATGTAACAGCCGCTGTTGACTAAACAGCTTTCCTGGGGCTGCCTTTTGTCCTTCAGCAAGTTCTCTTTCTCAGCTCTGACATACTTTGTACTTTTCACCTGGTTGCCATGATTCCTTATTGCAATGAAGGAAAATTAAATGCAATTTGAATATTAGCACATTTGAAGATTTATAACATATGTTGCATTCCTAGTAGTCTCAAAAATAAGCATGATTTTGAGAGGGTGTGTGCTTTTTGTAAAATTTACCATTCAGTAAAAAAAAAAAGTATCAAAATACAGAGACAGAATTAATGTAAAATTATAAATTAATGTCCAGGGAACATCTACTTTTAAAATATTACAAAAAATAAAATTTGCATCTACTGCATATTTATGAGATCTATGTACATTATGTATCACTATTGTAAGATTTAGGTAACATAATTTAAATATTATATCTAAATCTCAGTAAATCATTTTTGAAAAACTTGCTTTTAATACTTTTTTGAAGTCATAACCAAATGTCTTTTGCAAAACTTATCTTTAAAAAAATCAATTCTAACTAGTTTGGAAAATATTCAGTGAAAAAACTTCAGTATCATCTAATTTATCAGTTTCACCACAGAACAAAGTGTTCCATATAAGCAAATTTTCCTGGTAATTGTAGCTTGCCCTCTTCTGTATGTTATGAAAATCAAATGAGATGAAGTAAAGTGCTTTAAATCTTTACAGTGCATTATACCAGATACTTGTACTTTTATCATGGTATAAATTCACTGTTAGGTAATTTATTTCTAAGGTAACTTTTCAAAATATATTATTCTGAAGTAGCATATATAAAACATAATCTTATTTGTATGTTTGAACTGAGATTTATAATTACCAGGATTAACTATGCAATTCCCAAGTTTTGAAAAGATGCTCTGAAGTATCTTGTGGCCACTTACGGCTCCACAGTGCTGTTTTTTGATATTGTTGTTCTGTTTTTGTTCTTTCATCTATGTTGTTCTGTCTTCTTGTTCTGCAAAACCATCCATTAAACAGGTCTTCTTCATCCCTTCTTTCCTCTCTGCCCTTCCTTCTCTTTTACTACTAGCATCTTTTGGAGTTGAGCAAAGATAAATGCAAAGAACTATAAACAGGTAAAGAGTAAACAGGTCTACATCAGGATCCATTTATTATAAGACTTTTGGAGTATATATTTAGGCTCCTGAATTTACATTCATTGAACAAGTATTTATTAAGTGCTTACTGTGTTTCTGCTACATAATTAAGACAGACACAGCTACATCCTTAATGATGCTTATACCTTGACAGCCAAATATAAAACATATGATTACTTGAATATTTAATTACATAGGAAAGGTGCCATGAAGGGGAAATGCAGGATGCTCAGAGGATTTTAAGAGGACAGTCAGCTCTAAAGATCTAGGAAGGATTCCCATTCAAACTGAGACCTGAAGGAGGGGGACGGGGGTGGCAAAGGAAGATGACATAATTAGAAAGTGTGTCTTGTTCCGAGACTTTATTTCCAAAATGGTCCAACTAGCTAAGGTGGTGCATTTAAAAGACATTTTAATAAATGGGTAGCTGACTGTGTAATCTCATTTAAGGAATTTAGAAAATGCTTTTAATGATCAACATCTTTTACCATGCTTTTTTCCCAGCACTTAGAGGAATTGTTCTTTAAATTCTCAGTGCATTTTCTATTTAATTGTGGAGTGTGACTCGTCGGTAACCAGGCCATTTATGCTGACTTACTTTGACGACAAATTTTCAGTTCTGGACAGTGCTCTGCTTGCAGTCTGACTGTAGAACTCCCACTGATGGCAGTGGGAGCTATGCTTGTATATCTAGGAAAGTACTCTGCATTCTGTGTCACTGTCACACTTCTCTGGCACGGAGCCTGGAAGTAGCAGTGAGTCTCTAAGGAAATGAGCTCTCCACCATGTCCCAGTAGCAGCAATGTAAATGGAGGCAGAGGAAAGAGCTGAGAAGGAAGGGCAGCCAGACCAGCACCTTCATCCTGCCAATGAGGGGCAGTAGGAGGCGAGGTGGAAGGAATTGCAAAATAATGAACCAATGCATTTCATAAAATCATCACTCTCACAGCTACAGGTGATATTCAATAAATCATATCTGTTAACTTATCCAAGGTCCAGGCAAGAGTACAAATGGGGCATCACCTGAGACAAGAGCTTAAATAATAAGTCTAAAATCCATATCTTTTAAACTCATGCTGCTGGGTGATTTATTTTTTACACACACTGTTAAAATTTCCCATGTATATGCACAAACGGATCCATACACAATTGAAGCTGGAAACATCTACAGAGGTCTTCCTACTCAGAGCGTGCTATAGACCAGTATGACCAAGGTGAGACATGCCCCTAATCTCTTACCACCCTCTGCTCCACTGTGTAGAGAAGGTGCCTCCTGTGTGATCTGTCTAACCTCCACCTCTCTCCTGCTCCAGGCAGCCATAGAATCATGAGTACTAGCCCAGAAAGGACCCAGACTGCCCAGTCAGTGGGCTCCAGGACACTTGGAAAGAAAACTCCTGGAAACACTTGGTCTAAATCATTCACTAATCTGTATTGCTGTTAATGATGGGTTTGTTCTTACTGGTTTTAGACTGAAGATGCATAGCCTTTTAAGGTTGAGAGATGTAAGCATTTTTTAAGACTTATTTTTAATCAGTCTCAAGCATAATGTGTACCAAAACCACACAAACATCTTGGTAAATCCAGATCTCGGGTCTGTAGATCTGGAGTAGGTTTTGACATTCTGAATTTCTAACAAGCTCTCTGGTCATTCTGGTCTACAACACACTTTAAGTATTTAAGGTTTATGTGAATGTTTCTGACTTCAATTGTGTATAGGTACATGAACATGGGGAATTTTAATAGTGTATGTAAGAAAATAAATCATCCAGCAGCATGATTTTAAAAGATACAGACTTTATACTTATTTAAACTCTTGTCTCAAATGACGCTTCAGACAACAGCCTTTCATACTTCCTCCTTCTCCATAGTAATCTGCTACCAGAAATGTCACCATGGCTTATCTTTGAATTGGACCCTCATGTGTTGCTTCAGAGTTGATGGCAGCCTTGTAAAACCCTACAGATTTCTAAAACATATATTAGAGTAAATGGAAGACTAAATGTGTCAGGGTGTAGAAAAGAGTTTTTGATTAGATTTATACAGCTGCCATCTCTGAGATTTCCCTCTCTGAGTCATTTTCTGCTTTCAACAAGCTTGTCTACGTTGCTCTCTCGGATGGGTGGTTGCCACTTGTACCCTTCTAACTACTCATGTTAACTGTGTCCCGTGGTACAGGACTGATGCATATGGAAAGACACTTTTACTAGCTCAAAAAGCACTTGGCTTAGAAAATTTTACTCTGGTATCTTCTCTGCCATAATGACTATTTTTCCTTGTACTGAGCAAAATTCAAGTACATGCAGGACAATGATGCTGCAAGTTGCACTGCTAAAAGCACTTTTGAAAGCTGTCATAAAAGTTATCACTTTTCATTTAACCTAGATGAAATGCAATCTAAGGCATATACGTGTTTTGTTTTTTTTTTTTAAAGCAGCGTGGACTTGTGGGAAATGGCTATTAAAAAATGGGAATATTAAACCAGGACTACATCATGGAAAATGACTAATGTTTTGAGGATAAATACATGTGTAGATTGCATTAGTCTACATTTTAAAGATAAAATGTGAAATACTCTACTGAGTATTGGACTAAACACCCACCCCTGAAAATTTATATATTATAACTGAAAAGGCAGCTCTCTTGTTAGTCCTGACATCAAAGCGATGTCTAAAAACATGTGAAAGTTGATTACACATTTTATTGCTGGCACCACATCGCCTGGCCACCCATATGATAGAGCAACTGGGACTGTGTACTGTTTCCAACTAGCCTCGGGGAAACCGTACACAGGGTTGAGACCTTTAGAAAGCATTTGCTTGGCTCATTTGATCAAGTGACTTTTATAATTTCCCAGCTTTTAGCCTTATTTATTTCACATAATGAGAAGGAAAACTCTCTTATTTCTGGCATTTAAACAAAGGATACCCATCATTTCAAAATTCATGTCAAGCCACACATACATGCCTTCTTCATGAAACTTAGCCACTTTGTCAAGGAAGCAAAAGACATAACCAGAGTAATTCCATTTGATCTTAAAGTAACCAGCATTTAACTTTAATCTTCCCAACCTCTCAAAATCCTATTCATTTTTCAAAGCTCAGTAAAAAATCTCTTCATATCCAAGAAGTTTGTATTCCTCTGCTCGGAACTCTATATTGACAATAGAATATATACATATCTAACAAAGCACTGGCTCTGGAGTCTTTGTGCTACTAGAAGTGGGAATCCTACTAGGGGAATGAAAATTGAGTAATTTATTTGGGATTTTTATTTTTCCAAAGGAGATTAAAGTAGTTCTTTCTAATGCTGGAGGTATAGTATTTTTAATGTTTTTATGCAATCTTTTTAATGTCAATGACTATAAATGAATTCACTGTGATGTAATCCACTTGTCATTAAAATCACCAAATAATCATATTTCCTTTAAGAAATGACCTAGGTAAATGATTTTTATAAAGTTTAGAGTCATGGCAATATTTCAAAAGTTAACATTTGAGTAAAATAAAATAAAAATAAAATCACATTTTAAAATACTTCTAAAGAATCTCTTTGAATCAGAAAATTTTTAAATTTCAGTAGTGTTTTTCTGACTTGTAAAATTTCATCTGGGTTTACCTCTCATTTTAATTATGAATAAAATTATATATACATAATCTTTAGTTCATAGGCCTTATATTACTAGTAGGTTAATATATCTCCATTTTGAAAAACTTTATTTTTGTTAAATACTCTATTAGACAAACTAACACATATTAAAGAATTATATCTAATGATTATACACCGCTCAGGATTGTGAGAGACTGAAAGAGAAGTCAGTGGCGAATGAGAGCCAACATTACACAGTGTTTATCTTCCTGTTCAAGTTTTACTTAACTTTTGCAATAAAATGTCTATGTTTAGATGTTTTATTTTCTGCCTTTCTTTTTCTTTTAATGGCCAACCTTGGCAACTGTTCCCTTTTCCCTATTTATAAAAGATTATTAACAAGTCCAAACATCCAAAAGCATCAGAGGAAATGTACTCTTTGGAGTATTAGAACAATGAATGTCATAATGACTGCCTTACCCTCCAAACCTGAGAACTGTTTTACAGTAGCATTAAGAGGCTTTCAGATGAGAAAGTAAAAATTAGTCAACTTAATCCAGGCAGTAAAGTCAGAAAACACTTGGATTTGTGGACCAATGCTATATGACTTAGGAGTTGAATGACCTTAGAAGAGACGGTATCTTCTAGACTTGATTCTTGAATCTGAAACTGTGGAAGTAATAACAGGGCCTATCTCATAGGTTGGTGTGAGGACTCTGATGCATTTCAAACACTTAGCACTCTGCCTGGCATGAACCCATCTTGAAAATGAGTTCTGCTGGAGCAGTGAAAAGATCCATTTTCTAACACACAGACTCTGCCATCCATCAGTTAGTGGGGCACATGAACTGGGACGCTGTGGGTCTCTCCACCAATTGTTTCTGTTTTTGTTTATTCTTGAGCAAAAGGGGACACAGATTGTAGCAATTAGGAAAGTGAGAACCCTCAAAGTCAGAGAGAAAATCAAAGCAAAGACTTAGTCACTCAATCTTCCAGAAAGGAGGAGGGGGGGAAAAATGAGTTTAAGCTTGATGGATTCAATTCTGAATGCTGTTCCTTAAAAGGAATTTTTGTGGTAAGGGACAATGGAAAGATACCAAGTTAACAATACAAACCCAAGGGCAGGCCTCATGGAAATCAAAGAAATTGGCACTACAGGCATCTTGTAGAATAAGGGAATGTTTGAAAGAGAGGGCTGTGTATTTACCATTTTGCTTGATCTACATATCAAAAGCATCCTCCACTGTATATAGAAGATCCTTGCAGGAAAATGTTTCATTTGAAAAATAAAATAAAAAGGAAAGAAAGAAGAAAGTGCTGGAGGCCATGTCATTTTTGTTTCATCTTATTCTCTTTACTGATTTTAGGCCAGGTGCAGTGAGTAGCTCATGCAAACTAATACTTTCTCAAATCACCACAAATGCAAAGGGAGACACTAGGAAATAAAGCAGCCGCTAAATTGAAATGAAATAACATCGCTGAGAAGTAAAGATAACTGAGAAAACCTAAGTAGCCTCAACACGAAAAAACACAACTTTTTTTTTTTTTCTGTCTAATAACCTCTTATGTATTAAGATCCTACTGTGCTAGTCAAGGAAAAAAGAAAATTTGCTTGGCTGACTTCGGAATTATTTGTATTTGATAATATATCTTCCTAAGCGCTTTGAATTGGTCACATTTGAAAAACTGAAAGGAAACCTTTGAATCTTTCAATGGGCTGAAACCCAAGTGATTAGATATAAGAAAACTACATTATTCTATGCACATAATAGGTCCCATTTCCACCAGGCTGCTTCATGGCAAAGATTTTTTCCTTCATAAAGAGATGGTTTTTTCTTTCTTTCTTTCTTTCTTTCTTTCTTTCTTTCTTTCTACTAGAAATAAGTAAACAGAAAATAGCTTATTTTCTTAGGTTTTTGTTTGTTTTTAAAACAAAGAAATTTGTCCAGCATTATGAAGAATTGATAAATAGTTTTAGAGGGAACCGTGACTTCACTCAAAGTTTTTAAATTTGTCATAAGGATCAAGTGCATGACTTACTTCAATTCAAACTCCATAAAAAAGGTCGTAAGAGGGAGGTTTCATTAACAACATAGATCACTGAAATCTGTGATAAACACATTGCCTTTTTACCCAGGAGATTCAGGTTCGAATCCCATGCCTCACATTCTGGTTGTTAGACACAGGCCACTGTCTCAACTTTCCTGAGTTTCACAAAAAATAGCAATGAAACTACCCACTATTTTTGTCACATTGTTATCATGAGATGTGAATGAATTAACATAAGTAACCCAATGCAGTTCCTGAAATGTTTAGGGTGCAAAACACGTTAGTAGCATCTTCCCTAGAAGCATAGCCATCTGGTCGTGGTGCCCTTTGAACTCCCTCCCACGTGTCCTCATAGAAATCAAGTCCTGTTGTTTCTACTTTTTACATACCTCTCACCTACATCTCCCATCATCCATATTCCTTCGCATTGTCTAATTAAACTCTTCATGACCTCAGGTTTTGACTAAAAACAATGGCCCTGTAATTCACTTGGACTTGCAAACTGAACTACTGCCAACCTATTTTTATGGTGAATTCTTTTTTTTTAGAAAAGAAACGTAATCATATTATCCCTCTGCTTAACAATTTGGATGACTTTCTGATGGTCATAAACAAGCAATGTTTTCTGCCCAAAGTGATGAAGAAGGGAGAGTGCAACATTTCCTACCATTTCTCATCATACGCTTTATGTAACTAACACTACATACACTGTCCCTTCCCAGGCTTCCGTCTTTGCACTTGCTGTTTGCTTTCTCTATGATGTATTTCCTACTCTCAATTGGTGAGCAACTATCCATCTTCAAGACACATTGGAAATGTCACTTCCCATATGTAGCCTTCTCAGAGCACATAGGAAGAATTTATCATTCCTGTAGGACTTATAATTATACCTATTATACTACACCATATTTCTTTAATTACTTGTTTACATGTCTGTGTCTTCACAGAATTGTGATCTCCAATGTATAGCACAAAGCCAAGAATGTAGTAGTATTTAATAAATAAATAGGTACTGAACAATGGTTTTAAAATGACATTACAATGGGTTAGTTCATGAATTAATGCCTTGAATTCGCCAATAGCTTTTTATTTTTCACAGTGCGTGTGTAGCCTCTCTCTACTCAGGGGAGCAGAAGAAACAAGAGTTGAGGTGTGTGTGGAGAACACACTGTCTTTATTTAGGGAGATCTACGAGACAACACTCACAACTAATTTTTGAATAATTATATTACCAACAAATGTATCTTTGGCCTAACTTTTCAAATTTAATAGTCTCAATTTACCCTGCTTGTTTAGATGCAGCACGAATGAGGTCTTTTGTTATCCTAGAACAACACGAATTTTAGGTAGACAATTCATTTCTTTTGCATGTTAGCAAAAAGAAAAACTCAGATGTGTATAGGGGCAAACTAACTTTTGCATTTGGTTTCTTACTGACTTTCAGAGTTCTCCTTCAGCACATTTTGTATCTCGGTTCTTCCTTCTGTTCAACAGTGCCAGCCTCTCTCACTCTCTGCAGGAAACTGAATTTCGTGAGCAGGTCAGTGATGGTCCCCTGTCTTTTTCTTTTGTCAAGGAAATAAGAAAAAAGTAAAACCTTGGTATTCAAAGGACAGGCTTGTGTAAGTAACTTCAGTTAGTGCGTAGCATAGTGCTGACAGTGAGTAAATGCTCCTTGCTGGTGATGAAATACCGAACCTAAGAACCTGTGTGTCAGGTTCTGCACTGTCATAAAGCTGCTGTTATTCAGCATTTATTAGGTACCCACACAAGATGAGGCATAAACATGACAAGAAGAAAACACACAGTCCCTAACCTCTAAACTACAAAAGACAGAGGCACAGGGCAGTGGGTGGACCTCGAAATGGTTTCCAAATGGCTGTTTGTAGGAGGATTGAGAGAGCGGGAAAACTGCAGGAGCGGCTGGGCTGGGCCAACAGGACGGCAGGTGAGGAAATGAGAGGTGTAAGAGGAGTTAGAGTTTTCATGGGAGGAGGTTAGGCCAATTTCCAGAATCATAAGGATGGCCATGAGAGATTTACTGGTGATAATCAAGAACTCTGGGAATAAAGAGGCAGTAGTGCTTTTCTTATGTCTCTACATCCTCTCTGATAATGGGATACTTTCTGCAGCTTGAAGGGTAGTAAGGGAAAAAAGACTCATGAGTCTTTTAAAATAAAGACACCCCCATGGTAAATGAATGGTCTTGCCATTTACTAGCCTCAGCTTTCTCATCTTTAAAATGGAACAGTAATACCTCAAAGCATTCACCTGAGAATTAAAGGCAAGGAAGCATGTAAACGGCCTCACACATGGTTTAGGAGGCAAATTCAGGAGGTTGGGGAGTCTTAGCAGACCTCTAATGCCCCATTTCTTGCCTTCTCTTTCTTCTGTTTGTCTAAAGGAATAAAACATTTTTAGGGGGAAAAAAGTTTTGGAAGAGTTTTAGCAATATTTGTTAGTAAATATGTAAACAGGATATATATCATGCTACGTATCTTTTTGCAAATAAATTTGAGATCAGTGAAATTTTTCACCTAGTTAGTAAATTTTTTTTTTTTTCAGTCATGAAAGACAAAAAAAATCAGTGGAAGTGTTGTAAAACAGTTCTTGGGCCTCTGGGGGGGGGGGATGTCTCTCCGTCTTTTCTTCAACTGAGCTGGTCTCTATTGCAAGTCTTATTTATAAGGAGGCTTTCAGGCAATTTCACACCGATTTTCTTGGATGCAGCCCCCCAAAAACATGTAAACCCAGGGGATTAGTAGCGACTTAAAGGGAAAATAGTGTAAAGCTACACCGTGTGGCTGCCGACGCCCCGTTCCCTGGGCTCCTACAGTGAAGGAAACTTAGCTAAGAGGCCCAGTCCACTCCCACACTGCCGGATCCGCAGCCCTTTGTTACAAAGTGCACGGGAATTGCTCAGTCTCCCGGGGCGGGCGGGTCAGTAATGACCTACATTGTAGAAACACACAGGCGTTCACTACTTGGGAATGAAAACTTAAATCTCTTTTTATATTTCTTTGTTGACACCTGCAAAGCAAGGCCGTGTAGTAAACAAAATGTTTATTCTGGCAATGTTGGTGTCAGAGACAGTTCAGATATACTTACTGAGGAGGGCACAGCCTGAAATGAAATGGGAATAGCATCTCAAGGCTAGGGAGAGATACTGAAAAGAACACTGACTATTTCCCAAATGCAACCACCATGGTGAGGCTGGCACATTGATGATCTCATCAGACTAATAATAAATACGCGTGAATTAGGCTAATGAAATCAGATAGTGTAAATGAAAAGCAGCCTTCTATTTGTTAGCATCGCTGTTTTCTCCCTTATTTAATCTCTGACAGAAACTGAATTTGCCGCTTAAGACCTACTGGAGCCGGTTTGACATTTAGGCAATTGCTTTAAAAACAACCTCTCCCCCCCCCAAAAAAAAATAGCCTCCAGGAGCTTTGAAAGGAAGCAAGTATAAAAATATCAAGCGTTTGTACAGTGACACATGCAACATTGGAAACAGATCAAATCAGAACAATAGTAGACATCCTGCTCCTTCCATGAGATTAAAGAGATTGCTAAGGAAATGATGAAGAGGAACTCTTTTTGCAAGCTTGGGGTCTGTAAGAAGAAAATTGTTTCCCACCCACCCTTATGGCAGTTTCTTGAATTTTTTGACACACATAGTTTAGTCAGTAACTAAACTATGCTCCATCATTCTCTCCCCAAGTATGATCTATGAGAGTGATGGGGGTCAAGAATGAGCTGTTTGGATTGTACACTGTACACTGTGAAAGTTTGACCTGGATGTGAGCAGGCAAATGTTTGCCTTCCCTACGGTTCCATGGAGAGAATGCTGCTTCTCTGAAATCGGGAGGAAAAAGGTAGATGTTGAGTCTAATGTGACTCGGTTTGATTTGGGTCTTCCCTTCCAAAGAAAGCTCGAGAATCTGCAAAAGGTATCAAGGGCAAAGGAAGCAGGTGCTTGCCATTCTTCTCCCCTTGGCAGCATGTGGCTGGGGAAGCCCCGGGAGTGAACTGACACTGTCTGAGGCCCATTCCAGTGACTTCCCATGTTCTGTTCTGTTTGGAAGCAAGTTCCAAGCGAGACAGGAAGAATGCCTTTGTGAGGAAAGGGTTAAACCCAGCAGGATGCGTAGATTTAAAAAAAAATCACAGTATATTTCCTATTTGATAATATTGGATCTATTTTGAGATTACTTATCAGTTGGTTATTGTGCTAATAATTACCATTAAAATTAATACTACATTTTGGGAATTAGGCAAAGAGCTAGCAAGTTTGCTTTTATACAGAGCTTTCCAAAAGCAATCTGGGTAACTTGTTTCTGGAATGCAGCTGTGTAAGTTTCATTAACATCTTGCAGGTGGAGCCTAATTTTAGTTCAGCACTGAGAAGGGGGAATTGTTTTCCTCCTGATAGGCAAAGCACCACAACAGCAGCAAAGCAGGTGGGGCTTCGCCAAGCACTTACTTACTTTCCTGTTTTTATAAAAACAGATGATTCATATGGTTAATCATACAGTTTCTATCTGATTTTAACATATCTTTAAGAGAACAGTCTGGAGTACATTTGACCTCTGGTTGGTTACTCAAATGTAAAACAAAAGCAGTGAAATGGAAAATGATAAGAAAATGAGCAATGAATCCTAAATATAGTGGAGGAGAAGCCAGTGAATGAACTGAAAGAAAATTTAGAAATACATCTGTTTGGCTACAGAAACATTTTTAAAAGCAACCTTCCAGATCCTAGTTTGGCACTCTAAAGTTGGCTCAGTAGGAAAGTTCAATATATATATATATATATATATATATATATATATATATATATATATATATATCTGCCATTGCAAGGAGGAAACTATTAAGGGAAGGAAGCTGGTGCTGAGAAGAGGAGATGAGGGGTCAGAAAGGACACGTGAGATGCAGGTTGTTTATCTCTTGCAAGTTCTGCTCTGGCCTTTGAATCTCAGGGAATGACTGATAATTGGCTTATAATTTTAGGTCTGAGGAAAAAAACATTTTAAAGGTTCCGAGAGTGATTAATGACAGTCATTTCTTTTTTAATTTGTTTAGGAAGTGTCTCAAGCTCCCTTTCGGCTGCGAGGGCACAGACCTGTACCTTCACAGGGTTTAACGTTTCTCTACCACTGAACCTACTGTGTGTGGCACTCGTGGCCTGAGCATTACGGTTGTGGTGGTGCCCTGTGTCATCTGGCTTCAACAAGCGCCTTTGAAAGCTTCTACCCTGTGGGGCGTGCATGAAAATTCCATCACCTCCACAGAGAGGGGGCAGCTCTGTGTGCATATTTGTTTCTCTCAGTGCAGCCTCTTGGAATGGATGGAATTTGTGATTAGATCTTATAGAAGTCTATTGTTCTGAACCTTAGAATAAACCTTTTCTTAAAAATACTCTTTTGGACCTTGAAGGTCACCATTCAAGGGCTTGGCCTTGATGAGACTTCTTAACTTGAGATGCAGGTTTGTCCATGAATAGGCTTCGGAGAGTTCATGAAAAAGTTGGAGTTTTTTCATCCTGAATAGACAAGAATGTGCATTTTTTTTTCTTCAGTAAAGAGTCCATAGGTTTCCTTGGATTTTGAAAAGAATTTGTAACTCCAAAAAATATTAAGAATGATGGCCTTACACAAAACATTTTCAAGTACTGCCTTTAATGTAATAGAGCTACAGTGATTTCCTTTGGCTAATGATAACTAAAACACAATGTTTGCCAGCCTTCCTCACACAGTGAGTTTCCATTGACACAGGAAAGTTAGCACTTTAATTCTGCCTAATTTCATTCCTTCGGATTCCCTAATTCTTTATCTCTGATCCGTAACCCTGCTAAATGAACATCTAAAAAAAGAATAGCCTTGTTTGCTTGTTTGTTTGTTTGTCTGTTTGTTTGTTTTGTACTAGGGATAGAACCCAGGACCTCACACTGAGCTACCATCTCCAGCCTCTTTTGTTTTTTGAGACAAGGTCTCACTAAATTGTCCAAGCTGGCCTCAGGCTTGTGATCCTTCTGCCTCAGCTGCCTAAGGTTAAAGGAGTTATCCAGGCACTACCTCTGCGCCTAGTGAGAATCTTAGATTTTATAAAGCTTTATTCCTTTATGCAGTGTAGGTTTGTTAAGCCTTGCATTATATTTAAAGGTCTTCTAGATTTCAGAAATATAAGTTCCCAGGCCTTTGACAGTGACATTTCAACTAGAAAAAGAAAATCAATTGATATTTGTAAAGAAAGAAAACCTTACCTTATGTACATACCTTATGTAAGACCCTAGATGTAAACGAAAGGTTAAAAACAAAAGATAGTAGCCCTTTGCCAATATGACAAAAATCACAGCACACCCAAACATGTTTGTTCTGCTGTGCCATGTCACCAACCAGCACACCTGGCTGTAGAGGGAATCCTCTGAGTGACAGAGTGGTGTGATGGAATTTTTCGATGTAGTTTCCATCGTAGAATGAGGGGACAGGTCATCAAAAGGTAAGAAAGAGCCAGTACCTTTGAGATTTAAGCTAAATAACCATTTTTGCCTCATTTGATCTAGTAGATTATACTCCTACAATTATCAGATTGTGATGGTGCAACCTTCTTAAGACAGACCTGCTGGGGTTTTCCTAAACATGATACCCTGTCATTAGCCCTGATAAGACCCAATCTTAGGATGAGATCTATCTCTTGGAGCCTGCAGTTCTGACTTTGTTACACACTGTTCATCCTATCTACCCCACCACCACCACTGAGGTTCTTCTTATTCTATCCCAGTCTGTCACTTATAGGATGGGAAGCATAAATTTGGTATGGAGCAAGAATGAGGTACTTTTAAACCTGTATGTTAAAGATTGAAATTTTTTGAATGCTTGCATGAAGTTCATGTATGTTACTTAGAAAACTTGAGGAAACAAGAATTTGAATAGAAAACATTTCATTGTGTCCCATTGTTAATGGCATTCCAAACATGGATCACTAGGCATCAAAGAGTTAAGTGCTTCCCTCTACAACCTACACTATCAATAGCAGACGCCATCGATTTCATCTTGCCAGCACTGTTTGTTTTAAGCCTCATTCAGGAAGTAAAATTCAGCATGTAACATCTACTCATCATGAAATACAGGATTTTGGGGGGCAGTGGTGATGAAATAGACTTGGAATCCCCTTTCCAGAATGTGAGAAAAGGTTATTTTGGCTAGCTAAACAGAGGGTTTAGTTTTCAAACATTCCTAGTTAAAAATCACAGAATTGGCAACCTGCCTTTCCCTCGTCTAGGTTTTCCATTTCTTTGTAAATTTTTCCTACTCTCCTTTCTAGGCAAACCTACACTTTTCCTGCTGAGATTCCTTAAGCCATAGAATAAAATGTCACCAACAGGAAACATATGATTCATTTCACTCTTGCTGGTAGGTACATTCAGAATCTACTTCAAGAGGTTTACTTCCCGTTTTTAATCTAAACCTTATTGGGCTGCCTGCAGTGGAAGTCTCAACCACAGTTGCTGAAATGAAGTCTTTTCCGAAGCACTTAGAGAAGACCTGGTTGTTATGGCGCTGCTTCTGAAGAAGCTCCAATCAGCAGCAGGCAAAATTTATGAGATTCTTATGAGATTTTTGGTTTCTTACCAGAGTGCACATACCACAAAGAATCTGAATATATCCCATGGAAATTGTGCAGTCCTGTCAACCAGCAGAAGCACATGTGCAGAAAACCTCCAAGGTCATCACTGAGCAGGAGCACATAAACGTTGTCTGAGACCAGTGAGATAAACCCTGTCTACAGGTTCACAGTAAAAGTGAGATTTAGCAAATTCAGTTGGGAGCCCTGCCATTATCTGGCTGTTTTTGGTCCTAGGACCCATCATTGATGCTGACTGGTATCACCTCTGCTTGCTCTTTTTAGCCTACAAATTGAGTAAGGATAAACAAAGTTTTAGCCAAAAAATATTGTAAGGATATGAGAATCTCTACTTTGCAGAAAAGAAACAATAATTTAAGAATAAAGAGTATTTTGGTTGTGCATACCAATATGCTTGGGTAATGTCTACTAGTTTTCTTTTTAAGACTTTTGATTATCAAGTGTTATGTAGGCTGAGGCAAAATGGCTCACATATTTCTCATATATATTTTTACATATGTGAAAGCTGTTTTGCCTCTGTCTGTATGTGTAAGTGTATTAAAAATCAAATTAAATAACACATTTTAAAAGTGTTTATACTACTTCTACTGCCAAGGGAAGATCCAATTTTGATCCAAGATTGAGTTAACGTGGATTATCAGAGATGCAAACCAATCTTCAGCCTTCAGTGTTAGGCCAGCTTTTTTGATAATAGGCCATTGTATGCTGTGCTGGGTTTTGGATTACTGTTTGAGAAAAATAAAGACAAGGAAAAGCAAGAAAGACACAAATAGCATTCTTGGATACAGGAGACTTGGTGATATTAATAATAATATAAACTATTTTTAAACTACTGCAGCATATTTTTGTTTCTTTTTATCCACAAAATGATTTGATCTAATAATTTTTTTCAGGAGGACTGATCAAATATTTTGAAGTAATTTTATAGACTAGAAAGTAAATCAGGAATGGTAGAGTGATATTAGGCATTTTTTGCCAGTATAATATTTAAGAAAACATTAAATTAGTCATCAGTACTAAAAATATTATAGATTTTAAATTGGGTGTGGTGGTGTACATCTGTAGCTCCAGCAGTCTAGGGGGCTAACTAAGTTCAAGTCCAGCCAGGGTAGGTACTTAGTGAAACCCTATCTCAAAAAAATGTTGGGGAGAGAAATGGGGGTATAGATCTATGTGAAGACTCTTGGTTCCATCCACAGTACCACAAAGAAAAAAATACTGGAGATATTAGATAAAAACTTGAATGTCTGATGTATACAGAGAGTTCTAATAGTATTAGACAACATTGGCCCCACAACCTCCATGGAAATGCAGTACCATAGAGATCCTTCATTTTACCTTATACCTAGTCTCTTATTCATAATCTTCAGTAACTTGATTTTTCAGGTCCTGGTGTAAAATTTTTCACAAGGCCACACTCAGAAGTAACCAAATGTGCAGGTCTATGGTTTCCTTGTTTGTTTGTTTGTTTGTTTTCAGTACTGGGCACTGAACCCAGGGCCTTCATTCTGAGCTGCACCCCAGCCTTTTAACAAACTTTTTGAGTCTCCTGAAATCATCCAAGTTGGACTCAA
The DNA here is from genome assembly GCA_004027455.1 of Hydrochoerus hydrochaeris. Lineage (NCBI taxonomy): Eukaryota > Metazoa > Chordata > Mammalia > Rodentia > Hydrochaeridae > Hydrochoerus > Hydrochoerus hydrochaeris. Next base: position 134,879 of record PVLA01003832.1, on the reverse strand, counting down.
ATTTGCATTCTTTCTGCTTCAGTCTCCCAAAGTGCTGGCATGACAGGATGTATCACTACACCTGGTTCCTGGCTGCATTATTTACCACAAAATATTCACACTGGACTAATGTGAAGCTAGCACATCCTTATTTTCCCTCCTTCAAGAACCTCTTCCTCGCCTGGACTTCTCACAGTGACCCAAGAGGCTGAATGCCCCCATGCTCCAAAATGGCTGATACTGGTCTTCAGTCTTTTCACGCTCTCTACCAGCTACTGTCCCCTGCTAATAACCTAAGTCCCTGACTCTCTGCAGGCATCTCAGAGCCCACGAGCAGCTTCCCACCTGTCCCACGCTCATGCTCATCTGTGCAACTTCATCCTTTACTCAAAAAATGTCAGACGAGTCCATGGAGAGATGAAACAGTAGGATTACACTAATATGCCAGTCTGTGCTCTTCTCTCCGGGTTTATGTTGGAGTGACAACATTATGATTCCCTTCTGTGTTTAAACTATGGGTCAGGTCACCTAACAATAAAGATTTCAGAGAGAATGACTTTGAGCTCCATGGATCTTAGGCTATGTAGACAAAGTTTGGGCAAGTTCTCTTGGCGGCAGCCCAGACTCAAAGTCATTGGACTTGCAGATTCACGATTCTTAGCTCATTATTTGTCAGTAATGTTCCTTGCCTGAGCAAAGAAGTTTGTGTTTCTTTACCTCTTTATTTTGGTAAACAGGGAAAACATTAATTCAGTCTAGAGAAGGCAGTCTTCGGCTTCACACCAGCAGGAGACAAATTGGTGCCTGGCAGGGAAAATTATATGTCAAAAAATGATGCAGAAAAGATAAGAACTAGCCCTGGTTATTGATTCATCTTCAAGTGTTGTTTAGCATTTCCTGTATTCCAGGCAGCAAGGGAGGCCCTGGAGATAAGAGACATGTGAATAAGTAGGTGCAGTGGATATTGTGGCACATATGGGTGCTGTACAAAGTACACGGAACACAAAAGAGGCAGCAATAGCTCTGCTCAATGAAACCGCTGAAAGGTTTGTAAGTCTAACCTTTCAGCTGATCCCTGACAGATACAAGTATATTTTGGACTCTCTTTGGACAGGAAATTAAAGAATGTCTAACTCTACAGAATAAGAAGATGACCCTCTCCATCACAAAAGTGTAGATCACATGGAAAATATTTGAGAATAGAGTAAATGAATGAAAAGGCACCTACTAGATGCAAAACAAATTCATAGAGGCATACTCTCCAGATTCTACTTGAATTTCAATTTTAGCGCAATTGTTTCCTACTAGTATGACCCTGGACAAGTTCCTTAATTTTGTTGTGCCTCAATTTCTTCCTCCCTAAAAATGATCAAATTATTTCCTTCATAGAGATAACTGAGGTAATGTATCGCAAATGCGTAACACAGTACCTGATACACAGTTGTAAAACCATAGGCTATTAGAAATATTATATTATCATACAATAGAAAATCATATACTATTTTTCTTTAAAAATAGCCAGCCTCAAAAAGGGATCATATACATCCAAAATATTTGATACAAACTTACTTAACAAACAAATCTCAAGCGTAATATATCTTGCGTCATTTATGTTTCAATTCTGCATTTTATTTTCACTCACCTTAGATAATGAAGCCAGGCCCCATAATTGCCCTTCTGCAACTAACTCTCAGTGTTCAGCTTCATGAATTGTTCAGTGCAGTTCATCTTCCAGCTGCAGTGAATTAGCTTGGTACTAACATGCTGATGCCTCTGATATAATATTGGAGCCAAAGAACCATTCTCAGCAATGCATTTTTACTTTTAAATATTGCATAAAATTGTGAATCTGAAATTTTCTTAAATTATAAATCATAAACATATGTACATATATTTTAAATAATTATACTTTATTTTATATTCTGTTAGGGTTGATTATTTTTATTGATAAACATTTCATTAACTAAGAACAGTATAAGAATATTTCTCCAAAGTTTCTCTCTCCCTCAATCTCCCTCTCTCCCTCTCTCCCTCTCTCTCTCTCTCTTTGGTACTGGGAATTGAACTCAGGACCTCATGCTTGCCAGGCAGATTCTGTGCTGCTGAGCTATATCCCTGGCCCTGGTTTTAGAATATTGAGTTTATCAAACATGATGTTCTGAAAAAAGTTGTCACAGACATCCTTATTTCTTACCAGGTCTTGGATTAGTCCTATAACATTCATATGAATCTGATAACTTAGTCCCCACTACATAAGGAAAAATAATCTTTTAAATAATCTTTCACCTCTGAGAGATTCTACAGTCTCTTCATCACACACCATCCTTTCATGCTAGGCTTACCTACAGAGATAATCTTGGGCCTGTCTCTATAATAAAAAGATATATTATACTATAAAAGACGTATTATGGCTCTTAAACTATAGTATAATAACAGTACAATTAGAGAGAAAATCAGATCAATAGAATATTATAAAAAGGAAAGAATATTTTTATTCTCTGAGACCCACTCAAACTGGGCTAATGAAAGTTATCAAAATAGAAGCTATTCCATCTGCTAAGGACAATTTTTACTCTTACAGAATTGGAATCACCCACATTTTTCCCATCTTGGAGGAAAACACGCTGTCTCGTATCGCTGCTTCGGTGTCACCCCTGGGATAGGGAGGCGGGTCCAGCTCTGTGCTGAGATGTGTGAGCTGCTGGAGTACCCCAAGTCCCCAGATTCCCTTGTCCTGCTCTGGGCTTTTGCCATGTTCTTGGACAACACCTCACGCCACCATGCCTTTCACATGCCCCACCCCCTCCCCTGGCAGCTTCGGCATCTCATCCAGATTCACCTACTTGTTTTCCTTAATAAAAGAACCATTGGTGTGCGATATAAATCTTGCTCCTCCCCAAAAAGCAAAAACATTGTGTTTTTTTCTTTCTTAGGAGACACATTGTGCTCCCCACTCCATAATATAGATATTTTTCAACAAATATTTTTTGAAATGTGTCGCAGATATAAAGCTTTTTCACAGGACAATTCAAACTTCACTTTACTCCCAATAACTCCCAATATAGGAAGCAAATCCCAAACAATTGAAGTAGATAGCTGCATAAATAAATTGTAGTGTCTTCAAGAAGGAACTTCAGATGTGCTCACCTCTGCCAATTATTTCCACAGAGAAAAGAGCAGGTACAAGAAAGCTTAGAGGTGTGTTAGTGCTGCCCTGCTTTTACTAGAAGAGATGAATTCTGAGAAATTCGCACCAACGGGTTTGACCTGAGTTTCCAGAAAAATTTAGACAGAACTATTGAAGTAAAAGCGAGCATTTTGAAATGAGTGACTGTGAAAAATCAGTATGGATTCACTTAAGAAAAAAAAAAAAAGGAACCCAACTAAAATAATTTACTTTTACTCTTCAGAAGAGAGTATAACTGGCAAGTCTTTTAGCCAGTCAAAATACTTACATGCTCCTTTTACATGCTCACATGTAAAAGATAAGTTACAGCTATCTCTTACTATGGTGAGGAAATAAAATGGTAAAGTCACTTCTTTAAAAGCAATTAAGAAGGGATTCTGGAGTCAGAAAGCCTTGGAGATTCAAGTTGAAGACCTGCAAGTGATGCGCTATGTAAATTGATGAAAGTTGCAGAAATTTCCTGAACTTTAATTTCACCAACCACACTGAAGGAGAGAAGCTATTGTGTCAGGAAGCTGCTGTGCTTCTTAGATAACAGAGTACTCAAAGTGCTTTTCATCTGTCCTCAAGTATTCAATAAAAACGATAGGTATTATGATTTACTCTCATTACCTACAACTGCGTGACTATCTCTAACCAAAAGAGAGGCCTTTGTTAGTCACTGGCACTTTTCTGTTTGTCACTTGACAGAAAATAAAGATGGTATCATCATCACACTGGCAGGTTTCTTGCTATGCTGTTTCCTTCTTCAGAAAAGGCTCGATGCCATCTGGCTATTGGTATCAGTGCCTGACATAACGCCTGACCTACAGTAGAGTGTCTGCTCAGAATCATGTTAAAGAGTGACATGAAATAAAATACGGTAACAAAGACACTGGACAACAAAGACACTGAGTAACAAAATCAGGTTTTAAATATGTCACAAACAATTAGAGTAATGGACTAGTGCTAGAGATGAATACTAATATAATAGAAATAAAGTCCACTATTTTCATCCAAAACATTGATTGCAGCCAGAACGAGTTATAAGACATTTGATTAGACAAAATGTAATATGAAAAAGATTTAAACATTTAGTTTTGTAAGAGTTAAAGCATTGAGAATATGATAATGATGCCAATCCCTCCTCAGAGTGAGTGTATTTCCTGCCCCCATAAAATTCTAAATGATTAAAAATGAAGTCCAGAACAAGGCAGGCATCAGTACCCATGTACTTTGCATAATTAGACCACATTTCAAATATACTCATTCAGCTCTGACTGCCACATTTAGGAGAGACATGGACAAACTGGAATCTGTCCAGTATGGTGATAGACCTTAAAAGCCATATCGTATTATAATGATTAAAGGAATGTTCCGTCTGAAAAAAGAGTAGACCGAGGGAAAAATGATAGTCATTTTTCAAATAGTTGAATAACTTTCATGTGGAATGTGGATTAAATTTATTCTTAGAAGCTTTTAGACAAAACTTTTTCCAAAGAATACACAATTCAGGGAAATAGTGATCAAAAATAATGAAAATCTCTATTATGAAAATGAATTGTCTTAGCGGTAATGCTATATTTTCACAGTTATTCCATTTTAAATTATTTAGTAAATGATTACTGTTCATATATATGTGCATACCTTATATAAACCTTCTCTACAAAGAAAACCTTCAGTGGGATAGCTGATTTATATTGCTTACAATTTCCACATATGTAATTTTAATGTACTTATAAACACTTACTTAGCAAATGTTATTTGAACATTACTGCATGTCAGTTTTGTGTTAGGTGGTGGGAAATGCGATAGAGGAAATTTCTGCTTTGAGTAGGATATTGTGTGAAACTTTGATATTTGAGATTAAGTCAATCTTAGCACAGTTCGCTTGATTTAAATGTCACTGAGGAATCAAAAGGATTGAGAAAATTAACACCCCACCTCTAGAGTACATTACCAATGAAGGTTGAAACTGTACATCAAGAGGGCTGGGGATTTAGCTCAGTGGCATAAGCGCCTGCCTGGCAAGCACAAGGTTGTGAGTTCAATCCCTGGTACCACAAAAAAAGAAAAAAAAAAAAACCCTACATCAAGAACACATTCCCTACATGTCTATTTAGCCCCCTACTTTCTACTTTGTTGTGATCATGTTGACAAATTTTGGCATATTTCTAAAATCTTGTCTTGCCTCTTCAATACCTGAATTCTATTTACACATAAATCTAAGATATATAGCCAATGAATTTTTTGTCATAGCACCACCAAAGATTTTTTAAAAATCATTTATTGAGCATCAACTGTCTACTACTCCTTAGGGACTGGAAAAGATCCTTTTTGCTTAAAAAGTATACAGAAGTATTCTCTTACTCTTTTCTCTTAAGATGTAAATGAATCATAACCAAGAGTTATATTTGATTTGCTGTTGGAAAATATAAAAGGAAAATGTACAACACACACAGTGATGTTTAACTGATGAATTCAGATTTTAGTTTCTTTGCCTCTCATTGTGCAAACACTTGCTGTAAAAAAGGTTGAAATACAGTACTTCTTCAAGCTTAAGGTTATATTATGAAGGAATAAACACCAAGAAGAATCTAATTTTTACTAACTGGTTAGTTAGAAGAGGATGGTTTCTAAAAAGGAAACAAACAGAAAGCAGTAGAACTGCCAGGTTCTGCTCACTGCAGCCCAATCCTGATTCAGCAAATAGGTATTTGCCAGTAGCAATAAGCATTGTGTACTACAATGACGGTGCTGCCTGGCTCGATACTGTTCCCACACCTCAGCTTGTCAGGCCCAGTGCGTGGGTAATGCATGAAGTCACTGGGTACCTGAGCGAAATATTGAAAGCAAAGGAGGTTACGAGGGTTTAGAGACAGGTGGAACTGGCTACATGATCGCAGCCACGCCCACCTTTTAAAATGTACTCAGCAATGAAATTCATCCCGATATGACACCTGTCTGTGTAGGAAAGTCATGACAGGACAGCCAGGCAGACTTCAATAGTGTTATGACTGTGATCTCCTCAGCAGCCTCTCCGGGAAAAGGTTCAATATTCCTTTCTCACTTGTACACCAGTTGGGATTTGAAGGGCGCTTAATAACTGATTTTCTATGAGGATCAAGATTTACTACTGATAAGGTAAGGACGATTCTCTCTCTTGGTTTGACTGTTAAAGACAGATGATAAATTTCCTCCTCAATCTTGCTCCTCCAATGTGGATTCCTAGGGCAAACGTGGCAGTGTGTCTCAGGATCTTGAACTTAAGGGAGGGAGGTGTTTGATGCCTGTCTACAAAGAGACATCCAAGCCCTGCAATTGTCTGTACAGTTACAGGCTAATGGGATGTAGAGAAATTAGGAAGATGAGGAGATGTGGCTGAGACAAGGAGGAATTTCAGAGGAATGTGTCAAAACAGCTCTATAGAGACCCTACGTGATGTGCTAGCAGCCACCCATATCCATGGATTTTAAACTTAGGGGAGAATCCTAATGTTATCTTAATTGTTCTGAGGTGTCTTTCAAAAGAACTGTCACAGAAACCCTTCCTTCACAGGAATTGGGAAACTGGAGGAGATGGCTTTTACCCAGAAGAGCTGAGGAAAGTTGTCTGTCCTAGAAGTTAACGTTTACGGATCCCCTTGGCAAATAATATTCTCCGTCTCAATTCTGTTCTGTTTGATGAGGATTCAGAAAGTCTTAATCAAATCGAGCAGTCATCACCGCTTCTTTCCCTCCTAATCTCCCAGATCTTGAATGATGAGATCCTTAGCTCTTAAAATAAAACACCATTTGTCATGGTCTTTTCAGAATTAAGACTAAACCCATCAAAACTAATTGTTTGTTAACCATCAGATAAACAAATTTTTTAAGTTTGATGAATTGTTTGTAAGCTCTAATCAAGTAGGTGGAGTCATAAAAGAAGGGAGGGAACCCACTGAAACAATATATGTAATTTGTTGGCATTATTATTTGAGATAATTACAAAGCAAGTGTTGGAAAACTGTGCTTTATACCAGAAAAGGGGAAACAGAGGAGAGGAAAAGCACAAAAACACCCAGCCATTGTCAGCTGCTCTCCCCAATCACGCTGGATTCACAATTGTCCGACATTAGCATTACCAAGGATGCCAGGGACGGAAGTGTCACGTTGAATGTGGAGTGATGACTTCATAGGAAGGCAAAGCTGAGGATATGACCAGTTTGCAGTCACAGAGAAATCAGCTTTAATTAATTTGAGTGCCAGCTCTGTGTATAATTACACAGCATGAGAGTTTGCATGCAAATGCGGAAACGCTGATTGTTCAAATACTTGCACTTGCTCATTAATACGTTGGGACTAAGCGGGGCTGGCAAGTAGACAGGGTTCGGCACGCACAGTGCCTGCAGGCTAGTCTGTGTTATACTGTAGTTAGCAAACAGATTTCAGATGTTTCTCCTTTCTTTAAATAATAAGCACGGAAAAATATATGTCATTTTTGTTGGTGACATACCTGGTTTTCTTCTTGATTAAAATAAAACGTGTTAGGTTTTTAAAAGCTTATGGAGGGGCAATAAACATTATCCTCGTGGGGATTTATACTCATGTGATGTTGGCAGCATTTATACCAGTTCTACCATATTTCTACTTAAAATTTCTCATATAATTATCCAAACTGATCATATTTCATGATTGGTCAAAATATTTTCATAAAACATGAATTTATACTTACGTGACAGGGAGGAACTATGTGATAGTCCCATTTGAGTTGTATTTTTTCTATCAAATCTAGTATCTTGTGGCCAGCATCAGGTAGGTCAAGAGGCTTTAGGAAACAGCTTTTTTTATGAAAGGCCCTCATTCTGAAATGTCCTAAGATAAAATGTTCTCCGTTTTGATTTCTGAATTCTTAGCAGTGATCAACTACAGACAATGCCCTGGGTGGGGGACTTCTTAAATCACAACCTTAGGTAGACTTGACCAAGTTGTCCATTTTCCTGCCTTCATTTCATTGTGTTTAGATTCTATGCATATTGACAGAGCACCTGTGGAACACCCGTTTCTGTCAGATGGTGCAAAGCAGAGGATATCCAATAGGAAGCAAGGGGTCATCTCTTTTTCTCCTCCCAAGAATTATCTAAAAAAGGAACCTAACTCAGTTTCCCTGGGAAACTCATTCAGTTAGCATTCAACACCCTGGAGGAAAACTCACATCACAGACACCTGAGTCTATGAACTCCCATAAACAAAGTTTTCAAGGCCCTCTTGGGAGCTTAACAAACTGCTATTTCTTCAGCCCTAACTTTGTGTAAGAGAAAAGGGGCTGTCTCTAACTCCAAGGCTGAATAGAAATTGTAAAAGATATGTGAAAGAATCTATCAGGGAAGCCCAAAATCTTTATAAGAATTGATGGAAGAGGAAGATAATTATATCTTTCCCTTAAAACCTGTATCAGAAGGAATAATCATTCCACCAGGAACAAAGGTGTACCCTACACACAGCACTTCCCATTATTTGGCTTGACCACTGTTGATACAGTCTAAGTGTTCTCAATGTGACAGGCTGAGGAACAACAGCCAGAGACACTGGCTTTTCCTTCCTTCCTAAAATCCAGTCTAACAGCTCCAATATGGAGGACTTCCTACATAGTGACAGTAAAACATTGCTATATATACTCCTACGTTCTCACTAACTTCCAGAGGAGCTTAACTACCTCATACCACATATAGAAATAGGCACAAAGAAAGTTCAGTGTGGTGGTGCATGCCAAGAGTCCCAGTACTTGAGAGGCTGAGGTAGGAGGGTCAGCGCATGTTCAAGGCCAGCCTGAGATACACAGTTCCACCCTGTCTCAAACAAATATGCTAAAAACAAAAAACAAGAAGAAAAGAAAATTGTCAAGGTAAAAGGACTGTCTTCATGATATACAGTAGTAATTTGGGAACAGTGATTTTCAGGATTACAAATTGCAAGTATCCTGAGCTCAAACATCTTTTCCTCATAGTGCCATCATGATCAGACAGGCATGATTAGGGAACAAAACCAAAATCAAACTCAAAGTAAAGTAGCAAAGTATGTATGCTTTAAGAAAATTCTATGTAGCTAGGGTTAAAATATTTTTAAAATTTTTGTTGTGTGGGCCAAGGAAGTACGTGGTAGGGTGGTAAAGCACCTCTCTAATCTGTGTGAAGGCCGTAAGTTGGCCTCCAAAAGGAAAGAAAGAAGAAAGGAGAGAAAGATTGATTTTTTGTTGTTGTCTTATGGATATATGGTAATTTTTTGTTATATAGATATATAATAATTTTACTTAGGAGAGGAACAAAAAAGTCTTAGAAGATTTTGATTAATTCCCATAGATGAATTCTAGGGTGGTGTTGTGGAGCTATGTGAAAGGACTTTTATGAATGATTCAAGTATTTCATGAAAGCAATTAAGAGGTAGGAAAGAAAAAAGGAATGTGCCAAGAAGAAAGAAGAGAATTTATTCTGGAGGTAGGAAGTAATCAGGAACCCTAGGAAGCTCTAGCCACAGAGATAAAGAAAGTGTGTCACACAGTGAGAAGAGCAACACAAAAGGTGACTCAGAATAATCAGCTGTGCTTATTTTCCCAAAGAGGGCCACAAAAAGGCTGAAACCAGCAAAGGATTCAGCAAGGATCAGGTCACAAGGACAGTGCTCACAGACTCAGGGATGCAGAATATGGATTTCAAGGGCACAAAAAGAATGAAGATGAGAATCATTCAAGATATGAAAGGGAAGACATGAAGCAAAAAAATTTTTTTAGGGAGACGGAGATTTGACCATGTATTATAGCCAAGACAGGAGCTAGTGGAGTGGGAGCAATTGAGGTCACGAAGGAAATGTGTCACCAGTGGGCAGGATGTGGGAAGAGGCCAGGTGGCTGGGTCAGTTACAGGCTGTATTCTGTTTTGTTAACCTTACCTAAGAGAGGAGAAGAAAATCCGGGTGGAGGTGAGCAGCCTTGTGAGAGAATGTGCTGGATGCCTTCCATCTTGGTAGAGAAATTGGTGAGATCATCTCGGGGAGGGCTGAGGAAAGAGGGGACATTGCACAGCAATAAAACTTACCTTGGTAGTGAAAAGAAGGTAGAGAAAAATAATTAAAAATTACCTTGGTACTGAAAAGAAGGTGGAGAAAATTTAAAATAATTTAAAATTTAATTTAAAACAGTACCCTTATATTACTTGACAAAAATTTAAAAAATAATTTAAAAATAATTTTAAAATTTACCATGAAATTGGCTGGGAAAAAATGAGAGGGAATGAAAAAATGGAAACTTGTAAAAGCTTTACTTTATACACCAGCTTGTGCCAAGGTGACATGAGAAATGAGACCAGACCTGTGATTACCTAACAGTTTACAAGTTGACATTTTACAATATCTGTATGCTGAAAATAGATTTTAAATAGATTTTTAAAAAGAGTTTTGTGCTCTCGCATTCCACACTGAGCAAGGTGCTGTGGGAAGATATCTCACATGAAGTAAAAGAGTCAGGTAATGCACACGAGAGTGTGACCTTTGAGCTAAATCTTCCCACCTCTTGGGGCTTCCCCACCACCACCACCACCACCAGCGCCACTCCCGTCAGCCTTGTTGGTGGTACTAAATGTATTCACTTAACTACAGGAGAAAAGCTTGTATGGTGATGTCATAGTGTCCTCTGTCTTACACACCCCAGATTTCTGCTGGCTCTTGACCCCTGGGTGAAACGCCAAATGCAGGCCAGCCATCTCCTGAAAACCACTGCTAAAGACAGGACCCTTATATTACTTGACAAAGAGAGAAAGCCCCCAAGGCCTGACTCCCTGCTTCACTGGACTGCAATTACCACTAACATTTTAGGATATGCACCTTCTTGGGCTTAGCTGGTTCTTCCGGTTTTCCTGCCTAAAGACAGACCCTCAGCACATCAGGCCCTGTTAGTCCCTAAGTATGGACATAGGGGTTCACTGGGTGCGGCAGGCCTTGGTGTGGTATAACAGGGGCACTGAGCATTGCTGGAGAGATTGGCGGTTGTGGTATGTGGATGCCTGCACCGCACCCTGAAAAACCAGATGGCACTCAGTAGGCAAAAGAGTGTGACAGAGGGTGTCGCAGGACGCTCCCAAGCCTGCCACTTGTTGCCTTTTTTCGTTTTCTTTCTCTTTGGTCTTCTTGCCATGCTGTTGTCTGCTCAACCTTTCCCAAATGCTAGAGTCCTTCTGAACAGGTGAAAGAGGGGGTGGAACATACAGAATGCTGATGATTTTTAAACAAAATTGTGATACCTTAATCCAAAATCAAAGATTTCTTGAGGATCAATATATGGGGGGGGGAGCCTCATGGTGCTCAGGGGATCTGAGAATTAATGCATCAGACCTTTACCTATGGACCTCATCATTTAATGGGAAGACACCCCTGGAATATTTGATGATATAGAGGAACTGAAGAGAGAAAAGAGGATGGTATAAGAGATTTTTCTTCTGCAGGAAAAGTATTTGCAAAGCAAAGTCCTATGGCAAATGCAGTTAGATATGAAAATCCACATAAACATGAACAAAACTGTATTTTTAAAAGATTTTTTTTCCTGGCAGCTATCTATGTAGTTGTTTGGATGCAGAGAATCCTAGAGAGCATTCCAGAGACTACTGAAATAGTCTGTAGAAAAAGAGACAGAAGAGTGAATAGGAATGGCAGAGATCCCACAGAGGAGGAATAGATGGGGTTTTGTAAGTGCAAAAAGAAATAGGAAAGTTGTCTTATTTGATTTGAAGGTTTCGAATCTCAGTGAGGAAATGCAAACAAGGAAACACAGGAGGGGATGGAAGTGAGAGGGAAGATACTGGATTCAATTTGGACTTCAGGGGTCCTTTGTGGTGCTGGAGTGTATCTTTGCAGACTAGCAATGCTCTGGTAGAAACCTTCACCTTGCAGTGTGGAACAGAAGAAGAGGGAAAGATAAAGCTGTCACCATTTTTTAAATAATACCCAACAGGTAGATAAGATTGTCAAGGAAGAGTGAGAACAGGAGAGAAGAAACTGGGAGACAAACTTTAGGTTATGCAGGTGGAGAAAGTAAAGCGGAAGGAGGTAGGAGGTGAAGTCACACAGAAAGAAACTGGGATGTCCTAAGAAAGAAAGGGTGGGGAGTTTCTGCAGAGAGAAGACACAGACACAGAAGGGGAAATACTGGGAGACTGCGTGTCGCCATAGATTAGTCACTGATGACTTTCAGGAGAGTGATTTCAGGAAGACAGATTGCTCTTCTTGGGAAGACAATTCTAGCGGAGGGGTGATAAGGAACTACCAAGCGTCCGGGTGCATCTGAATACTGAAACTAAAGCAGTATTCTTTCCAGGAGTTTACTCCTCAACTAGAAGAAGACCAGGTAAGGAACAGGAAGTACATCCAAGGGCGAGGCGAGTGGCACCTGTTTAATGTGAGGTGGGCACAGCTTTACCAACCATAGGCCTGTTGCCCTGGTCTCTCTCAAGCTTTTACTTACTTCCTGTCTTCAGGTGAGGGTGGGTGGTGGTTACTGGGGAAGAACTGACGATGTTCAAGGATGACTAAGGCTGTAAATTACAGTCCGGCTCTTCCTACAATTCAAGCTTTGGGATTCCAGGAATTTTCTCTACCCCCTAAGAAAGTCATCCCCATCCACCTACTGTTCCTGGCCTCTTTTAAAAAACATTTTTGAACACAGCACATCCTCATAGAGGTACATACAAAATCCCTGTCTTCATAACCAGCCCATTCAGAAAAACCTTAATAATATCTCATTCATAGGAAGATGTGTTCCTCAGCTCCTGGTAATTGGTAAAGGCTACATTTAGAATTCTCAGAATGGCTTTACTATCCACACACCAGATAGAGTGCTCAGTGTTGCTACCTTTTAGAAAATACTAAACAAATATGCACCTTATTTTGGCTTTTGCTTTGTATACCTATCTTTTCTTTACCATGAACATGTATGATGTCCAGTGCTCAGACCTACTCAAAGCAATCTGCTGACCAAGAGTACCACATTACCTGTGAGGACAACATTATTTTTGGCCCGTTCAAACACTTTTTTATTCCCACCTGCAAATTTGCTTCAAGTTGGGTGCAGCCGAGGTATGGAATCTAGATGACTGGAAGAGAATATAAGGATGTGTTTAATGGTTAATCTTTATGTTATTGGGGTTATGTCTGGGGAATATGAATTATCTGTGTGCCATAGCAACAGAGAGTCCTATTGTACATTGTTAATGCTCTTCTTTCCAAAATACAAGTAGGTATTTTATATGCCTGGGCATAGCTTGTTTTTTGTTTTGTTTTGTTTTAACTTGTGAGACTATCTCTACCATTTGCACAACTTTGCAGAATGTTTTGTGTATCCATGTGTATGTTTGTGTATACACAAACACCCCACCACCCCACCATGAAGCACACAGGGCGCCACCTTCATAAACTTGCCCTGCATGGTTGCTGGTTTAATCTGTCAAAGAAATTCATTACCAAGAGAATGCCTTGCTCTGTGTGCTTCCTACATTTTTTAAAGAATGTTTTTCATTATATTTATGCTAACGTAACTTGACTAGCTCATAATTTATCAAATGCAAGCGCTTGTCCGGCTTATTTCCAATCATTCCAAAAAAATGTGCCTTTGCGCATTTTGATTATTTAAAGCAATTTTGTTTCCATTATGCGTAAGTGCCACCAGCACAGCATGCCTGTCTGGACTGAAGAAGTAGGGTGCTCTTCTTTTCATACAGGCATCTGTAGCAGTACTCCTGGTTGTTTAACCAATGTACAGATAGTGATGTTTTTGCAACTGCTTGTTTCCTTGGCACTTCAGAAGAGAGGGGAAATGCAAAAAAAGTCGCATATGCTATTGCTTGTGTGTGTGTGTGTGTATATAAGTATATATATATATATATATATATATATACTTATACACATATATAATAAATTATAATTAGAGGAAATGTTAATTTTTTCAAACTCAAAAAGTATAGTGTCTTTCTTTTACAGAAATCTGTCATGTGATTTCCTTTTATGTCTATTCTTAAGCTAAACACAGAGTTTGGGATTTTTGTTTGGTTGGTTTGGTTTGATTTGGGGCTTGAGTAAGCTTTACCATAAACTCGGAAGTTCTCATTGTTATTAAATATTGTCATTAGCATGTTCTTACCTCGCCTGCAAGAAAATAATTGTATCTACTCATTTGTCTGTTAGATGAATCCATAATCTCTAAAGGATGGGAAAGGGAAACAGCAGGCAGAAATTAAGGCATGAGCAGCCACTCTTATTAATATACCTTGTAGTTTACCACATAATCTCTCTGTCTCTCTCTGCTCCTGTCTCTGTCTCTCTGTTTCTCTGTCTCTGTATCTCTTTCCATTACTAGTTTCATTGAATCTAAGATGTTATCAATAGTCACCCTTATTTTACAGTCTACAAAAGATTAGCATTCTGCCAATAAACTGATGATATATCACTGATTAAACAACCTATCCCCACTCCAGAGATGCTAAGATGCGGGAAGATACACATCCTGCCAGGGGTGGAAGAGGACCTGAGGCATAATCAGGCAGCTTTAGCTTGGAGGTAGCATGTTAACTACACCAGCACAACTCAGGGGTGTTCCTTTCCTGGCAAAAGATTTATTATCTCCTCTCTTCAGTGGGACTTTAAAAATGTACTATGTATTTCAAACAGTTCCTAAACCATTTTCCGGTATGCGGTTTTCACAAAGATGTTCTCTCTTTTTAAGAGAGTTGACTTGGACTTGAAGGAGACAGGATAGGGTTTAGTGTTTTGAAATGTTAAATGTGATTCACGTTTCTTTGAGAATCTAGGCTGAACATTACGCTGGCCAAGCCTTGATTTCTCTCCTCACTCTGTTTCTCTTTTCCATTTTTCTTCTGACCGTCAGTGTTTCCCCTCACACCGCTCTGGAACTAAAAGGCATTCAAAACTGTTATTGGAAACTAGAACAGAGGTAAATACTAAATATTCCCTACCATTGTAAAGCAATATAAAAAATAGTCAGCAGGGATGCAGCTCAGTAGTAGTAAGCCCTAGGATTGATCAACCAAGCTCCTAAGAAATTTAGCCAAAACTTTAACAAACTCATAAAAAGGCATTAAAACTGTCTCAAATAAATTGTTGTAAAATAAACAAGTAAATTTGATTATTTGGCCATCAGAGAAATAACCTGGTTCCTTGTTCCTTCCTCCTGGTATTGTTTACAATATTCAGCTCCCGTCACCTACCCATCTGCTAAACAAACAGGCAGCAAGCAAGTCCGAAGAACCAGGCATTCCAGGGCTGGGGGTTTAGTTCAGTGGCACAAATATCTGCCTAGCAAGTGTGAGGTCACTCCATTTCCCCTTCTCAGTAATGATTGAAAAACCCCAAAATCTTTTGTTTATGAAGTTTCTGTCTCTCAAATATTTGCAACATTGGAAATTAAAACTAAAAACAATTTAAAGATGAAATTGTCAATTCAATTTAAAAGAGCCGTGACAAACCTATTTTATAAAACACATTTTAAAGAAAAAATGTAATATTTCAGAATGAAAAATTAGTCTGAAATGTGATATTATTTACATTTTTTGCACATATATTTAATGTTTGAGCTAAAAGGGAACAGCTAACTTTTCCCATCTACTTCTATATCAATCTATTATATTGCACCAGTTTGTTTGAAATGTATCAAGAAAATTAGCCTTGCAAAGACAGTTGGAAAACAAAAGAATATTTTAATGGCTTTTTCAAGTACATGTGATTTTTTTAACAAAAAAAAGTCTGTGATAATGGTTAGTTGCAAGTAGAATCTGAAACATCAGTATCTGAAACAGATTAAGCATCTGTTCCATTAACATAGGTTGGTTAATCTTACATTTTGAGTAGATTCTATACTCATACATTATATGCATGATTTTTGTAACATCGTGTTTTGCGTCATTTGGAAAATGTTTCACTGAGGTATGTAGACTTCTTAAATGTCAATATATTTCATAAAGTACATTTTTAAAGACCCCATTGTTAAAAACCACCACTAAAGGTGTTATAAAATTCTACACATATCGGTAAACTTTCCAGACTTCATTTATTTATTTATTTATTTAGGTGCCAGGGATTCAAACTCATGACCTCACACTTGCCAGGCAGGCACGTGTGTTACTGAGCTAAACTCCTGGCCCTCCATAAACTGTCAAGTTCACCGCATCAGACACAAATTGTTCATTAGGTTATAACTTTTGTCCAAATCTTTGAATTTTATCATTAGCTATATATACTGTTGGTTGTGTGCCTAGAAGTAATTAGTTTATTTCCATCCCTTTTTTAAAAATGACTGCAAAATACTCACATCAAAATAACCATGGTTTGTCTCCCAGTTGCTCTTTAAAGTAAAAAAAAAGAAAAAAAAAGGGATTTCTATGAAAAAGAAACCTATATTGGCTGCACCTCAAACGTTTTTTTCCACAAGTGCATTTTCTTTCAAGACAATCAAGCTATTTTGTCATACGGAATGTTAAAGATATAGTGTCAAAGAATTGAGTTTGATAAAATGAATAATTTTCTTTCAACAAACCTTCTCTATTGAAATCGGTTTTTAAAATTTGTTGTATTTTTGTTCTCGCTGTACTGAGAGTGCGAGGCAGTTAGAAACACAAGGCCTGTAGTACCGCCTTACATTCTGCGCCGGTGTTAGTGGTTTTGTACACCAATACTTCCCATCATCAGTATGAATGTCAACATTGTGGAAAGGCAAATAATGTCTTCATTTCATTTTGAAAATAGATTTGACTTTGCAAATCCCCCTAACAGGATAGAGGACCCCCCCACCAGGGATCTGCCTACTTGACTTGGAAAACCTACTCTAGAGATTGAAAGGTGAAGGGAGAAGAGAAACAAATAAGCATGAATTCTCAGGACGTTAGGAAATCTGGCGATCGATGAAATCGCAGTCTTGCAGGAACACTTTCCAGAGGCTGCTGTCGGTGAGTGCCTGAAGGACACCTGTCTGTCAGCCAATTAACCGAGGAAGTCTTTGGCTGAATCCTGGCACTCAGGATATGATTTCTGTTTTTATTTTACCAATGCTCTTTCTAAAGTCTAAAGGGAGCTCAACCATATGGTTCCTATATGGCAATGGGTTCCAAAAAACAAGACCATTAATAAACTCTTACCACTCAAGTGTGAGTTACTAGAGGAATTTGCAAGCGAGGACCTGGGTAGTTGCATGAGATTTCATATTGTATTGCATAGACATTTTTATGTGGTAACCCAGATGCCATCTATTTTATGTCCCTTCGGGTTTTATGTCCCAACAAAAATAAATTCAAAGTAGTTCTCATCAGTGCAACCTAGCTACCTATCATTAATCATTTTCTCTAACACTTAGAGAAAGTGAAATAACTCACATGGATTGAATTTCTATTATGTGACTTGGTGGCCTTAGGGATATTATTGTGTTTAAATATAAACACATTGGCTAAGTAGTATAGCATTCCCATTTTTAAGGCCAAAAGACTGATTCAGACACATTAAATAATAGATCAGAAAGTCACAAAGTACATGAATGAGGCTCACCTGACTTCCAGGCCAGCTGTGTCTCATCGGCAATTCCTGCACTGTCTCAGGGGGACTGATGGTGAGCCTTTTAGAGAAGAGTGCACACACTGCAACCCCAAACCCTCTTATTTATGGCAAAATGCTGCAATTAGATCTGAATAATGAGGTTTTAGTTTAGCAAGAAAACAACTCATACCTTTACATCTTTCATTTACAAAAAAAATCATATGCACACTATAGGTCACCACCTATGAGTGACACTATAGGTCATTCAGTAGAGAGCAGGAAGAGGTATATTGGGGTAAAATAAGTCACAGAACACTTTGCCGATCTCACTGGAGCAACTACTCACCTGGTTGGTGTATTCTTAAAACATGCTTTTAAAATTCTAAACAAGAATTGATATACAATGAAGTAGAATGGAAACTACTTGAGGATGGAAGACACTAAAAGATATTTTCTCTTGGGAGAGAAGGGTCAAGAATCTTGTCCAGGAGTAGGAGGTCATTGCTGGGACCGAACAGTGACTGGATTTTTGAGATGAACTCTGAGACCTGCATCCTCATACCAAACAAGCTGACATGCTTTGCTCAGCAATTACACCAAACGTTCTTCAGGTATTATTCAAGGCAGTATGAAAGTGCTAACAATCCCCATTGTTGTGGATACAGAGTAAATTTTTAAGTATCTTCCACAGAAGGTATTTTTGAAACAGAAAAGGTAAGATTAGAAGGGAAGAAACAGGTAACTCTAATATCTATAGTCATAATTGACCAATCATGATTATGAAAATTAGAACAGGTATTTCAAACATGATGGTTCTGAATATCTATCATGCGCTGATCACTCTGAATAAATTCATTATCCTAAGTAAACTGCACGACAGTCTTGCAAGGAGATGTTATGATCCCCATTTGTGTATGTACCTAGATGTAGTATTATTGCATTCATGTTATCTCAACAAATCCATGAACTATTATTATCCATATGCTGCTGAGGACAAAATTGGTCTCAGAGTGGGTAAGTAATTACCCAAGTTTACTCAGTAAGTAAATGAGGGAAATAAGCACAGACTCTGGTGGACCTAAAAAGCTTTTGATCTTTCTATGCTGCCTTGATACTAGATAGCGGTAACTATACATGTTATTGTCTAAAGCTATATACTTCTGAATGTTAACATGAGGATATGATTAATAATTGTGTCAGACCTTGAAACATAAATTGGAATTGCCCTGGACAGCAAGAAACAAAGGGCAGTGGTAAGTCCCTGACTTATGAACACTCGAGTTGCAAACTTCCACAGGTGTATAAGATTCACAGGTGTACTGTGTAAGACTCTCTTTGTTAGATTATGAAAGAATCTCATTTACAAATGTTCTCCTGGAATGGAACTCGTTCATAAGTCAGGAACTTACTGTATACTGCTATTAGGCAAAGATAAGAGTTGAATGATATTAAACTTCTTAAAAATGAATTCACCTATGTATTTCTTTGTTTTAAAATATCGATTAATCATTTCACCGTAAGTAAACTTATATAATGAAGAGGGAACATCTTTATGTGTGTAATGTAATACTAAAAAAAAATTTCCCAGTGATTTTTAAATTACATAATAAAATAAGATAGAGTGCATCATTTTTGATATATTTGTGTACACAATGAAACAAAATGTCTGATACAAAATTGTAAAGCAGATAAATTCCGAGAAGTATGTTGCATACTTGAGTACTTTCCTCTTTCAGAAGTACAATGTAATTCGGTAACAATAATTTTAGACAGTTTTATATAATTGTGGAAGGTAGCTACTCCACCTTGATCCAAGTACAAGTTTAGACATGTTGCTGTTTTTTTTTTAATAGCTGCTTCTATTCTAATGTGTCATAGGTATAAGTCTTAAGGTCTTTACAGTAAAGGAATAGCTTATAATTTCTTTTGTTTCTTCTTTGATGCAAGAGTTTTCTCCTCCCAATTTTTAACCTGCTTTGCTCAGTTTTTCTTTCTGCTCTAATTTTTTTCCTCTTCAGTAGAATTATATAAAGCTAAGTGACTTACACTGTTTGTGACATTTATTTTCAAATTTTACTGCTTCTTGCTTTGAATGCTTCTGATCAAATCCAGATTTATTTTCTAGATGAAGCTAATTTACTAAATTTTTTTTTCTTGGTAAATACATGCCATAAGTTTTCAACCAAGCAAGACTTTCAAAAGTACAGGAAAAAAAGTCACATTTACTCACAAGCAGATCAGTTTGTTTGGGTTTTTTTTCTAATTTTATTTTAAAGAAACATGTAATCTTGAGTGATACACTTGTTTTTGTCTGGTTTGATTGGGTTTGATTTTTTGGTAGATTTTTATTGTTGTTGTTGTTTGTTTTCTTTGTGCTTAAAGTTAGCTTATAATCTTTCAAATCATCCTCATGAATCTTTTCACTTGGTGGGACATAAGAAAAGAAAGGTTTTTGCTTGGATGGATGTAAGAGTTTTGTTAAGGACTGAGTTAGAGTATGCTGAGCACTTAATGTGACATGACACACATGGTACTCCCCACAGGCCTACCTTCAAAAGGATCAGACAGAGATGAATATGGATCTGCGTACCTGTCAAATTGTCAACAGCTTGGGAGTGGGAATGTCCCAATAACCCCTGCTCTTTCTCCATTGTCTCTTTTGGGTCACAGAACTTAACGAGAAACAGAAGTCAAAGGAAGTAGAGTTCTTAGGTCCACTGTAACAGTGAGCACAACCTGGTATTATAATTAATAGCGGAGGTTTTGAGGCCAACCAGATCAAGAAAGGCAAGGTGCTCTGTTCCCACAGGCACCTTTAAGCTTGGCAAATGCTAAAATTATGGATGGTTTGTTTCTTCCCTCCAAAGCCTCACAGTATCATAATTGCCCCAGGAACTAAAATGTATAATATCATTTTATATAAAAATGGAGCAAGGGGCAAGAGGAGAAAGATGCAAGTGATAGGAAGGAATAAAGGCACTCAGACTCCTACACTTTCATACTAATAACGTTCAGACTCTAGCACAATTCTCCAGATCCTCAAAGTCTATTTCTAGCTTTAAATAAACAGTTCCTATCACAAGACATGGCAGGCCCTGTGATATAGGGGAAGGCAAAGTCCCGGAAGAAGAAAGACCAGTGCTGGATCAGTTCTGCTACAGGTTTTCAGAGTCTTGAGCATTTACCTTAAGTCATCTCAGGTCCATTTTGTGATTTATGAGGTGATTATATTAATACCCAACTTGTTCTCCAGTGCTCTCTGAGCACTGAGTTTCCTATATATAAGGTGTCTAGACAAGCCTGATGCACTCTGCATTCATTGGTGACTGTTATTGTACTGACAAAAATAGTTGCATCCCCAAAACCTAAATTCTATTACTGTCAGAGTCTCCTAGAACAACAACAAACAGGAATCTCTATCTTCTCTTCCCTGTGTGGTCTGCACCTTTGGAGTAAAATCTTTGAGAGGGAAATTAAAGCAGTATAATTAAACATGATTTGTCAGGCTCATACATCACAGAAAAGAACAAAATCACAATCTAAAATCTTAGTGTAACCAGGACTAAAACCACCCAAAGCGGATAAAAAGATAAAGCCATAAAAAATCAATGTACATCCCAAAACACATGTATACAAGGTAACTGTGTGTGTGTGTGTGTGTGTGTGTGTGTGTGTGTGTTTGGTAGTAATGAGGAAGACAGAAGGTAAGTGCAGTAAATTAAAGTGGTTAAGAAAAAAATTTAAAAAGAGAAGAAAGAACAGAAAAAGAAAAAAAAGAAAAAAAAACCTAGACACAGTTTCATATCCACTACACAGAATTCTATCTGCAGTGCCAGACATGTTTGATCCTCAGTTTTCTCATCAGCAAAAGGGTGAGGAGGGATCTACCTCACAGCACTGTCAGGAGGCCTCCTTAGGACCCCACATGGAACGCACTCAGCACAAGCCAGAAGAAGGACTCACTGTCATCATTGGTAAACAGGATCCTTGTGCCCCACTGCACTGGTTGGTCACACTGCCTCTATTTTCTCTTCTTGGTATCTCTCAAGTCACCAGGCCTTCCCAAAACAAAGGCCAGAAATGTCTGTGTCTAGAACACTTTGAGTGCAGTGGAGAACTGCAGGGGAAAGGAGCATTCCAGAGCGTTAGTTATAGGCCTGTTTTATATGACTTTCTGAGCATGTGCACAGGCACCTGAGACTGGGCTCCACCTCGGAGAGGGTGGCAACACGGCTCCCAAAAGGCCAGCTACAAGTCAAAAGCCATGCATCATGCTTTGACGTCTCACCATCAGAATTCATCTATCAGGGAAACACAGCTACTATGACTAGTTTTGTTTGATTTGGCAATGAGGTGAAATGTCAATAGGTTTCCTATTTTGACTAAAATTATTAAACATACCAAGGGGAGTATTACATGTGTGTTAGTCATTTCAGAATAAAGATGAGCATACATCCCTGAAAAGTTCCACTACACTAATAGGATAATGGATCACCAGAATACTTTCTATTTGAAAGTCATACTTTATTCACATTCTTGCTTTGCTTGGAGAATTGTGTCACTGTTGCCAAAGTCTTGGGTTTCCTTTGCTTGATGCCTGGATTCTCCATTGACATTAATGGTAATTTCACCTTCAGGCACGAGACAATATATGGAACTGAAATGACAATAGCAGAAGGAAAAGAATACATTTTAAACATTGCACTGTGGCATATTTTCCTTGACTGCTTCTGTTATAGTCATTGACGCTTGCTGAGAAAGATCCATTTGGAAACCTGAAAACATATTGTCCCTAGAGGCCAGTCTTTTAAAAACATACTTTTACCCTTACATGTCATCACAAATTACATAAAAGAATAATTATAGATCAATCTACATAATTTTAATTTTGTGGTTAGTTGATTACAAAAGCATACCCCTCTGGCACTACCATTAGTGCCCTAGGTATGTGTGCTGCTGTTTTCAATCAGAAAGAATGGTAGTTTTGAGGAAAAGATTGTCCATGTTTTCTTAAGGAAACATAATGCAAAATTTGCCACTTACTGAAATTTAAAGTGTGATGAACCTTTGTAGTTCATGTTCACACCTTGGTAATAACCTGCAGAGCTATGAGCTGTTAGAATATAGCATTAAAAAAAAAATCTATGTGAAAGTAGAAGAAATACAAAGCCCATTTATATGAATGACCAAATGTCAAAAAATTATTAAAGCATTTTATGGGCTGTCTGATTCATTATTTTGCTGACATAGAAACCTTGAAGTGTTTTGTATCCATTTCATTATCTGCAAAAGTATGGACCGTAATGGAATTTACACAAGAATCCTGCTGGAGAGTATGGACTTTCCTGCACAGTCAGCTCTACTTCCTAATCCAATCTTCCCCAATATACTTGGCATGGCAGTTGCCACACTTGAACAGCAGGCACTATTTTGTAAAGAAAAGTATGAATTTGAGCTGTAAAATGAGCAGGAGTATTTTTCTATTACTTTGGATGCTTCCTCTTGCTGAGAAGTCTAGCAGGAGGTGGTATTAAATAGCCTCAGAAATTAGCCCCAAACAATTATCTTGGTTTAGCTATGGAAAAAAAAAGACACCAGAGGCTTAATGAAAAGAGCATTTGAATTTTTGTGATTGAATATCTGTTGGACACCTCTGTAGTTATTAACCCTTATGGGCAGGATTTCAGATTTTTTATTATTTTTAATTGAATTGTTTCTGGAAAACTGCAGATTAAAAACAGTTTTCTCTCCTGCACTAGTTGGAGATCCCAGGGCAAACTGTGTAATAATGGGTTCCTTAAGGTTTGGTGTAAACCTCACTGTACAGCAAGGTTCAACATAAATTAGGATTTCATATTACAATAGATTTATGGAAATGGTAAGCAGGGAGGAATGTCTCCAGTATTTCCCACCACCCATCCCTTAACATCGTTTTCTTCCAATCCCATGGCTGTCTTTGTGCTTAACAGTAAATTTGCCATGATTTAAAACTTTCTAACATTCAAGAATATTCCACAAGTTATCTTTGCTTTTTCAGTTTTTCATCCCCCCCCATACAAAACCAGAAGGTTCACCTTTTTCCGTAATCTTTTACTATTCCAAATAATTTCTGCCTCTATCATCTGTACTATTTTTAAATAGCTGCTGGCTCTTATCACATCAAATCTTAAAAGTTACTTAGTTGGTTGCTTTAATCTTCCCTTCCAAGCCCTGTCCCCAACCTCACCTCCCCAGTCACTTCATCACTTTTAAAGTTTTCTCTTAACTCTCTCCAATCTTCCACATATTTCTGGAATTGAGTTTATACAAACTGAACACACTTTTCCAGGTGCATCATATATCATTCCCTAGGTCTGGAATGTGCTGGTTCTTTGTATACGGCCCCAGTGCTAGTGGAGTTTGTCTTTTTTTTGTGATCGTTGTCAGCATGTTGGCTCCAAGCATTTTGGGGCATCTCCCACTGATTCCTGAGGGAACCTGTCTGCTAGGGGGCTGCGTTCTACCTGCCACTGCATATGCAAGCGAAGTTACATGACAGTAAAGAGAGTTTTATGAACCGTGTTAGACAATATGCTCAGGCACCACAGCCTGCTTCCTGCTGTGTTTGGAAACAAATTTCTTTCCTTGACATTCTCATTTTTGTTGACCACATTGTATTACGAAAATATAAAGGAAGCCTATGCAAATGGCTGCCGAAACTATTAGAGTGAAGGTGGAGAACTCGGCTTAACTTAGGGCTGTATTGTAGATGCCTTTTAAAAGTAGCTGAAACTAGACATGGTGGTGCACGTGCCTATAATCCCAGCACTCTGGAGGCTGAGGTAGGGGGATCACTGCAAGTTCCAGGCCGGCCTGGCTTATACGATGAGCTCAAGGCCAGCCTGAACTACATAGCAAGATCCTGTCTCAAAAAAAAAAAAAAAAGCAAAACACAAAATAAGTAAGTAAAACAAAAGTAGCTGAAAAGCTCTGCACCGAAATTAAAGCATTCTTTGTTTAAAGGTAACAAGCCGAGTCTTTGTATTTTCTTCACATTTTTACTTGAATTCTTTCTTTCCTTGAGTTCTTTAAACTACTTTTTCTGACCATCAATGTAGTTCATAGCAGACACTGAATTAGGGATGAGAAACTAGGAGAAAATAAAATTTAAATGTGATATTTCTAAATTTTAGTGATGGTCAAATTTCATTTGATGTCATTACAAAGAGTGCTACTCCATATAAAAATAGTACCGCAGGTATTAGATGGAAGCAGCCTACACCAAAATTAACTATGGGCCACTTCAAGCAGTACAAAGAAAGATTATGGCAACACCTGTGGATCAGAGAAGCAAACATGGAGAACTAAGGACTCTGGGGAGGTTGGGGAAAAATGTCTCATCCACCCCAACTTGTATATATAATATAAAATATGCCTTACTAACAGAGTTAAAGGTACTATCAGTTACATGAATCCTGCTCATTTTATAGCAGCTTTTCAAAAAAAAAATCTGCATCAAATTTAAACTATTCCTTTTTTGCTAAAAAGCAGTAACACATTTATCTATATAGTCATTCTTATCTCTGAATTGCAAGCAAAGTTTGAGTGAAAACCTGGCAGCCACTTTTGCGTACTGATGGTGGTGTGAGAGATGATCACACTGCTTCTTAGGTGGGTCTTCCCTCTTCAGTTCTTTGTGTGAGTCAGCACTCCTTCTGTGACATACGAGAACAACAAAACAGACTGAAATTCTGCACAGTGCGAGAAGATCTGGGCTTTCATAATTAAAAATCTATAGACAGTCTTTAGGTACTGTTGGCTGAAACACTGAAAAGAAAAAACCCCAAAGAAAGCAGAACATGATCACAGCCTGGTTTCTCCCAGAACGTACACACTTTGTGTTCCATGCAGATTGTTCTCAGCAGACTTGCTTTTCATGGAGATTATAGTAGCTCCTGTCTCCTCTCCTCTCTTTTATTTCAGGAAAGTCATGAGAACTCCTCTTCTCAACACTTACCAGAAGTGTTGAGTCGGCATCTTATTATCTGGAATGGAACTGTATGCCCCTTGCCTCACTAATCACTATGGCCAGTCACATGAGTTCTACTGAGTCAATGAAACACTTAGAGATCTTTCTATGGTGATGGAAGTGATCTATAATCCAGTATGGTAGCTACGAATCATGTGTAGCTATTGATCAGTTGGAATGTACCTAATGCAACTGAGAAAATTCTAAGTAATTTAAATGTAAGTGAAAAGCTTCTACTGCACTGAACAGCTCTAGAGTTTGGTGTGTGGTGTGTAACTTGTTTAGAGTACATAAAGTGAAAAAAATGGTTTGGGGAAAGCGGATCCCATTTTACCTGGAGTAGGAAGTCTAGACACCCCTAATGGTAAAATCAACACATGTTCACTGTACCTACTCCAAAACTTGAAAAGTTACTTAACCCCTTTTGAACTAATAGCTTACTTTCCCATTAAATGGTTAATATCATATTACTTGAAGCTTTTCTATAGCTTTGTTTGTTTTTCCTTAATTAAAGTGCATACAGTAGGAACTCTGAAGAGATAGCTCTTCCTGCCGGGGTGAGAATCCCTCTTAAGCATTTGTTCAGGACCTGCTTTTAACTGAATTAATTTTCATATATACTGTACTTACTTTTTCAAAGGACATTATAAGGGCCTCACACAAAAGCAAATTGAAATTAAAATCTGTGCATATTTAATACAAATAACTCAAATGTAAAAGCATTAATCAGCACATAGGCATGGCTGCACCAAGCACCCATAGTGACAACTGCACTGCAATACAGCGGTATCTCAATCCATGAACTTAACTCAGTACACAATTCTGAAAATGATGGCCAGGTTTGTGTTTGTCACCCTGCACAGAGTTTATGAACTAGGAGAAAAGTTTATCAAAGCTTCTGTTTGTGAACCAAATTGTTCCCAAACAAAAGCATTCATGAATGGAGATACTACTGTATACTCATTTGATTAAACATGGAAATTTTCTTTTGATCGGTTCACCTAAATTCTCAAGACAGAGTTGGTCCTGCCCTCATTGAACTCCTCATTCTCAATTTTATGAAAATATGAAACACTGTACATCTTAAGACTTGAGACAAAAGATACCAAATTAATACAGGTCTACAGTAGAAAATTTAGAAATACGAAGGCATACAAATGCTAACTAAAAATAAAAAGGAAAATAGAAATTACCTATAATCCTATTGCATGAGAAGAATTACCATCATTTTAATGTGTGTCACTTGTGATATTATGAATACTTATACATCTCTTTCTGGTTTGTGTGTGTCTTCATGCACGTGTACGTTCTGCAGATTGAACCTAGAGTCACAGCACACTAAACTCATGCTTTCACACTGTGTTATGCCCTGAGATTCTTATGTGTTTTTGTTTTCTTTTTTTTTTCTTTCTTTCTTTTTTTTTTTTATCGGTACCGGGAATCGAACTCACAACCACGGGATTGCAAGGCAGGCGCTTATGCCACTGAGCTAAATCCCCAGCCCTTTGTGTTTTTCTTAAGGCTGAAAAATTGCTAAAATCATTCCTTTAAAAAAACTTTTTTTACCTAATACTACATGCATGTCATGCTTAACACTTCATAATATTCCATTGAGTGAAATATATATAGTTATATACAATAACTATATATATAGCAATTACATACAACACATATATATAACATATATAGTATAATATATTATAACATTAGTTTAAAAGAATAAGGATAGCCTTTTAAATATTTAAAATCTTGTAAATATTTTGAAAAATAAAGTTCAACTCAGAGAATTTGTCTATTTTATTTACTGTTGAATATTAATACCTAAAGACAGCATCTGACACCTAGAATACACTCAGTAATTATCTGTTGAATAAATAATGAGGATTGGTATAGTTACTATTATAATCCAAACAGCAAAGTATGGGATGAACTCATTTCACGGAATCCTCATTATCTCTGGAATTTATGTACATTTTTTATAGTTTTAGACAGAAGATGGTTTCCCATTACAGTTTCTGTTCTAACTTATTTGTTTGTCCAGGAAGTAAAAATTGTGTCAAATCTTATTTCTTATGCAAAAATAAATTCAATAGAATAAGAACTTTCTAGATTGATTTTGGCTGACTATCTCAAAGTCTTAAGATTTTGATTAAGCAAAATCCAGAACTACATATTTAGAAATCACATTCGGTGTACTAAGAAACATAGGAGTTAGAAATGCCATAAATAATGAGGCATGTTATCTCATTATTATATTTAAAATAATTTTCATAAATGTTAAGTATTGTGTTTTAGTAAATTAACAAATAGAGAAATCTAAGGCAAAAGTAATAACTTTACCTAATATTTCGCTCTCTCTCTACTTCTGCAGAACCTTCATTTTGCTTCATGCCCCAAATTTAACTATAATCTGATAGTTACGTGCAATCAAGTTTTAATAAATATCATAGAGAGGGCTGCAGGTGTACCTTGGTGGTACAGCAAGGCCCTGGATTTAATTGCCAGTACAAAATAAAACAGAAACAAAAACTGTAGGGAAAAATGCAAAGAAACCAGCATTAGGAATTCAAGTCGAATCTCACGTGAGACCGTAGTCAGGGCCTACAAACATTTTATGCGGGTTATCGCTCCACTAGCACCCGCTTCTTTCTGCTTGCTCTCAGCCTTCCCTTTTCTTGCTCTTGCTTCTTGTTCAGCCTCTTTCTGTGTCTTTCGCTTTTCCTCTTCTCTTTCTGCTTCTGTACAAGCCTGTACCCAAAGATGACTCTGCCCTGGCTTCACAGCCCTTTGCTTTGTCAAGCACTCCAACTATGTGTGTCAAGCACTCCAACTATGTGTGTCAAGCACTCCAACTATGTGTGTCCAGTTCCAAATTCTCTAGGGAAAGAAAATCAGATACGCTTATTTTGGCTCAGATATCTCTCCCCTGTGCCTATTCCACGCTACCATGACAACAAGAAAGGATTATATAGCAATTACCCATCATTATGATAGGACTAAATTTTTTTTGGACTGGGGATCGAACTCATGACCTCGCACCTGCCAGGCAGGTGCTTAAGCCACTGAGCTAAATCCCTAGCCCCTAGTAGGACTAATTTTCAAAAGAAGTGGTAGGATTGGTAAACACCTCAAAAGGCCTATGTCATGATGCACCTACTGGTATACAAATGTAGGAGAAAGTGGTTCATATTGTATAGAAGTAACTGACTGACCTAATGAGTAACTAGTTTAATATCCCAACTATTACAATTTAAAAATTATTTATAGTAATCAAAGATTTCTATAAAACTCTAGTCCTAATTTTGATTCTAAGTTGTTCTGTGCTTATTTTTCTACTTAACTGCGTTACCATTCATCTATGTCAAAGAGCTTTGATTCAACAGCAACCATTTTAGAAACAAAAACTTTTCTTTTTGGTTCTTCTAAGTATAGGTTCCGATTTGCAGTTATTTTTAACCTGGTTATTGTATCTAACATTTTTGTAATTTCTTGCGGTACCAATTTTCTCAAAATTATCTGACTTGGCCAAAATTAAATAAACAAACAGAACTACCTCCTGCAATGCCTCATTTCAAGCATTCTGGGGGATAATCCTCTATTAACCTTGCCCTGTATCCTTAACAGAATGATTAATTTGAACTAGTCATTTGATGATGTGTGAATTTTTCCACTGTTTGTTTTCTTTGCATTTCATAATTTTTATATTTTCCCCTTCAATTCTGCTGGAATTTAAGTCTGATATGGCAGGAGCTAAATCATTATCCCTTTCTCATTTAATTTCCAGCAGTTAAACTTCCTAGTCCTATGTAGACTTACTTTAAGGAAAAAGGAAATAACTTACATTTCAGTTACACATGTGAACAATAAACTATTTAAATCAAGCCATCTCCATTGCTGCTATCTCCTCGCTCGGACCATATACCCTGGTTCTTGCAATACATGATACATGGCTACGTTTACAGCATTGGCTGGGTTTCAGTCTCATTGCTTCCTCCATTCAAATACATCTTCAAATGGTAGCAATATGAGTGAAATGATAACCTCCCTTAATGACTGATGGTGGCCACCTCACCATGGTTCTGGTCACCCCAATGAACACCAATCTCAAAGACAGAAACGTCAGATCTTCCAAGATGGCCTTTCATCCTGGGATCCTATGAAGTTGTGACTTTCAGCACCGATTCAAGCAATTGTCCAGCTCAGGGGGCCCTAATCTTTCCCAGTTTAAGGAACCATATTCTACTGCAAAACACTGTTGAACAATTCCACGTTCAGTAAAAATGTACAATGACCTACCCCAGAGCACACTGAAACAAATACCACTTGACATATTTTGTGCTGCTTTAACTCACTTTATTTTTCCAAGAATTGCTCTCCTTTCCACAGAGCAGGCACTTTTCACTCTATTCCAGGTTAGAAAGATTTGTAGATGAACTTTAACATGCTAACTATAACAACACCTACACTCATTCAAAGAAGTAAGTACAAAACATTCTATTTATTTAGTCAACATATAGTGCTTAGTGCCTCCAACAAGATGAGAACCACTGACCCAGAAAATACAGTCTTTGTAAAGCCCCTCTTACCTTAACAATTCAAATAATTGAGGAAAAAGTTCTGTTTTGTTGTTTTTTTTTTCTTTACTTAGCATTATTGATTGATTTCATTCTGTACTTCACCTAATGTGGAAGGCAAAGCCTGCGATTTCACAGGAACCAAGGTATCACGATTAGCCTCCCATGATTCAGTAGGTAAAATTATGAGTGTATTTCCCTGAGGTGCAGTAAAATAGTTTATTTATTACTACTCCCTCAACATCTCACTCACAGGTGGTTATGTTTTGAACAATTATTAAGTAGGCTTGTGTAAGCAAGCACAATCATTTAACTTTAGGAAGCTATTATCTGAGCAGGCTTCCCTCCTCCTAAGGCCCAGGGATATTATTTATAGAAATGAACCAGTATATTACGCTTAATACATTTTCAGAACATTGGTACCTGACTGTTGGATTTTCCTGTTTAAATGTTTCTATGTTATATGAGTTTCATTAAAAATTTTCCCACATAATTTTTCCTTTAATTCCATTGGGTTAAGATCCTATACTGACTTTCTAATGAATCAATTTTAAGCATCTCTATACCAAATAAGAACACTGACTTTCTTCAAAATCCGACTCAAAATTACTTCCCTCAAGAATTTTTCACAATAAATACCATGATTTTGCGACTCTTCTGGAGACTCCCTGGATTGGATTTTAAATGTTCTACATCTTTTTATTTTGTTACAGCAGAAATATTGTATTTATATTTACTTTGAACTGCTTCATAATAATAATTATCGTTACTTATTTCACAGATGTGTGTGTGAGGTCCCTTCCACCTGCATCTTTATAATGCTTTGCTTCAACATGAGGCAACATGAACTGTTTTCAGTTTTTTGTTGTTGTAATTGTTTTGTGTTTTGTCAAAAGACATTCAATTTCATTTATCACTGTTGATGAAGCAACTAATATATTTTTCCCAAAGAAGAATGATTATATACCTTGCAGTTTGCTCACTCATTAACTTATCCATTGAACAGTGGCTTAAGTGCCTGCCTGGCAAGTGCGAGGTCGTGAGTTTGATCCCCAGTAAAAAAAAACAAAAAAAAAAACTTATTGATAACATCCTGGTGGATCGTACCTTGCTAAGAGTCTGAGAGACAATGTCAAAAGACAGTAACACTTATAGTCTTATAGACCAAGATAATCTGTTCAAGACACTTGAATTGAAATGCTATGCAATATTGTTCACACGTCCATACAAACTACATTATCACTATTCTCTGTCTTTTTCGCTTTTCCTAAAACTCACCTACTGCTGTTAGCACAGTCAAAGGATCAGAGCATTACAGTAACTATGAGAAACCCATATATTTTCTAAAAAGAAGTTGGTGGATTACAAATTCATTAGTTTGACCTTGGAAAAGGTCAAAGTAGACAGAGGAAAAGGAATGTTACCTGCTGTCAACTATTGTTAAGAGAATACAATGTGAGGTCCACCCACAGCTTACTGGTTGATGTATACTCTAAAAATCTCTAGGTCTGCCAGCTGCAAGAAATATATCAAATGAATAGCTCAACAACAAATACATATGAAATTATACTAGTCAGAGCAAAGGTTGAGAAAACTGTATACAATTCTTTTACTCAGTGTTTCTTGTTTTATGTCTTAAAGTTTGCCAATATCATTGTTAATATTTTGTAACTGCTTGCATAGATTATTTGAATGCCAACATAACCTTATAGAAGTGCTGTTTTTAATGACAAAGATAACAGAAATGGTGATTAAAAATACACTATAAGCCCAGCTCCTTCATAAAAACCCCAGTGCTTTTTACAAAAGCAATGAAGCAATGAACTGAAATAACAGCTGTGACAATCATAAACTAGTTAAAAAAAGGTAACACTTCGGAATGTTTTGAAGCCCATAGGTAAAAAAGATCCAGTTTTATGTTCATGAAAAGTAACTTTCAGAACTTGCTAACAGAGAATGGTAAAAGAGATGGCAACTTACAAATCAAAATAGCTGTTAAAAATTTTTTTTTAAATAGCTGTTAAGCTGAAATAAGGTGAATTATTATGTATATGTCTTAGAATATTTATTTCATTTTCTTAGCCAATATGGTCAATTTATCAATCTTTTATTTATTTTGCAAAAGGAAGAAATACCACTAGAAAATAAACTTACAATATAGCATTTTAGTTTAAAGAAATTTCTAGGGGATGGAGGTATATCTCAGTGGTGGAGAGTGGGTTTAGTTTAGTTTTTTGGTTTGCTGTTGGGTTTAATCCCCGACAGCAAACCAAAAAATATATATTTTTTTTTCTAGAATCATTAATTTAAACCCAAATCCTATTTACCTTTCATATTTCACAGCATCTATGATGTTAACTTTGATGTTATTATCAGGCTACTTGACTAAATTCAGTATATCTCACTTATTTCAGCAAGAAAATCAAACACAGTGTCAGTAAGGTGGTGCCACCTGGTGCTTTAGGGAGTGTCTGAGGTGGAGAGGAAGGGAGAGGTGCTTTAGGGAGTGTCTGAGGTGGAGAGGAAGGGAGAGTCCCTGATGCTGTAAGGTTACTGCAGCCAGAAACTCATGACCATTGTGGGGACTCAGAGGTGCTGTGTTAATTGCTGCCCAGAGATACCTACAGAAACTGCACGGTGTTAGTAAGGGTTGGTTCTAACAAATACCATAGGCAGAGTGGCTTAAATGATAGACGTTTTTTTTCCAGTTCTGAGAGCAGGAAGTCCAGGAAGACAGAAGGGATTGTGTCCTCCGAGGCTTCACTTCTTGGCTTGCAGAGGGTTACTCTGGCTGCTCACACACGATCTCCCCTCTGTGCACTTCATCTCTGGCTCTCTTCTTTGTGTCCGCATTTTCCTTTTTCTAAGGACTCCAGTCAACTTGGACCTCCTCGCAAGGTCTTATTTTAACTGAATCTTTTGGTGGCCTTGTCTCCAAATGCAATCATATTCTGGGCTTAAGGATCAGTATATGAATTGGGATTGGGACCCTAATTCTGCCCATGTCCACTTGAAACCTCAGTGCGACTTCATCTGGAATAAGGATTCTTGAAGATAAAATTAAACAGCTTTAGATGAAACTAGCCTCAATTAGAAGAGACCTTAAATCTGAAAAATAGATTTCTTTAAATAACAGAAAAGGAGAAGACACTCTGAAAAGAAGAAGAAATGGAGGGGAAGGTGATGTAAAGATACAGGCAGAGACTGAATGATGCATCTACAAGCAGGGAACAGAAGGATCCTCAGCAGTTTTAGAAGCTGCGAAAAGGCATGGAAAGGATTCCCTTTCAAAATCTCCAGAAGAGGCACACCCTTCTCACACTTTGATTCTAGACCTTTTGTCTCCAGAACTCTAAAGGAATAAATAGATTTGAAAGCCACCCAGTTTCTAATAATTTGTTAAGAGAGCCAGAGGAAACCAGTGTACCTTTTGACATCCAGAAATAATAAAGGCAGCTTCCAAGTACCGATAACTTCCATGTGTGACGCATTAAATTAGATTTCCTAAGTCCTCTAGCCATGTTTTAACCTGTTTCACAATGAGGAAACTGAGGCTTATAGAGGTGTAAGTGCTCTTCTCTGAGAGGCACAGATAGTAATGTCAACTGATTACCATGCTGTGATCATTCCATGATGCCACGTCAAAATGGCACACAAAGTATCTTGTGGCCAAGATTAGTTAATGATTTAATGTTTGCAGAAGCCTAACTGCCCAGGTGCAGTGGCCCTTGACTGTTGTCCCTGTAGTCTGGGTGGCTGAGGCAGAAGAATTGCAATTTTGAGCCCAGTCTGGGAAAGAGAGCAGCAAGTGAGACACTGTGTCAAAATAAAAAGAAAGAAAGAAAGAAAGAAAGAAAGAAAGAAAGAAAGAAAGAAAGAAAGAAAGAAAGAAAAAGGACAAGGATTTAGCTCATTGTGAAGGCTCTGGGTGTAATCCCTAGTACCATGAAAAAAAAAAAAGTCCAAGTCTTTATTTTTTTTTTAATCTTAAGCAGTGGCTGGGCCAATTTTAGAGCAGAGCAAAGGCCAAAGACCTGCATGCACAAACAAAAATTTCTTAGATAACTAACAGAATGTTAGTTGTGCAGCTTCTAGAGTCATCTTGGAAATTAGAATCTTTCAGGTCTGGTCATTATTAAAATTAAGACCTTAAATATCTGTTTTTATTTGTAGTTGCAAAAACTAGAAGTGCCTATATCCTTCAGGACAACCAACTTCCCTTAATATTGCAGGGAATGTCCTACCTTAGCATCATCTCATAATGAAAGCAGGGAAATGAGGTCACTCTTCTGTAACCATCCTAAGTCTATTGGGGTTCCTATGATTATTTCCTTCCTCAAGGCTCTGCTAAATCCAGTTTCACCTGTAGTTCAGTGTTGGGAAAGAATGTAATCTTTCTTGACATGAGTCTGAGAGTCCACCTACAGTTTTTAACCTCAGTTTTCCCCTACACTAGTTCCCATACCACCAGCCTGAATGCAGCTATTGATTGCTCCTGTACTGTGCTTGACCATGCAGTACTGCACACAGGTAGATCAGGGTAAAGGACAGAGGAGGCAGCTGGAATTTTGAGCATTCTTGCTTCCTTATTAGGTCTTCTTCTTCATTTATCATGTGATAAAGATTCCTTGCATTTTTAACCCTTCACTGAGGCTTCAGCTGATAAGATCTGTCATGCCAGCAGTGCAGCAGACAGCAGAATCCCTGTGAGTTCCAGGCCAGCCTGGGCTATTCAGTGAGTTCAAGGCCAGCCTGAACTACAGAGTGAAACTCTGTCAAAAAGACAAGAAGAAAATAAAAAGACTAAACCATGGGAAAGAGTATAGAGTATTCCTATGACTCAGTATATTTTCATATGTTTACTTATATTTTCATACATTTACGTATTCCAAGGTCAAGGAATACATATTTTCTATTCATTCAAAAGCCTAAAATACCATCAGTATGATCTGCATGCACAAACAAAAATTTATTAGATAACTAACAGAATGTTAGTTATGCAGCTTCTAGAGTCATCTTGGAAATTAGAATTTTTCAAGTCTAGTTATTATTAAAATTAAGACCTTAAATATCTGTTTTTATTTGTAGTTGCAAAAACTAGAAGTGCCTATATTCTTCAGGACAACCAAAATATATTTACCCCATAAAATAATTTGGCTGAATTTATTAAATTATCCTCTGATACACTTGATACAACTGAAGACTATGGACAGTCTGAAACCAAGGCTAGAATTCAAAATTTAAGACAGCCTGTAAAGATACACCACAATAGCTTTAGAAACAAAATTTAAATAAATAACAAAGTCATAAAGTCAACAAACTGTGTATTTTGCACTGCAGAAAACATATCAGCATTGCCCCATTATAGCTTAATGGAGCCACACAATTTGGTAGGATCTAGATTTAGGTCAAGATTAAAGCCCAAGTGAACTTGTAAGCAATATACTAAACAATCTCTCCATTTTCTCCATCCTAATTGTCACGACAAAATGAGTGATAGATTCCCTGAGTTAGCCCTCATCCTTGTGCAAGAGTTTCTAGCATTATTCTCTAAAAGAAACTTTCCAGTTTCAATCTGGGGCAGCCCATACAGGGAGCCCATACAGGGAGAGTCCATGAAAGATCCGAGAGCAAAGTGCACTCTTTCCACAAATGTCTACAGGTAGCCCCACCGGTTTAGGTACCTAACACTGAAGCTAAGAGATTATATTGATGGCATCAAGACCTTATGGAAGAGGCAGAATCTTTCTCTTATAGGAGAATCATGCAAGGTCCAGGCCATCCCGGACTACAAAGTGAGTTCAGGGTCAGCCTGGACTACATAGTGAGACCCTGTCTCAAACAAGCAAACAAACAAACAAACCAAAGAAAAAAAAAACCTGGAAAATGTAGACAGGTTGGGCACCAACGGTTGCCAGGGGAGTTGGGATGAGCTGTAGAAGGGATTCTGCCCAGTGTGGTGCAATGTTCTTTATGTCGCCCATCTTGTACTTTGTCTTGTCTTGTTCTGAAACTTGAACTGTGGTACGATTCTTCTACCCCTGCTTTCTCGATGCAGTCTGCTGTTCCTGCACTTGCGCCGCTAACCTCATTTTCTTCATGCTGTCTTGGCTTCCTTTTAGGCTCTGAACTCTATGCTCTTTACCTGAAACCCTTTGGCCTAGTGACCTGAACGATCATCTCTCTGAATTCTACCTTCACAACAATTAATCTGACGATAGGGTTCCAGCCAGCGGGACTTGGGCTACTTTTGCTGACACTCATTCCAGTAGGTGCTCTGCTATGCCTGCTGCCGCAGAGACTGGTGGCCTAATGCCCTCCTGACAATATGGGTGCTTTTGCTTCAGAATAAACAGCCCAAGAGAAAGAGCTTCACAAAAAGAGCTTTTGTGGCAGCCACTGTAGCCACTGTAGACAAGGCATTTATTCAGTACAGACCAACCCAGCAAAACAAGACCTGGCAGACAGAAAACAAAATAAAACAAAACAAAACAAAGCAAAGCCACAACACTAGACAACAAGAGTTGAATTAGTTAACTTAGTTATCCTACAGCAACCTTGCCTGCTGAAAGTACAGTCTCTGGAGTCAAACTGCATGGTTCCAGCCCTAGCTCTGTCACTTGCTCCATGACAGTAAGTGTACAATTGAAACGATTGGTCCCTCGGTTTCCTCATCTAAGAAAAAACAATAGACACATTGAATGAGAACAATGAGATCATAGATGTAAACATTTATGACAGTGCCAGCACACAGTAAATGCACCCAAATTAGTAATGATCTGACAGTCCAGCGCCTCATTTTTTTCAACTTTTAAACAAAAAAACCCAACAGCTCACTCAAGAAAATGCCCTAGCCTGGAGCAAAGAGAAGGAGTCAAAGTGAAGTCATATTAACTGTTAATTTTAGGATATTATGAAAACTACTGTCATTCCAACTCCAGTTTTGCCATGGGGCAGAGAAAAGTACAAAATGAACTTAACCTGTTAATGGTGACTTAAACACTGAATAATATTCAAAAAAAAAAAAAAAAGCTAATAAAGTAAGCAAGAGATGGGCCAGGGGGTTAGCTCTGCGGCATATGTGCCTACTTGGCAAACACGAGGTCATGAGTTCAATCCCCAGCGCCCCTCCCCCCCAAAAAGAGATAACTCAGCAGACATCCTACAAATGTCAAAGTGAGGTGCACTGCACCTAGCACACTAAGCAAATCACCTCAGTGCTACTGTGTTTGTAAATACAGCACTCTTTTACTGGGGATCGAACTCACAATTGTGCCCTTGTAAGACAGGCACTTATGCCACTGAGCTAAATCCCCAGCCCCAATACAGCACTCTTGAGTTTATTGATGAGACAACTCCCTTTCTGCATGAGTGTTATCCCAGAAATTGTAGGCCCATTAGCGTGCTGAGTTCTCACTGGTAAATGCCAATAGTATCCACAACTCACTCTGATAATATCAATTGCCTTCCTCAAACACACACAAACATGCAAGCATGTGCACACATAAAACACACACACGCACGCACACTCACACACACACACACATATTTCTAAGGGCCTCTAGGAAAGGGATAAGACCTCAAATTGAGAATCAACACTGTCCCAATGAAATCACATAAGTTATTCAAGCAATAGATGTTGTGGAAAGAAGTATGTACTACCATGCTAAAGGAAAGTTAGCATTCACTAAATTCATTTGTTAAGCCACATCAGGAATATAGTATCTATTCTTATAAGTTATTAAAATTGGGGCAGAGTCACCTTACAGAAAAAAATGATAGTGCATGAACTTTTCTTTCAAGTTATTCTCTGATAAAACATTTTTTTTATTTCCATTATTAATTAGCATGTGCTAAATACACTGATATGTGCACACCTATGTTAAAAGTAGTATTTGAACCAGAAAATAGAGCATCCTTGAATATGATTTCTAGTTTGTTTGGTTGGGTTTTTTTTTAGAATTATCTGAAATAGCATTTTATTGTTAAGTTCTTTTGAATAGTGGCTACTAACACAATATAGTTGAAAACCAATTTTTCCCTTTTAGTTTTTTCTGTGAGGTTAAGTCAAACCCTCTGGCTTGGCAGTGTTTCTCTAAGAGCTTCAATGCCTTTGGCCTGAACGACTGCACTGAATGATCCTAACAAAATTGAGACAAGCACGGTTATTCAGACGCAGATATAGAATCCAGACATACACAGACATGACTCAGAGGCCTTAGGCTCTCACAGTGCTTATGGTTTGCACTATACAGACCCGCTACTCGGTCCTAGCCAACATTCACATTTAGGGGATGAAAGCTAACAATTTGGTGGGCTTTTCCTCTGCAGTCCCTCCTCAAATGGGATAGCTAGAGGATTGGCTGCTATGAACAAAAGGAAAGAGCTTTTGAGGGAAGAAATGCATGAAATAGCAGAAGGGATGAAAGAGTCTCAGACCTCAAAGAGAGTAATAGAGGAGGGGGCCAGAACCTGCAAGTTGAGTATAGAGAAGCGAAGTGATGGATTATAGAACAGAAGGGAGAAAGGCATGGCTAAAAGATTCTGTTACCACAGAAAGAAGAAAAAGGGTTTCCCTGTAGAGAAAAAATCTATAAACTAGAATACTATGTTTTCTGTTTATGAAATAGTCTCCTACCCCTTTTCTGTATTGTAGACCAGATGGATGCTAATCTTAGATGAAGACAAAGAAATTTAGAAAAGAAGAAAGAAAAAAAGACAGGTTATATCCCTTATCAGGGTAGAGAAA
Source organism: Hydrochoerus hydrochaeris (assembly GCA_004027455.1). Classification (NCBI taxonomy): domain Eukaryota; kingdom Metazoa; phylum Chordata; class Mammalia; order Rodentia; family Hydrochaeridae; genus Hydrochoerus; species Hydrochoerus hydrochaeris. The sequence goes on along the minus strand of PVLA01003832.1, from coordinate 95,848 downwards.
ATCATAGTGAAATGTGATTGAAAAGTAAGAATAGATATAGAAAATACTAAGAAAAAAAAATGGTAGTAAAGACAAGTATTTGAAAGGAAAAGAAAATAGTAAGAAAAATGATTTTATGATTTCCTTAGACTATAGAGCCATTTTACTTTTAGGAAACTGATCTATGGGGCCATATTCTTCACATTTTGAGTGCAAACCACTGAGATACTGAAAATTAGTTCAGGGAGATGTAGTCTTTATCTTTAAACATCTGGATCCCACGATCAGATTTAACATAGCAATGATCATGCTAGAAGACCCTAATTAGATATATTTAATTAAATTCCATGGAGTATTACCTTTACTTCTTACAAGACTTTGGACCTTTTGCACTTAAAATGTGAAATTACATGGGAATTTTACAGTAAGCCACTTATTTTTTCTCTAAAATCTAACAGCAATAACCTCTGACTGAGTTCCCTTTGGAAGCTGTGTTTTTCTAGAAGAAACCAGCTGAAGACAACTTTTACATATTTCTAACCAAGAGGACTGCAATAGTCAATCAAATTAGCATTATCAGTGTGGTTATTATTTGAATATATTTTGATTCTGAAGCCTCAGAATTTCAAAATTCACTTGACTCTGAAATCAAAGTACACGTGTTTTTTTTTCCTACTGTAATATAAAATATAAATATTAAAATTTTATCAAAAAATTGAACACACAAAAGGAAACTGCAAACTTTGCCAGAGATTTTGATAAAAATTTAATTTGTTTTCAAATATCTTATTATCTATGAAATATATAAAACATAAGCTAACCGTGAATATAGTATATATTTTACTAGCATTTGCATGACAAAATACTGCTGAAGATTTGGTGATGTGGGTTTATATTAGCACATGCATTTTTAAGAGACAAAACTATGTATTACAATGCAGAAAAATATTGGTCCACAATTTGGAAATTTATGTTTAAGCCTCAGTCCTGCCGTAACCCAATAGCTGTGTGACTTATTTATTTTTTTTTAACTCCTAAACCGGTATGTTCTGTGCTTGGTGAACATGAAAGGTAGTTTTAAACAACATCTATAAAAACATTCATAAAAAGGTATGAACTATAATTTAGTTATTTATATGTAGGTTTCTTATTAATCATAAACAATATCCCTCATATGTTACCCAATATACTGCTATGTCTTTCTTCATATTTCTTCTATTAATGGGAAAAAAAAAACAGGAAGAGAGAAAAGAAGAAAACTCTTAACTCTTTAAATCTATATCTTTAGTATGATATTCTAAACTATTCTGGGTGAACATTTTGAGCACAATGGTATTGAGTTAGACGTTCAAAGGCAAATGTTTGCTGCCTTATTTGACATTTTGCCTTCCTATGACATTGCATGAAGCATTAAAAATGGAGGCAAAGAGTTGCAACAAACAGTAACTTTCTCCACACGCGAACACTCTAGAAAAGGAAGCATTTCACTGTAAGGACTGTGATTAGCATTCCAGGTCCTGACAGCATAGGGAATCAGGGAGGTTTATGATCGAAATGAACCAATCAATGAATATCCCTGTATTTGCATGAAAAAATATTCTATTCTTTTTAGACTTAGTATTGGTCACAAAATCACTCTTATCACATTTTTTCCCTATCACTGAATTATTGCTTTTCCCAGCATTTCTAAGTTTTCAGTTGTTACCCTGCTACTAAATGAAGAGTCATCATTTAATTATTTGATAAGTTCAGTACTAATGCTTAGTTCTTCTACTCAATCCGGAGGTGAGACTTCCAGAAGCATCTTAAGGACAATGGGGACAGAGCTTAGGGAATTTGGGGGAAAAAAAATGCACTGCCTTTGCAAAAGAGTGATGTAAGAGGTAAGGAAGTTAGGAGACAAAACCCAAAAACCCAACAAATGAGTTTGGGAAGGAAGCTAGCCTTTTATGGACTAAAAGGAAACAGAAAGACTGAAGTGTTATCAGCCAGCCTAATGAAGGATTTTGAAATGGAGGGTCCTTAGAGGAAACCTGGAATAAGAACAAGTTAAAGAAGTAAAGAATGTAGGGAATGAATGGAGAGGGCTTATTTGTCGAGGGCTGGAGCTTACTAGAGAAAAGGCAGGCCTGCAGCAAGGCACGCATTAGAATGGGGACAGGAAGTTACAGTGGCACAGTGCTAATGGCTGTTGCAGACCTGTTTCTATTTTTTTTAAAGACTACATGATCTGATCCAAGGAGTTATTTAAAATTACAGTCTGCTTTTTCTATTTTTCTAACAATTGTTTAAAAAGAAGAGGGCAAGGAAAAGGAAGAGGGTAATTTTTAGGATGCACCTTAGGAAGAACTATTATTAGACAAATAAAAAAGAGAACTGTTGGCAAACGCAAGTGCATTAGAAATGCAGTAATTAAAAGGTTCTTTAAGAAAAGGAGCAAGTCAGAGATAACGGTCTTCTATTAACCCACCAGGACTTTTCACATTTCACCTCTTTCTTCTAGGACAAAGTTCCCCTATGACTATATTGGAAGTCCATGTGCAATTTTCCATTATGAGATGCACATATCTGCGTGTGCACGTGTGTGTGTGTGTGCATATAATTTTTTAAATATATTCTAGTTTAGGGCAAAATTTATCTAAGCTTTGAAAACTGCACAGCATAGCTCCTCTGTTTTAGCATCTGGTATCAATCTTGTTAATACAGAAGTTATCAATAAATAGAGAAATGACAAAATACATCACAATAAGGATGGAAGACAAAGGACAAGGATAGAGGCAGCTGGTGAAGAAGTGTGTCTACTGTGGTAAAACTAAGGTGGGATATAAATGGTGGGAAGTTAAAGATCTGTGTAGGAAATAAAGTAGGAACAAGATACATGTAAGGAGTGTGATGAGAGCTGGGCATGATGGCACACGCCCATAATCCCAGCACTCCAGAGGCTGAGACAGAAGAATCACCTTGAGTTCAAGGCCAGCCTAGGCCACACAGTGATTTCAAACCCAGCAGGGAATACACAGTGAAACCTTGTCTCACAAAAAAACCAATGAAAAAAGGAAAAAAGAGAGAGTGTGATGAATCATTTTCCAAAGAAATTAACCCAAGCTCTTGATAGATATTTAAGGATTCTATGAACACATGAAGTCAGTTTCTTTCTAAATGTTAAATTAAGATATGTTCACAATCTCATGGGAAATCAATATCCACTAAAATATGGAGCATGTTTGGCAATATTCTAAACACCACTTACATTTTCCCACTTCAAGTACTTCTAAACTGTATGAAGTAGGAACTAATGTCCTTGTTTTACAAATAGGAGAGCAATGAACAGGCATATGCAATAACTTGCTCAAAGGTATTTAAGTGGCAAACAGGTACAGTCTGATTTTGAACACACGTTGACACCTGCGTCAGACACTGGTGATCACTTTACCCTCCGTGTCTAGGCAAAGCATAAAGACAAAATGTTACTGTTGTGGGTGACATTTTATAAAGAAACCAGCTCTGGTATTTAAGTACTTAATTAGAAAGGCAGTACACGCTGAGGAGCTAAGAAAGATCCCTGTTTTGTCTGCACCAGGTCTGAAGATTGTCTCTCTGCCCTTATTGCAGTGAACTAAATGCTGCTCAAAGTTAATGTGTCTCAAAGTGCCTCACTTATTACAAGAGAGAGACTGAGATGTTGGTGAAAGTAGAGCAGAAGAGAAAAACAGCGCAACCAGGCATCCCCCTTTCTTTTTCTGTGTGCATTTTCTAAAATGTCTCTGGTTCCAGCTCAAATAAAATTACAGAAATTATGTCTGAAGAATATGTTTGTGCAGGGCTTGACAGATGACAATGATTCTTGATATTTTCAGTTGTTATCCCTAGTAGCCCTTGCAGCTCATTTGTTCCAAAGATAGTTAGTAATAATTTGAGAACAAATCAGATTGCTCCAGCATCTTCCTCTTTTAGGACTGAGTCGACAGAAAAAGCCAAAGATGGGCAACTGTGAGTCACCTTGTCAGTTCAGAGAAGGACTCATTTCAGAAGATGGCAAATGCAGAGGCCCTCTGTCTTGATAACCAGTAGCATTGTTCCCTGATCCTCTTGGACAATAGGAGACCAAAATTCCAATGCAGGGCTAGGAAGTGAAGACTTGAGAATAATGACAAGAAGAGTTACGTTTCTGTATTAAACTGTGAGATTTACAAAGTGTGTTTTTAGGAATTATCATTTTTGATCTAACTAGGAGAAACACATACTTGTGCATTTTTGGAAAAGTTATTAATTGTTTTCTTGAATATCAACTTTCTCAGTTGTAAGATTGGAGAAACAATGATTCTCCTTTGGCAAATTTACTTAGTTTTCTCATTTACAAAATGAAAAGCTTAAGAGTAATAGGTTAAGGGCCGGGGATTTAACTCAGTGGTATAAGTACCTGCCTTGCAAGCAAGCAGTCATGAATTCGATCCCTGGTACCGATTAAACAAAAAAGAGTAATAGGTTAAAATATAGTTTTGCTAATAGTTACTGATATTCACCCACAGAAATGACAGTACTACGTTTCTAATACCTATCTTACAGAATTGTGAAAATTAAATGCATCAATATACTCAAAACATAGCTCAGCTCATAATCTATTAATTATAAATCCAAATGTGTAAATGGGATCAGTTCATTCTCACAATAACTCTGTAAGGGGTAACAGATTTCTACTTTTGAATATAAATGTATGTAAAAAAATAGTATTCATGGATTTATTGGACAGGTAGTTTACAACAAATACTACTGCAGCAAAACATTTTGTTCATTAGTTTTTATCCTACTTAGTGTCTGAATATTATATCAGATAGAATATTATATCAGAAGAAGCAGCTCCAGAGTCTTCTATCTTCTTCCCATTCAAATGGGTTCTCTATCAGCTGGATGACCAATTTCAAAGATAAGGTCTCAATGAATATTCTTGTAATTTTGTTACCATAAAAATGGCTTGAATAACCACTCCTAAACTTGGAGAGAGGTTTGAAACATGTCATTATGCCCTGGATGTGGTGGCGCATGCCTGTGACCCCAGCGCTGAAAGGCTGAAGCAGCAGGATCACTGTGACTTCGAGGCCAGCCTGAGCTCATCAGTGAGTTCAAGTCAGTATGTCTCACTCACATATACAAATGCTTTAACTATATTTTATAAAAAGCCTTGAAAAATGAACATAGGAAAAATAATATGCTATATATTAAGGTATTATTGTAATTAATAAAACAGAATAATTTTTTGTGACAGTTTAAACAGTACTATAGAAGTTTGGTTACTTTTCTCTCTGAGAATTAGTACACTAATTCAAAATTTTATTGTAGGTATTTGCTGAGAAATATTAATGTAAAACGTATCAGGATTTTTTCCATAGAAACCGGTTTTGAATAGTTTAAATTATTGATACAGTGCCTTTGTGGACACTATTTTAAAAATGAAGATCAAAAGAAAAACACACTATAGTTATTTATCCCACCCTTGTTTTTCCTCATTGTACTCATTTTAGAGAATCACTGTAGAGGGCCAGGGATTTAGCTTAGTGGCTTAAGCACCTGCCTGCCAAGTTCAAAGTTGTGAGTCTGATCTCTGGTACAAAAAAAAAAAATCACAAATGAGAATCATTATGAAATTTGGGAGGATTGAAGGAGTGGAATAGTTTTTTCAGTGAAAAGAAACTTTAATAATTGAGTGTGCAATTCTATTTTTGTCTGAAAATTAATTTTTCCCTTAATATTATGTGTGTGTTCATGAGAGAAACAGAGACAGAGACAGAAAGACATGGAGAGAGACAGGAAAAGAGAAAGACTAAAAAGCATGTGTAAAATCCATAAGCCTTGTAAATTTCTTTTCACTGAGTTTTTTGTTGAATTGTGGAAATCTTACTTCTAAATACTGTAGCGACCTTTGACTCAAACTGATGTCCTTTTACCAAGGACCAGAAATAAGAAAGGACAAGTAGTTTGTCCAAAGTTACATAACAAAAACCAGCTAGGGAGACTTCAAACTACACATCAAAACCTTTGTCCCATATGCTTTTTACATATGGATGCTGCTGACTTCTGTTTACTAAGCTATCCTAATTTAACCACTTTGACTTTCTCATTTGCCTTTAAATGGGTAACATTAATTCTTTTCATTGATAATGGTGTCATTGAAATAGACAGACATCTATTGGGCTAAGGATTTCAATGCTAATTTTCACTTACGAATAATAGAAGACTCTCGGGGCATCTCTACAATTTAAATGTCTAAAATGGAGTCAGCACTTGAGTTAGTGAAACATATTTATGTGCACTTGTGAGCTCTACCAGCATACTGTTTAAAGGAGAATGTAGCTACAGTGAAAATATTTGTTAAAATAAAAATAGTTGTTAAAATCATGCAGAAAACACGGTAAAAATATAATAAAGTTTCTCTCTTAATTTAAAAACCCATTCAATCTGCCCCTCCAACTGGCCTTTCATTTCCACCTCCTCCAGTGTTCTGTTGTGACCATTGTTCTTTGCAGGGCTGAGGATCAAACCCAAGACCTACAGCATGCTAGCCAAGCACTCTGCTACTGAGTTATGTCCCCAGTACCAATTGACTGTTTGAAATGCTTCAAAGTTGTACTGAATTATTTAGAGAGCTAGAAGTTCACTACGAACTCACTCAAACATATAAAATAAAACAGCAAACAAAAATGAGAATAATATGCTTTTTATTCTGAGAATAAGACTTATGGATAAAAGATAAGCCAAGGAGAAGAGAAAAACCAAAACTAACCACCTGTGTAAAATATAAAATAACCCAAAGGCCACTCCATATTTTTCACATTCTGTTCCCCTTCATTTTTCTTTTTAACATTTTTAATACCTTGGTAAATTCCAAAAACTGCCTGTTTGTTGTCTTTTTTTGTCTTACTAGATGCTAAGCTTCATCTGAACAAGCACTTTGTGTTAATAGGTTTTTCTTTCATTGAAATGCACTGGAATATATAGATGTTTTAGAAATATTTGTTAAATTAATAAATTAGAAATTGGATGTTTGGAGAGTATAATTTTATTATTAACCGAATAAAACTATCTTTGTGGGAAAGATTTCTAAAATACAGTTAGCACGGCAATGCTGCTATTGTGATTGAATGTCTTAGTCTTTTGTAGGTTTATAATTCTATCATTTCACATTATATAGTATAATGCATGGCATAGAATTAGAGTAAAATCTATATTGACTTCATGACTGACCCTGTTTTGAATAAATCTTCAATCTGCATGTGATTTCCTAAAATTGGCCAATTTCCCTGAGAAGCTAGTAAGTAAGTAAAATATATTGATTAATTGACAACTGCAGTTAATTGGGTTTTCACTAAAATTTATCATACTGCCACAGAGTAGGCACTCAATAAATACTGGTCAAATATATGAAGTCTAGTCAGTTTAAGTAAGACTTATTTTGTTATTAGTTCTGCAATAAAAAGAAAAATTTTCAATTAAATATATGATATGCAATAATTTAAGAATCCAGCAGACAAGTAAGATATTTCTAAAGTGTTTCAAATTCTGCTCATTCTTTTTTTTTAATCTTCCTTTCCCCTTTCTCTTCCCTTCTATCCTTTTTCCTTCCTTTTTTCTTGTTAACAATTTCATCTTAACCCATGGGTAAGGTGGATCCGTAAGAGGTATGGGAAGGGAGAGACATGGCAGCATAAACAGGAGTGTCAGAGCTCAAGTAACAACATCAAGCAGGCCATCTGGACTGGGGTGGGAATATTTATAGAAATAAGATCTGGATTAAACAGGGTAATAAGTAGCTGCATTAAAGACAGTGGGAGATGGATTATTTCTTGTTTAAAAGAGTGCTATAGTCACAAATATGAAAACAGAGATTCTATGAACTATTCTGGTATAGGTTTGGAAATGGAGGTATCAATGTTTCCTAAATATTAGGAGGAGTAAACATAGAATTTAAGATATATATAGTGAAGTTTCACATACATATGATTTCTGTTTCTGGACTCTGAGATGATATTCTCAGTGGCCACACCTCGCTCCCAGTTGGTTTCTAAATACCATTTTCAGATAAAAGAAACTGGAACTCCTTGGAGAAATAGTTGATTGCAAAAAATGAGGCATAAAACATACAAAATGATCTTGGAATGTCTTACTGTACAAAAGTATATAAGTACTCGAACAATGCCATGGACTTGTCTAAACAAACAACCATTTGAAGAGAATCATGCTGATCAGAGCTGACACAATTTAAAGATCAAAGTGAGTAACAATAATGAGGCATGGATTCAGCTGGATATAACTACTGTCATCATGAGTCCTAACTAGGGTTCGTATTGTCCCAGAGTAAGCCTGGCCAGTTTTTCCTGCATAGTTTTTTCAGCATATGGAGGGAAAAAACCCAGTAGAGTGGTATATGGAGCTTTACAATGGGATGCCAGTATTCAACATGCCCAACTCTTCAGCTGTAGTTTATGATAAAACAAAACATTCTGGTTTGGATGAAGTCACTTTTGTCCCAACCAAGAAGTGTGCCCATCCTTCTGAACCAAATGGCAGGATCTATTTGTTTACGCATCTGTCATAAAGTCCCTCAGTAAACTGGGCTCTCTGGTGCTCTCTGTCTGTCTGTCTCTCCTCTATCCCATAGCACCCTACAGTTGGTTCTTATACACTAACAACAGTTGTTCCAGAATGGTAGATTATGACTCAACAAATACAGAGGATAGCCACGAGTCCATACTGACCTACCTACATACATACAAAAGATAGTTCCGCCAAAATACTTACAAAAAGCATGTTACAGTGATTACCTTCATCATTAATCAGCGTTAATGTCACAAACCATGTGCCACCTAATATGATGCTATGAAATTAATCATTTTCATATTTCTCTACCACAGATAGACAACCTGAATCTCACAGTTAGAAAGCAAAAGAAAAATCTAACAACAAGGTGTATCTTACAAAAGAATTTATAGTCTTTAGAAGGATCAAATTCCTGAAAATCATGGGAAAAAATGTGGAAATGTTTCACACTCAATGCCTAAAGCAAAGTATGGATGCTAATTTTCCGATTCTGGAGATTATACTTCAGTTAGTTATAAAGAAAACTGTTTCAGTTTGTTATAAGTATTAGAGCAAGGGCATCACATTGGTAAAGTACTGTCAAATAATTGAGGAAAAATGTTATCTACAGTGTGATTGAAACATTTTTTGTGATTTAACATTGTTGCAAAGTAAAAACTTTTAAATATTTTAAAATTTGGTAACTTCCATTGAATGTCATAAACCTGAAATAATCCAGGATAGTTTTCAGAGGACTCTATTCTCTTTCACAGACATTTATAATACAATTTCTTATGATCTGCAAATGTTTGTCACCCTAAAATCCATGTGTTGAAATTTGGGAATTCCACTAAAATTTAAGATCTATCAGATATTTGGTATCTGTGATATTTCCCTAGGGGCAGAAAGCACAATAGAAGTAATATTTGGACAGGTTATACTTTGTATTTATTTGAATTGTTAAAATACAGCTGTTCTCCAATAATGGGGCAAAAGCTAGGCATGGTAGCAGATGTCTGTAATCCAGATACTGAGGAGGCTGAGGCAGAAGAATTATTTGAGGCCAGCCTGGGCAGCATTTTGGAGCCTTATATCAAAAAACAAACAAACAACATGGTAAATATTAGATTCCCTGACTGTGTAAGCTTTTTAACTGAATTCAAGCAAAATTAGAAAATGCAGGACATGCATAAGGAGAATTCCCAAGGGGACTGAAGTTATTACTGTATCCACTTAATGCTATCAATGCTTAATGTGAAACACACAGAGCCAAAATCAGAAGAGCAAGTAAATTTATAGAGTTGAGGTTTAGTATGTGATTATGGATTGATTTGCTCAAGTGTATTAGTGTAGCTGGAAAAAATTGAATGAAACTCCTTTAAATCAAAATAATGAAAGGCATAATTTCAGAAATTATGACATTGAATCTCATTTGCCAATTTGGAAATTAAATATTAAAAATGTAGATCCAGCTGGGTGCTGTGATGTGCACCTGCACACCCAGCTACTCCACAGGTTGAAGCAGGAATATCCCTGTATTTTGAGCTTAGCTTGGGCAATGCACAGAGATGCCATCTCAAAATAAAATGAAACAAATTTAGATTTCCATGTTAAACTCATAGAGAGGCATAAGCAAATACTCCACTCTCTTTGATGGTAGTTGGTTAATCAAATACAAATTTCTATCCTATCAAACCCTTGAATAGCTGCAAGTATGTTATTATTATTTTGTTACTAACAAATTATTACAGAAATTGGCTATTTTTCCCCAAAGGAAAGTAAGCTATCTTTTGAACAGGGCTTTGAATATTTGGGGAATAGTCTTTAGTCTATGTGGAAATGAACTATCCTATAAAGGATTTGGAGTATAACTGGAAAGACCTTTACAGAAAAGATTTTACCCCCCTGACTTGGTGTCATGGCAGAATGCCAACTGATACCAAGAAATAACAGTAAAACTTCTTGGACCTCATGAACATGTTTTAAATGTGTAAGAAAATGAACTTTTAAAGCATATTATAATTTTAAGAAACTTTTTATGGTGCTCACTTAAGAAGATAGAATTCTACATTACTAAAGGAAAATTAGGCTAAAAAATAAGCAATACAATATAGTGGATTTGAACATCCAACTTGTCTGTTTTATAGTCACGGAAACTTAGACAAATGATCTAATCCTTTTGTACCTTACTCTTTTCACATCTGAAATAGAGAGCATAACAACAACACCCAAGTTTTAAGATTATTCACAGCATTAAATGAGACATAATATGTAAATTGTTTAAAGTTGCATCTGGGACATAGGGAACACTAATTGCTATCCACTATTGTAATTAGTGGATATTAAAAAAAAACAAACAAAGTTAACAATCAACCAAGTGCAGAAACTATGCTAAAACCTCAATGATATCATAGAATGCATTTTGATCAATCTCTGAATAAATACGTTTACTGGTGTGCATCTGACACAAAATTAGGGTGCACAAGTACTCTTTAAAAAAAAAAACCCTCTGTATAAATGGAGAATAACAGTAGTAGTACTCACAGCAATAATTATAGGGCTTTAATTATAGAAATTCTTAGCTGTTTGTTTGACACTATGAATAAAAATCACTCAAAACATGAGTTGTGCTGCTATCACTAATTATTATTATCATCATTATGAAATAATAAGGTCAAAGTCTGAGAGATATGGAGGAGGGCATAATTATGATTATACAGTAGAAGAAGAGAAGAGCTAACATTTTGGTCTTTTTGAGAACCAGTACAGTTTTTCAGATGGAGAGGCAGGAAAGAACAGTCATGGATTTCCCCATGTGTTTTTAGCTAAACTTGTTTTCGAAAAGTCACTGGGTCTACAGTTATTCCACCAAGAACCTGCTTGAATTAACCATGTCCATATAAACTAATCAATCAACAGGTAATTGAGCACCCAATCTGTGAAATATGCAGATCAGGTACAGAAAGCCTCTCAGCTGGCTTTTCTAGATTCATGTTTTCTCTTCCTTAGCATACTTTTCCGAGGTTGACACACTACTCTCCCTAAATGCACTTTTCATCATGCATAACTACGAGGCAAAATAAAGCAGCTCTCGCACGCCTGCCACATCAAGTCCAGATGACCCTGGCTAGCATTAAGGATCCTCTGCAGGTGTGCAGTTCAGCATGGAGACATCACCTGGAAATTTGTAAAAAACAAGTAATCTTATGCCATAATCCAAAACATACTTGGTCAGAGTCTTCTTTTTAAATTAGAGTCTTTATTATAGCAAGATCTCCAGGTTTTCAAATTGAAGTTTGAGACATCTTTCTCTACCATATTCATTAAACCAAAGGAAAACACTAACTTTTAATGCACCTCATAGTCTTCTCCAGAAGAATTAAGACTGGAGGTATAGCTCAGTGGTAGAATACATGGCCCTGATGCTCCATCCTCAGCAAAACAGAATTAGATCTTTTCACTATTTCTTCTGCAGTTTCTTTGCTTATGGCCTTCACTCCACCAGAAATATCCTATCTCCTTCCCATCTACTTGTATCTCAGGTTGAAGGCCAGTGAAAAGTTATGTATCTTCCAAGAAACTGAGGCCATTTCAAGTCACACTAAACATGGAATGCTTTCTGAAATTTGGTCAACAACATTTTCATCTTCTTAAATTTCTTTTTCATTCTTTATTCATTCAATAAGCCTTTTCCAAATGCTTAGTCACAGTGCAAACAAGAGTGCAGACTTGTGCTACCTTCGTCAATTCCCAGTTGAAGCTTGGTAGACACAGCCAAGAAAAGCAAGTGACAGACCTGAGGGTGCAGGGTCACAGTGGATAAAGCCACAGATGCATGCTCTACTTCTGTGAAGTATTATTGTTCAAATATGCTAAAACATTTTGTGGTATAAAACAGATTAAAGGCTTCAACCAATAAGCACAAAACAAAAAGACACTGTGCTTTGTTTCATGTTAATTTTACCTCCTGTAGGGGAATCATAAGTCTTTTAATAGGCCAGTAGCATATCTTTCTTTATGCATTCAACAAACACCATCATTAAAAATAGCTCCTATTTGTCTTTTACTGACTTCTTCAGTTTTAGACACTAAAGTAGGCACTAAAGAAATACTTGTTGACTGAAGACAGTTTTTGATCTTGAGTTGGTTACTAGGTTTACACACATGGAACAATCCTTGCACACATGCAGTCCTTTCTTCCTACTGCTACTCACGACATAAGGAACTGTTCATGAATTTGCAGTGACATTTTGGTTTGCTAGTAGTATCCTTTGGATCAAAAAGTTCCTCCAGGGTGCCAGGGAAGTTTCTCTTTCTCTGTAGCTAATGTTTGTGTTCACTAGAGACTATGTTGGAGCACAGCCAACCAAATGGAATTGGCTAATAAAAGCTTTTGTAGGTGAGGGTTTTGGAAACAAGTTTCAAGACCATTTGCTAGCAAAATCCTCAGCAGGAGGAATTTTCACCAACATAAGTTAATGTTAAGCTTTGATTTGAAGGGGTCAAGAAAGGCAGAGGAGATTAAATACTTATGAAGTATGTAATATCCCATATTCTTCAGTAGTAAAACTAAAGTTAACCTTTCTGGTTGCTGCAAAACCACTAATCAGCTCTTTAGGTAGAAACAGATGCTTCTGGTAGACAGTCATTCTTCAAAGAGCTCATGTTCCAAGCAACAGCACGAGAGTACATTAGGGTTGGATAGTGTAAGACCTTTTGTGATCCCCTTGGCTCCTTCAGTGTGATTCAAAGGCAGTCACACAGGAAACTTCAAAACCAAACTGAGTAAAAACACTATTTTCAACCAACTTAAACTAGAACTTCAGAGGATCTGCTGTCAAATGAAAAGTATATATTACTCTGACTCCAGAAATCTGAAATGTCCTTATATTTAGAATCTCCAAATTAGTTACAACTTTCTTTTGTCTTATTCAGCAGTCCTGCTGAAGATGAGCATTCCCACAGTGTAATTTTCTCTTAGACTTTTAATTTCTCTGTATAAGGAAGAAAAGACCAACTCCCTTAACTGAGCAATTATTATTTCTTAAGTGAATACAGAGTTTGAAGATAGTGCCAGAATCCAGAGAGCAGCCTAACACAGGCAGTGGCATAAGCATTATCTGGCCCTAGGTGGGTGAGTTGAGTCAAGTTGGAAAGGGGAGCTCATTCTTCACCTCTAGCCACTCCTTGGCATCTACCAAAGTTCTTGAATGAATTCCATTTAGGACAGATTTACATATCTCCTCAGAGGTTTTAGATAACTCTTCATTAAGAACTGTTCATTTTTCTTATTTGGTCTGTTTCTCTAGAGTGGGCTTTGCACACTTGCTGCTGAACATGCTGTTGGAAGATGGTGGCTAGGTTTTCACATTGACCTATAGCACCGGTATTTGAAAAATTCATGAAGTGACTCATTTTAACTCCCAGACCTAAATTTGGGGAGGGCTTCTAACATGTTTTGTGCAATACTGTCCTCTAAGACAAGTATCAGAAAAAAGATTTCATCTACACATATTTCATGACAAATGCCTACACAAGGAATTTTCCGCTTCATGGTTTGTGCCATTATTTAAAGAGTGCAATTGTTTTACAGGGTTTTATTTGTTTATATAGAGCTGGAACCATTTCACTGGAACTTTTACCATTTATCTGAGTTTTCTAAGATACTCCCTATCTTTTTACATCATAAGTTCTTCAACTATTTGAAGACAGTTTCTATGCTTCCTTTCAATGTAAAGATTTTCCTTGTTAATTAAATGCCTCTTGGTTTTTCAATTTTTCCTAAGGTTTTAGGGCTTCCAAATTTTACCAATAAAGAGTTAGCTTTTCAATAATTACTTTGAACATAGTATTCTGATACTGAGTACAATTAAAGCTGAAAGTATATAAGATCTGTATTTTAAATAATTTTTGTTAGAGTAAGTTTTGTTTGGTGTATTTCGTCCTCTATGTTATATAAGCTATAGTCTAGAAATTGTTATTTAACCATTAGACTGATAAACATAGCTATAGAAAGCACCTTTTTTGGTTGCCTTGATTAATGGAAATTTTATTAAACACTACTAAGTGATAAAAAAACACATTACAGTATTGCTGTCTGCTACTGATGTAAAACTTCTCACCAGAGAACTATCACAACTTCATGTTAAAATGATTTTCATCAAAAGATAAATTTTAGCAACCATTAAAATTGTAAAGAAGGTATTAGATAGTGTTGTTTCTTAATTACAGTTTAAAACAATTTTAGTATATATAAAATTATAGTTACTATTTGCAAAATCCCAAGCATTTAAGGACATACAATTAGCCTACACTTAAAATCAGAATTGAAGGCCTTTTGAATTTCTTTATATTTCTTTATATGCCAAAGATCCTCTGGTCTTTTGCAAAATGCTGAAGTGATGCTTGATCCAACAATGTAGATCATTAATAGTCACCCAAGTGATATCAAGAATGTAACACATCGTGCTTTTACTTCTCATTAAAATTGTTTTATTATTGAAGCTTGACCAAAGTTTCTTCTCCTTGTATAATAGATCATGCTTTGTCCTTAATTATTTTCTTTGCTTCTCTTACCTGCATTCAAGGAAATTAAAAAAAAAAAGATTCTTTGATATGTCAACACAAATTATACACAGATAAAAGTTAAATAAATCAAAAGACTTGTTTAGGAGAGCTGACATGTGAACACTAGACTTTATTTCTTTTACTTACCAGCTTTGTTATTGAGTTCAGGTGACCTATGGTAGTGACTGTCTGGAATGAGTTTCAAATTGGTTAAAAAGAATTCTGAAAAAAGAATAGTGGCAAAAAAAAGCATTAACAAATTAATGAAGTAAGAAAGTCCAAACACATATTCTTCTATTAAGTCTCGTACTTGTGCAAGAGTTACAAGCCTCTTTGAAAATATTTATACATGTGGGTGGAGGCAAGTTGTCTGTCAAATTGTAAGAGGTGTTATCAGATTCATCAGCATTTGGTTGTAAATTTGACTACATAGTTTTGGATCACAGAAAAATGAGGAGGAAATATCTGATTAAAGTGTGGATTGCTACTGAGGCAACTGAATGTTGCCATAGCAATTGAGATGAAATGTGCAAGGAATGAGATAATTAAATCTAACCCCTTTAGTAGTTTTGACAGTCAATGCACTGCCAATAGGTAAAGTTATCTACAGTATTAAGATAAAGCACTTTCCTCACGGAGCGTCTTCTTACTAGCATTTTGTTGCTCCTTTTCTAAAATAGAGCTTTAGGTCTCTAATTCGAACATTTTCTCTTAATAATTAAATGCAGTTTTGACCTTGGTCTGAAACTGCCTGGAATTTCTGCTGGCTTATTGTATCAGCAGAGCCGACATCCATAAAACATATCAATTTTTCCCCTTTAGTTCTTAAAAAAGTACACTAAAGCCAAAGCTGTAATATTGGAGCGTGGAATTCAATAATATCTAGAACGTGCTGCCCTCTTCAGGAGCTGGTGCTTAAAAATGCTTTTTTTAATTTATTATTATTTCCTAGCAGTTTAGAAATTACGAATATGAGTAGAATAATCTTTTAAGACTAGGTATCATATACAATAAAATTTTCTAAGTTCAAAACTTTTTCTTTAAATGCTTACATTACAATCAAATACAAAAGTTTGAATTAAATTATAAATGCTTATAATTATAAATGCTTATAATTATAAATGCTTATAAATGCTTATAACAAGTAATAACTTACTTAAAACAAATTACTTTCTTAGGGAAAATTCCTGAATTACAGAATTTCAGGCTTCCATTTTTGCTACCCACATGTTGATTTCTAAAAATGTTTAACAAAATATTATCTGTGTGAAAACCTAATAATACACACTTCAAATCTTATTCTCCAGCAAAGGATCTTTTAAAAATTTCAGTGTTTTGGATTAGTTGTGCAGATCAGTGGCAGAGCCTTAGGCCCTAGGTTCAATCCCAACCACTGGAAAGAAAAAAGTGAACATTAGTTTCAGTGGTTTAAAATTATAATTTGTTTCTATATATAGAAGTACTATTGTTTTTAGGACGTTTTCCAATACATATTAAAATATAATTTTTATTCAAAATTATAGTAGTAGAAAAATATTATAGGGACTAAAATATCATTATCTGGAAAATTCAAGTAAATTTCCTATGTTAGCCATTAAAATTTACTTAGCAATTATGTAGTTTTGAGAGACACATGAATTGTATATTTCTTAAAATGATGTCAATGATATTTAAAAAAACATAAAGAGACCACAACTAATATTTAATAACATTAATTATCAGGATGAGATAAAGTATAATTTCTTATATCCTGACATATATCTTTATACTTATTGATGGGAAATGTATTTTGTGCCAATTATTAAAAATAAAAAGTAAATGTTTGTGAATAATTTTTTAAAATCTAAGTTCTTTCCCAAGTATATCTTTTCCAAGTATAATTTTGTTCCAGTTCTTAACATGTGATGTAAATATGACCTCAATCAATAGCAAATGGCAAGAAAATAAATGATTCTTCACTATGAAAAATAATCTTGAAATTTAAATTTTGTTTCTCAGCTCCTACATCTGATTTTCTTATCAAGATTCCAGACAGAAAATATACTCACATTTAATGTAATGGTCATGAATGTTGACTTAAGGAAACTAGAATATCCCCCAATTTTCCCTTAAAGAATTAAGTTTTAGCTGTCTCATTGGGATTAATGAAAAATTCAACTGGGTTAAAAGGGGACAGTAAAAAAAAAAAAATAACTGATAATTTTCTTTTAATTCTATGGTATTTGTTTTCAGAAAATAACATTTTATTCTCTGTGTGAAAGTACTTATCATAACAATTGTTTAATTCTCAAACTGTTCTGTCCAAAGACATGTTCCAGAATTCTTAGAATACTGATTTGTGCTTTGTTCAGTAGACGTACTTCATTTTTGTTTTGCTGCTGATGCATTACATTTGGCAGTTGGGATCCCTGTGGATAGAGGTATAATAAATAATAATATTTTCTTTTCTTTCTAGGGTATTTATGGCACAATGATAAATTTCATCTTTCCCAGTATGGTAAGTAAAGACTCTATATTTGATAGTGCTGAACAAAAACAAAGAAACCTGAACTGATATAATAAAAATGGAGTATCAGTTACTAAATACTTGCATGATCTGATAATTATAAGGCAGCTTACATTTTCACCAATAAATGCTGCATTCAAATTCCTTACACATTTTCAAGTTCTCACCAAATATGCTACAGGCTCTTCGAAGCAAATATAAGGTTCTGTATCTCTATTAGATTGCACTTGAATGTAGTGTATTCAATATCTTGTTTTCTGCAGTAATTTGTTTTAAAATATACATAGATATAGAAATAAATATGATTTGCATTCTATGAGCAAAAAGAGAAAACATATCGGTGATACATATTGAAAGTGGGTGACCAAGAGTCCTTCGGAATTTTTACCATTACATAAAATGTGATTATAATTTATATTTGATCAGGGCTTTGCAAAATCTGTGAATTTTAAAGTGTTTATTTTCGAAAAGCATACATGATAACTTCTAAGTGAGTTAAACATCATATGATTTTGTTAAACACATAATTTTGTTGGCTTTATGTTTTTATGACATTAAAGGTAAAACTTAAGTTTAGTCTTGATCATAACTTCTTTACAATCCAAACAACAATAAAGATAAATCTTATACAATAGGAAAAGTCAGTGTAAAATATTTCTCAGCAAGTTATTACTGTATCTTATGAAAGAATTTTCCCTAGTGGACTTGATTATTCTCTATAAAAAGAAGGAATTTTTCACTGTAGAAAAGTAGCACTTTGAAATAAACCAATCATCAGAAAGTGTATATTACTGAAAAAACAGGGCAAACAAACATATATGTTGTGTACTTCTGTATGGAAGGGAGAAAGAATTGGTATTATATTGTGGACTTAGGAAAAAGATTCACAAAAGGCACACAAAAGATACAGGGTATAAGTATTTGAAGATCCTTCATTTCTTAATGCCGTGTGATAAATATATATTATTTTTCTAGCCAGAACAAAACCAATATTTGAACAATATTGAGCAACTGCTTTGAAGATAACAATACAAACTATATTAACCATTGGCAATCTCCTATTTGTTTTGAAATTCTGTGTCATCGTTTTTCTTGTTTCGTTTTAAAATAAAAACAACAATAACAACAAAACACACATTTATAATAAAAAAATACTTCTCTGTACCAACTGCATGACCCAAATGATATCATACAATTAAAAATAAAATACCTTGCACCTACCTCCAGGAGGAAATAAAATATAAATGAAAATTAATTGGAAAAAATAAACAAAAAACAGGATTCAAAGTGAAGATAGAACTATACTTCTAAAATGTTTTACTCTGGTACAAAAGTGCTCATAGAATTCAAGCATACGTGTGGAAAACAGACCCACAGTTCCACCTTGGGCTTCTGTATACAAGAACTGACATTGTATTAACTGTTTCACAAGAAGGAAAGATCTACACAGAGAAAGGTTAAAACAGGAAGGCACAGAATTTAAATAAACTTTTGATTTATGTTAGTAAATCACCTTTTCAGTAATAAAGACATGATTTGTACCTAAAACCATTGTTCACCTGGAGAGTAGCCCAGAGGCAAAGCACTTGCCTTGCATGTGTGGATTTGATCCCTCTTTTTTGAAAGTCATCTTTACAACTATAATATGAAACATGTTAAAGTCTAAAATGAAAAGAAAATAAACTATAACAGGTAGCTAAGCAAATATAAAAAAAATTTTAGCAGAGTTGCTTTTAACTTAAAATAATAGTTAAAAAATTATCTACCAGGGGTAGATGAATGGGGTGTGGCTCAGTGGTAGAGTGTTTGCGTAACATGTGTAAGGTCCTGGGTTAAATCCCCAGTGCCACACACACACACACACACACACAAGTGAATAGACAAATAAATAACAGTAATCCGGGGCCGGGGATTTAGCTCAACAGCATAAGTGCCTGCTTTGCAAGCACGAAGTCGTGAGTTCAATCCCTGGTACAAAAAAACAAAACAGTAATCCTAACAAAATAACTATTAAAACATATTTGAGATCAAAAAAATTCTAATTACTAGTAATTTATTAAGGGATGAAGATTTAGCATAAAAGTATAAATTTTACTTTCAGTCCTGTTTAAATATAGCCATTTATAGCTGGACAAATAATCAGATTTTAAATTCAGATTTAAAAAGGTGCATGTCTAGCACTGTTCCCATTAAGGTGTTTCAAATCCTGGCTTCCATCTTATTTGCTCTAACTTTACCTCAAGCTGTCATGGAATTGGTTCACTGACCACATACTGGGAGGCATAAATGAGAGTTGAGGGCCAAGGATACAGCTCAACCGCACAGCACCTGCCTGGAAAGTGCAAGGTCGTGAGTTTGATTTCCAGTACCAGAGAGAGAGAGAGAGAGAGGGCTGAAAGAGCTGAAAGAGATGCAAGGAAGGAGGAGAGAAGGGAGGGAAGAGGTCCAGAAAGGAGGGGAGGGGTAAGGAAGGGAGGAGAGGGAGGTTACAAAGAATTACAATGTTTTAAACCCATGCACTAACTCCCCACGATGGATGGAATCACTGTGTACTGCGAGCATGTACTAATAAAATCTTTTTTAAAAAATGAAAGCTGAGAGGGTCAAGGAAGAATGTGTTGAAATATTTGAAAAGTCAGTGGCCATTGTTAGCTACTCACCAGCTGTAAATTCTGAAGGATCAGGCGGGGTGTGGCAACAGAAGATTGTAATGCCAGCGCTTGCCAGGCTGAGGCTGGAGGGTTTCTGTAAAGTGAAGGCCGCCGGCCTGAGATGCATAGTGAGTTCTCAGACCAGTTGGGACTACAAAGCAAGACAGTGTCTCTAATAATAATAATAATGTGATAAATAAAGTAAAAAGAAATTGAAGAATCAAAGACTAGCTGCATGATTTTGAATATGATACATCATTTTAGTTGGGCTTAAAATTCTTGATCTGCTAAATAGGAGACTTATATTAGAAGATCTTTGATAAAAACCAAATTTCTCTTGCTACAATTTTACAACCACATATCTTTGAACTTACTATGAGCAAAATAAAATAATATTGTGAGATTTGGGGTTATTACAATGAAAATTTTTGATGACAAAAGGGGTAAATTTTATTTCTTTGTTAAGTTCACTTACGTTAAAGTCTCACTCAAACTTGAAAGTCTTATTTATATTGTGTAAAGGATTATACATTGTATATTTTGCTAATATTCATGCCACAGTGCTATTTTTAAAATGTACTAAAAAATTGAATTTCCTTACTTTACTCAGAATGAGATGACATACATTATGTGTAGAGAAAATACAGTATGAGCCTTTTCTCAAGTAGGTAGCCAAAATCATGCCAATTCGTATGTGGAACCTATGTATTTCTAATAGATTTCTGTGGTCAAATTCTTTTTTTTTTTTTTTTTTTTTTTGGTGCTGGGGATTGAACTCATGACTTTGCGTTTGCCAAGCAGGCACTTAACGCCACTGAACTAAACCCCTGGCCTGTTGTCAAATTCTTAATGTCATTATTGGGAAATCAAATGTTTAAACTTGAAATTCTCTCTTTTTGTGCCGACTTCCCAAAACACTCAATACAATTCACATATCATGACATTTTAGGGACAAAATAAACCAACTCAGCCTCCTATGTATAACTAAAATTCAAAGTAACAAATTATTAGGTAAAGCATCTGCTCATTGAAACTATTTCATCTGATTTGTTAAGTGTGCAAATCTAAGCAAGCAGTCAAAGTTATGAATTATTACAGAACTTAAATGTAAATATATATTTTGATATTTATCTACTAAAATTGAACTTTGAAACAATAAATCGTGTGTTCCCTTTTTTCTAAAATATTAATAAATATCTAGTATTAAAGCAATTCCTATAATATAATTAATCTACAGTTCAACAAAATAGATATTCCCTCTGATTTCCAATTTGGTCTGTACTTAAAGTCTGGGTATATATTTCTATGAATAGTCACAGCATCTAGCCTTCCACAAGAATAAAGTATTTTGTTTCTGACACTTAATACATTTTTGTGGTCTATTTCATTAATGACAAAAGTTTCTCATTGTAATGTACTCTAGCCAATGGTCATTTTGTCAGTTAGCTTGAAAAATGCCACAAATATTTCTAATCTAGCCAATGGCAAGTTGTAGATCAGATGCTAGCAATATAAGGCACTGCTAATTGGCCCACAGGTTGATTACTTATAAGATCTTGCAAAAAGCAAAGATAAAAAGTCTTCTTCTTTTTCTTCAATTAAAGTTACATGCAATTATTTTTGTAGATTATAAATCTCTTTCGGGATTTCTGTTTCCATACAACTTTTTGGTTCATTTCACAGGAATAATATTCACCTTAATTAGCCAAAAGCAATTGATGGTTTTCCCCCTTTTACAAGAGGGAGCCAGTGCAATGACTCTGCCACTAGATTGTCCTGTTTGTCTTTTTTTTTTTTTTAAAGCAGTTGACCTCATTATTTGTTAGTAACTTTTGCTTAAGAGAAGATGTCTTGAGGACTTGAAACACTTTGTTTTAACCCCCAACTTTCCTAAGCAACATTCTAAATGGGCTTATTACCATTTTACATTGCTTCAAATATACAACTCGAAGTAGTAAATCAGAAAAAAGTCTTTCTTGGTTTCTTACATTACGTCATAGTATTAGTCTCTGAAGTTAAAATGCTTGCTCTCTGATGTTTTGCAGTAACATGTAAATGGGCCATATATTTTTCTATGATTTTTCCACTCGACTTTAAATTTTTGAGTTTCAACCCTACGCAGCATGTAGTTATAATTCATTTGTTTGTAATGTTATATAATACTCCATTGTATGATGCAATTTATTCAACAGTCATGGATATTTGGACATGTGAGTTTTTTGTTTCACTCTTGTTCTTTGCTATTAGATGCTGCTTTTAGATCATTCTTAGGCATGTATGCAGGTACAGGTAGATACACAAATATTTCACTAGTTCAGTGGCTCTTAAACTGGGGTGATTTTGTCCCCGGAGAAAATCTGGCAATACTGACCAGCTTTTTTGTTTCTAGCTGGAGGATGCTACGAATATCTCCAGTTAATGCTCAATATTCTGCAAAGAATGCTGGTAGATATCCTAACAGACATAGTTTCTACCACAAAGAATTATCTGATGTAAAATGGCAAGAATGTGAGATTGAGAATCCCTGTTTTAGAGTATCTGCTTTAAGATGAAAAGACTGCTATATAAAAATTTAAATTCAATGGATATTTCCTAACTGTTCCACAAAGGATCAGTGTTACACTCCTACCAGGAGTGTAAAGATAAATGTCCAATTTTATGTGTCCTTGTCAGCATATTATTGAATCAGGCAGTAAAAATTTCCTACTGTTTTGGTGAATGGAAAATAAAAAGTTCTCATGTGTTAATTTTAAGTTTCTTCATTACTAATGAGATTGAACATCTTTTCTCACTGAATAACAACTAAGGTTTCCTGTTTAATGAGCTTTATGTCCTTTCTAATCCATTTTAAAAATTAATTTTGATATATGTAATGATCACACGCATCATCTCACCCTCCTTTTAACCATTGTTTCCTTATTTACAAAGCTTTGTTTCTGTTTTTTCCTCCTGTTGCTCTTTTTTCTTTTCCTTTCCTTTTTTCTCTCCCCTTCCTTGTTCTCTTTCTCATTTGAATATTTTCTTCCTACCTCCCAATATATACCATCTATTTTGGTACTTATTTACATTTTTTTAGTTTCTCACACAAAAGCAACAATGTGCTATTTATGCACATGCACCTGATATATTTCACTTATAAGTATGGCCTCAAGGTACATCCATTAAACTAAAAATGTCTCAAATTTATCCTTCTTTATGGCAGAGTAGTATTCTGTTGTATAGAAAAACCACATTTCCTTTATCCATTTATCCAATGATGGGCATCTGGGCTGTTTCCAAGGTTTACCTGTTACAAGCTGTGCTGCTATAAACATGGGTGTGCATGTACAGCTGTAGGATGATGCTTTTTAACTCTTTTGGAAAGATATCAAGAAAGGGAATAGCTGGGTCAAATGAAACCTCTAGTTTTCCATATTTGAGAAACCTCCACACTGATTTCTGTGCTAGTTGTCCCAATTGACACTCCCACCAACAATGGAGAAAGGTTCCTTTTCCTCTACAGCCTCATCAGTATTTGTTGTTGGTTGATTTCTTGCTAATAGCCATTCTTTCTGGAATTGTCTTCTATTAACTGAATTGTCTTTTGTTAACTGATTTGAGGATAATAGCTATAATAATATACTGTATTTTATTTTTAAGACAAATACACTTTTCTAGCTTGTGAATTTTTTTCATTTATTTGAGATGCCCTGCTGTATTGAGTTTTTAATCTTAATTCATTTAAACTTTGCAAGCTTTCCTTTTTCGTTTGCATTGTATATTTTCTTCTTAAGAAAGCTTTGCCTCTGTCATCTAAGTATTCCTGCATTTGTGTATTTATCAATTTGAAGTCAATTTTCATGGATAGTATGAGGTAGAATTAATACACTTACTCCTCTAATGTTCAAAGCTAACATTTTCAGAAATCAAATTTCCATATATATATGATATACTTTTTGACTCCCTGTTTTATGCTTTGGGTCAATTAATTTTTCTCCTCTCTAGAATCACCATTATGCTTTCATAATAATCTTAATCATCAAGTATGTTTCTCTATCCCATTCTCTTCCAAGGCATTGTGGCTGGCCTGGACTCTTTTTTTTTTTTTTTCCTACACAAATATTGCAAGAATATGTCACCGTCACATTTTACACCCACAAAACTCAACTGAAATTTGTTAGAATCTACAGAGGAATATAAAGGAAAATAACATTTTTATCATGATTTCTAGTGTTCTAGTCTCAGAACATACTCTACTTTTTCATTTATTTAGATTTTCGTTAATGTTTTTCAAAGAGATTTTAATTTCCCAAATAAATTTCTTAGATTTATCCTACCTACTCCTTTAACAAAACATTTTTAAATTATGTTTCTAATGATTTACTTTTCAAATGATTTTCTAATATTTGCTTCTGTATCTAGAGATATAATTACTTTTTGTATTTTCATTTTCATCCAGGAAACTTTCAAAGCTTTCTAATTAATTTAATAAGTTATCTGTATTTCCCCTTGAATTTCCCATATAAACAGTTATATCCTTCTTTTTAGCTTTTTTCCTAGTTTTATACTTTCCTTTTTCTCTATGTGTTCCACTCTCTAAACCTCTACTCCAGTATTACATGGAAATGGTGGTCATGCAGACCTTTTTAAAAGGAAGTACCCTGAAGATTTCATCTTTAAATTATAGTGTTCTTTTTTGTAGATAACCTTCATCAAGTCAAGAAATTTTTCTTTTCGAACTTACCGCCTAATCCTTCTCTGTTTCTCTTGCACTCTCTCTTCTGACCTCCCTCTCCCCCATCCTTTCTTCCTTCCTTCCCTTTCTTCTTTCCCCTTCATTTCTCCCTCCCCTTCCTTCCTTTTTCATTTCTTTCCCTCCCTCCCTCCCTCCTTCCTTCCTTTCTTCTCTTCTTCCTCCCTTCATTCCCCATATGTGTGGATTCCAGGCCCTACTCAGACTAGTCAATCATCTGTTGCTGAGCTAAAACCCCAGCTTTCTTTTATTCCATATCATCTTCTCTCTTGTATTCTCAATCCTGGTTGCACAAAAAGCTGTATTTTAGAATATTTTATCTTATGGCATTTAATTTGATCATAAATAACATTAATACTTCTTTGCAGTAAAGTTAGAAACTCATAGTCAAGTTTAATTTGTAAATGAAACCTAATTATAAAGAAATGGTTTTGGAGTGTGATGTTTATCTGTGAGAGTTGTAAGAGTTGAAGCTGTGGAGTTTAGGCAAAAATAGGATAGAAATAAAAAGAGATATTTTTCTATTTAACTGAAACCAGGAAGTAATATAACATTAATAAAATAGTAAACTGTATATTGATGGCTCTTATGTAGAACCTTTTTTCAAACTTTAATATATTTGTAAGTGGGAACAACTTACCTAAAAATTCAGAATGATAAGGATATTGTAAGGTGGGTGTGGTGGCTCATGCCTGTAATTCTAGCACTCAGGAGGCTGAGGCAAGAGGATCGTTGTGAGTTAGAGACCAGCCTGGGCTACAAAGTGAGCTCAAGGCCAGCCTGAACTGCATATTGAGACCCTGTCTCAAAAAGACAAAAAAAAAAAAAAAAAAGGATATTGTAAATTCTTTGACTCTGCTTCATTTGTGTATTTTTGCCCAAAATCTCAAGGACGTTTGAAGAATTTTACCTTTCTGTGTTAAAATTTTTCCAGAAAGGAATTACTGGACAGGGCTCCAAACTCCTGATTGCTCTGATAGTGGACACCCAGCCAAAGCTGAGCTGATCTTAGGCCATCTCCATAAGTTTTTAAACTGAAACTATGGGACAGACTTAGGCAAAGGGAAAATATAATGGTTGAAGGATCCCAAGAAAGGCTGATTCTGAGCCTTAATTCCAGTTATTAAGCTTTCTAGAGATCCATGAACCAGTAAATTGCCTTTTTCTGAAACTTATTTGAGTTGAGTTTCTGTAACTTGCAACCAAAATGGCCCTGATAACTACATTTATATAAAGAAAATTAAATTCCGAGATGGTTTCCATGCATGCCGATAGTCACAGAAGGCAATGAATGAATAATACCCTTAATTCCTTTTCCGTCACAAGAGAAAGGGATTGGGAAAAAGTTCCTGGGTGAGTACTTGCAAAGCCCTACCTTGACCATAAAGTGCCATATTCCTTTGATTTATTCCAGAGGCAGGACAGAGGAAGGACAATTGCCAAAAATTGCTTTTTATACTAAGATTTAGGAACATCAATAGCTTGACAATTAAACTTCTGATACCTAGACAGATTCCATCAAGCAGACTTTTTGGATGTGACATTATTTTATAGTTACTTTCTAGTTGAGCTTTCACATGGCCTCCATGGAAAGGATTAATATATAGGACATGGTGAAGAATCTAGGGTACATGTGCCACAGCGGGCTGTTTGTTATCATTGAAAGCTCTGAAAGGTTCACCATTATGGACTTAATGGAAGAGTTAACAATCATGGAGCATTTGACTCCATGTTATGCATTTGGCTTATCAATTTCAGTCTTTTTCTAGTTAAGTAGCATGAGTGAATTGGGCTGTCCTTCCCGCCTCCCAGTTCATATGTTGGTGTCCTCAGAACCTCAGAAATATAACAGTATTTAGAGACAGGGTCTTAAGGTGTGGCATTAAAATGAAATGAAGCTATTGGGGTGCTCTCTGACCCAGCATGCCAGGTGCCCTCCTAAGAGGCAGAAGTAAGGACAGAAAGATGCACAGAGCTTTCATGTGAGCATCCTAGAATATGGACAACTAACAAGCAGAGAGGCTGAGGAGAAACAGCACCACTAAAGTCTTCCTTTGGAATCCTACCCGTCACAACCATGAGAAAATAAAATTCCTGTTAAGCCACCCAGGCATTTGTTATGGCAGCCCTAGCAAAGGAAAGCATTACATTATCCTTACAGACTATCTGCTCTCCAAGGTCTGTCAAATCCACTCATAAAATATCTTACCACTGTGTTCTCTTTCCTCTGAACTCACTATTTCCGTCTTGGTTCAGGCTTTCTTATTTGTTTGCTTATTGATTTTTTTGAGAAACTTCACCCCATGTAGTTCAAACTGGTCCTGAATTTCACCACGTAGCCCAGGTTGGTCTGGAACTAGTTTCAGTCCTGCCTCAGCCTTCCTGGGGCTGGGATTACAGGCATAGGCCGCTAGGCCCAGCGGACTTTAATTTGCTTGCCTGAAATACTGTATCCCAGTAACCATCAGATTCTCTGCATTCTGATAAAAATAGTCACAGTCATGACAGCAAAACCACTAGATTGCAAGCAGCTTGAAAGCAAGGTCCGCTCTGCACTAACTTGTCACCTCCCAAACATTGCCCATGGTTCCCATGCCTGGCTGTGTGTCTAAATTTTGGGAAATATTTTTTAAATTACAGATTTTTAGGCCCCAGACCATATCTATTGAATCAGGATCTATAAGCATGTGGACTGTAAAATTGGTGTTTATAATATAGTCTCAAGTTGATCTTTTGAAAAATATACATCTTTTTTATTAATAATCAAATGATAGCACCTCCCAAACCTAACTCAGAGTTCTAGTCTACATTTTTATGAGCTGTCCATTGTCACAATATATTTTGGAGCTTTCAAATTTATTTTGGGGGGTTTTATTGCTTGTATTTTGCAGCTTTGGCGAACTGAACTTAGGGCCTCACAGAGCTAGTCAACCACTCTACCACTGAGCTGCATGTCTTCTTGGTTTTTAAGATTTTATTCAGGCAGGGTTTTGATAAGTGGCCCAGACTGCCCGTGAACTTGGGATCTTCCTGCCTCAGGGTCACAAGTACCTGAAACTATAGGTACATGTCAACAGGTCTGGCTACATTTTTTTTTTTTAGCAATACATTTAATTACAGGTTTTTTTGAAGCAATTCTTTTATACTGATGGTGTATCTAAACAATTTCCATGTTGAAGGACATCCACTGTAAGTTATGATATGTTCATCTCATGAAAAGCTATTTAAAGTGATCAAGATGTTATCTAACATAATATGTAATAGTAAAGACTAATCCTATCCTGTTTTTTTTCACTATAAGTCTTATCAAATAGATTTCAGCATTAGATTGTTCTGTTCTGTTTCCAACTGCATGAATAAAATTTGGGAAAAGACTATTTACTTTCTTGTTATTTTGTGGTCTGGCCCTACTCATACTGAGAAAAATTGTGCAGAAGGTTTTAAGTAAAAGCAATGCAGGACTCATTTTGGAAAAGGAGGAGGTAACATCTCAAATTCTATCTGGTTCCTCTTTATTGGAGACGCAATTCTTACACTTATCATTTGACAAATATTGACACCTTTTTACATTGCTTTTCTTAGTCTAATTAAAAATATCTCCACTGCTGTAGCAGTGGTTCTTCATTTTTTTTTTTTTCTCACAGATAGGAAAGCATGATTCTGGAAAAGGATAGCAAATAATGGCAATCCAAGAGATAAACTCTGCCATAGTCTACCCTTGAAATCAGAGGCCGCCCTTTTGATCACCATTAGAGAACAAAAGCTTTCTGAATATACCTGCCAACTAATTCAACAAATTGGTTGTTTTGTGTCTATTATATCAAGCATTATAATCGAGGAAGATTTAAAAAGAGAGAGAGAGACATTTTCCCTGCTTTTGTGGAGCTTTCAGTTTAGATGATAAAAATTCTGCTTTAAAAAAAAAAAAGTAGGATGCACATGGGAGGTTGGAGCGGAGGGAGAGAGGGATGAGAGGAGGTCATGCCCAAGTGACACTTCCTGGGGGGACCACTTATTGCTGTGCGCAGATGTCAACAGCCGGGGCTACCCTGGGACTGCGGTAAACAAATGACCATGATGATTTTCAGTCCAGTCTTGCTGTCCGTGCACACCATGTAAAAAGGTTAGTGCAGAAATTTAATATTATCCATGTGCCACTTTTCCTGTTCTAATACTTCATGTCTAAATATTTTGTTAACTATTTTGCTAAGTGTATTTATCAAATAAGGCCCTTTTGAACAGACTGCCAAGGCTTTGAAGGGATACATTAACCAGCTCCCTAGGCCTTGACTTATTTCTTCTTGGTTCATATTTTGCACCTTCTGGATCTTTTGTATTATAATCCTGATCATATAGAATTATTCAGTTTTAGGTTTTCCAAAAGAGGTATGGTGTTGACTTTAAGGTCAGCCTAGACCTCATAGCAAGACTCTGTCTCGGAAAACAATAAAAAACAAAAAATAGTGTTTTCAAACTTGCATTAGCATCATCTGTCAAAGTAATATTTCTTGGAAAGATTCTGAGTACAAATGGTTCAGTTTTTAAACTGAAATATGTCTCATAATACATTAAAGCATCTTAATTCAACTTCTTTGAACCATTTAAAGTTAATCCTTATTTCACATAATAATAGTTTTTTTTCAAACAATATAGGTAGAACTTTTATGAAATTAGGATAAGTTTAGGAAAAAAAAACTTTGAAAATGAAAAGAAGTAGACTAAGAAAATACACATTTTCCAAATACTCAAGTTTAACCATTATTAAAATACTGAACTATCAAATCTACTCCATCTTTTTACTATATGCTGTTTTTGTTGTCTTCTATAATTTCATCATATGTGAACACACACACACACATACGTGCACACAATATAATTTAATTTCCATGTAGCAGGAGAAATCTGCTGTAGAGAATAATTGAGCAGGCATTGGAAAAAGACCGACCCAAGTTCAAATTCAAGCATTATCACTTGTTGGCATTTGCTGTCTTGGATATATTAAACACTCTTGGCTTCAACTTTTTAATCTATAAAATTAAAATAATCTGGAGATCACTTCTTGGGGTTGTTGATAGTATCAGTTAATGGGAAATGGTTAGCATGGAACTTAGTGAATGCTAAATAATGATTAAAATTATTAAGTTTCTACTATCCAGATAAACCATCAAAACAACAACTTTCTGGCTTTAAAGTCCTAATCATTTTGAGAAACAATAGAAGATGGTTTCAATTCCCTTTACCATTCAGCATGCTAAATCCTAGAAGTTTTATAATTCTTTCATCCATGTCTGTGTCTTCCTTAAAATATTATACCTAGAATGGAACATAAGAATCTAAACAATGAAAAATGGTTAAATTATGTCTTCTGTTCTTTTATGCACACTCTGAATGTATTATTGTACTAAATTATTTCTATTTTGTTGTTGTTGTTGGTTTGTTTTTCTAACCATATTATACTACTGACTCATTGCCAGATAAAGCTGCTTTATTTTCCCCTACAAATATGGTTACTAAATCACATATCCTTCAAACCAGCTGTGGGCAGCTGATGTTTTGGCCCCAAGACTAGATCAGACATAGAGTTATTCTAAACAAACTTCATCTATTTTTTATTTTGAGACAGTTCCTTCCTGAGGTGCCCAGATGGGACTCAGACTTGAAATCCTCGTTCCTTAGCCTCCAGATTAGCTGGGGTTACTAGGTTGTGCCACCTTGCTTGGCTTTATGGAATCTATTCTTAACAGCCATTCCTTTGTATAGCCTTATCTCAGTCATTGATAAATATGTTCCTATCAGACAAGGCCAAGGATAAAGGCCTTGATGTCCACTTGAAAACATTTCTTCCAGCTGACACAGATTCATGACTCTTACTATGGGTGCAATTATTCAACTAGTTATGAAACCACACAATAATCCAACCCCTAAACCCACACTTTTTCTTCTGGTTCACAAGATATACAGAAAGACTAAATTCCTTGATAAAATCCATATTTGCATTCATTGTCCTTATACACTGGTTTACTAAATCTTATAGGAAAGAATTTATATAATCAGTGTACATATCTTATTCCTTTTTGAATTTATACTTTTTCCTAAAAATGCTTTCAAAGACTTTTATTAATGTAGTCTAAGCCAGGCATGGTGTCCTCATGCCTGTAATCCCAGAACTAGGGAGGTTGAGGCAGGAGGATCGTTGCGAGTTTGAGATCAGCCTAGGCTACAAAGTGAGCTCAAGGCCAGCCTGAACCACATAGTGAGACCCTGTCCCAAAAAGACTATATATATATATATATAGAGAGAGAGAGAGAGAGAGAGAGAGACAGAGAGACAGAGACAGAGACAGAGACAGAGAGAGACAAAGAGACAGAGAAACAGACAGAGACAGAGAGACAGACAGAAAAAGATAGACAGAGACAGAGAGACAGACAGGCAGAGACAGACAGAGACAAAGAGACAGAGACAGAGAGAGAGATAGAGAGAGAGACAGAGAGACAGAGATAGAAACAGAGAGAGAATGAGTCTAGACTACCCACATGACCAGCAAGGTCATATGGATCTAAAGTTTGTAGTTCTGCCACTATTTGAAAATAAGGCAACTCACTTTTATATCTCCTGATACCTTCTATCCATTGAATGGAATTAGGTAAACATTGTATACCACCATTTCAGCTTCTGCTAATAATTCACAGAGGCCAAGAGACATGTTGGTAGTTTGATCAGTCACATTATTCCAGCAGAGCATACAATTGAAGTGCTTAGATCCTGTGCCTAACTGTCACGATTTATATCCTAGTGCTACAGTTCTGCAGTTAAAGAATCTTGGACAAATTACTCAACTCAGTAGTAATTCAAGCTTTTTATAGAGTTGCAGGGATGATTAAATGAACAGGTGAATATAAATTTTTAGTGTGTGATACCTACTATGTTCTTTTTACTTATGACCTTGTGCTTGCCAGGCAGATGCTTATGCCACTGAGCTAAATCCCAGGACCAACTATGTTCTTAATATATGTTATCTTCCTTACAATCTCTTTACCTGTCTTTCATCTTTTAGTCATTGTCTAGTGAATTTGACTTCATTCATTCAATGTGTATTTGTTGAGCAGTTCTTAGTACATACAGAGCTCTACAGATAAGCACCAAACAAAGTCTGTATCATCATGGAGCTCACATTCTAATGCAGGAAAAAGAACCACTCAAGTAATACCAGTGAGCATTTTCAGAGAAGTCTAGAGATCAGGGAATGTGAAGAAGAAGTATTTATAGAAGGGTTGCCAAGGCCCATTCTCGACCTAATGACATATAGTGACATGTGAACAGTTATGAATGAATCAACAGGGAAGAAATAAAAGGATAAAGAAGATTTGCTCTTTCTTTTCATGAATGAATTTTATATCTTTGACTTCTAAAAAAAATGGGCCTATTTCTTTCTTGATCTTCCCTTTTATTTCATGTTAAGGAAAAGCATTTTTTGGTTCTCCTTAACATCTTTCACAAGCTGTAGCTGGTCCTGTGCTTTAGTCCTGCTGCATTTTTATAGGTCTATGCTACCTTCATATATTTGTGCTTGATTATGTGTGCCCTTTTACCATCTTTGGCACATGCTGCTTTAAATTCAGAGCCTGTCAGTAAGTCTGTGTGCAGCACATTGGTCTCTTTAGTTTTCTCCCCATTTTCTTGCTCATTAGAATCATTTGTGTTTGCATAGGCAGAACGCTGCTTAAATCAAACTCTATGAGTGCATGGTTCCTTTTCCCCAAGGTTCCAATCATTTCCATTTTACCTACTGGTCTCTGTCAGAATGGGGTGCTGAGGAGGAATTCTCCTTAATGCTTACTCTGATTTCCGGGAAATGAAATTATCAGCAAGGCCGGTCAAGAAATTGTCAGTGTTTTGCTTTCGGAGGAATGAAAGTTTCTGCAGATTTTTGGGAGACTAAAATCTCAAACAGTGAAGATATGTTGCTGCTCTGTCGATTTGGTGGTATGTAGTAAGAAACAATCCATCTATTTCTCCTCCTGGCCAACAACTCTGTACTGCAGCTTCACAGAGCTGTCATTTCTCAGTGTTTTTCATTTTACGTTCATCTAGATTTTTCTCCAATGTTCCTCCAGCCATGTGTCTTGGATTTATGCATAGGTTCATAGCTTCTAACTACCAAGGTCTGCCTACCTATCTTCTGATCAGCTCAGTCTAACTATAATTAAAACAGATTGAAGTAAAATCATGCCATTTATATGACCAAACTCTATGCCTGGGAAATGAAGTTTCACTTGAGTTTAATAATAACAAGCAGCATGAAATAGCAGAAAGCTCTGGAATAGAAGGTGGATTCTATTTCTGAGCAAACCACATACTATAGTAGCTGGGAGACGTTGGAGAAGTTGCAGATTCATCACAGGTTGAGGTTGAGGATCCCAAAGGAGGAAAAATTGGGCGTTTCAACTTTTATTGAGCACCAAATTATGATCTAAAAAGGTTAATTGACTTGCATAAGGTCTCACAGGTAGTCAGAGACAGTATCTAAGCTAGCTGGGGGTTTTATTCCAATTGCTAGATACTTTTTGTTTCCCTTAGGCAAATACATTTATCCCAGATATATTACTTTCCAGGAATAGCCCCTGGTAATATCGGGATTTCTGCCTCACAGTGCTGTTGCAAGAAGGAGATCATTGGTGTAGAATAATAGTGGGTTGTGTGAGGTGGGGTATTATTATTATAATGATTTTAATGACTTAATCTATAGGTTTCTGTGGAACTCTTCCTGTCTCCTTTGAGTGACTTGCATTTTAAGTTTTAATTTGTGTTGAAATGTGCTTACTTTGTTGTAGATCCTGCAACAAACTGCACGCTGTGTGTGCATGTGTGTGTGTGTGTGTGTGTATGTGTGTACACACCGACCTAGGTCTGGTGTCCCTGAGACTGTGGCATTAATCCTGTTCCATCCCAGAGGATATGCATGACAATGCATTACTTAACCCTTCTGATTTTAGTTTGTTCATCTATTAAAGAGACAAACATTCGCTTCTCTTGCAGAATTCATGCAGAAAAGCACAGTATCAGTAGCTGGTTTTTTTTTCTCTTTTCCCCCTCCCTCCCTAAACTTTTGATGGCAGACACTATTTATCTTTGTATTCTTAGAGTCTAACACTCAATAGCTACACAGTGTGTTTGTTGAATGAATTATTTACCAAGGTGAACAACACAGAGTGGGTATGAGGGGGACAGAATTGTGTAGGTCAATGTTTTTCTAACTCTGCTCATAAGAGCACAATATTGAGTCTTGTGAAGGTGCTGCAGGGGCTGCAGCAGTGATGAGGATGTGGCAGAAACTGAATTCTCTCTCTCTCTCTCCCTCCCTCCAGTCAGAGCAGACTTCCTGTTTCTCATCAATATATTGGGCACCTATATTACAATCACTCTTAGAGGAATGGGTTTTTCAGCCAAAAGAAAGTTGAAACAAAATATGTACAACACAGACTGTAAAGAATCTCAAAGATGCAGCTTCTAATGCTTCTTTCACTGTCGAGCAAGTTCACCTTTCTGTGCCGCAATGTTCCATCATCGCAGGACTGACGACCTGCCTTGTGTAGACTATGCAGAAACCACATGCATTGCTGTCACTTTCCAATGTATTTAGGCAAGGACACAGGCCTGGGATGCAGGTGGCCATGTGCATCTGGAGCAGGTGACCCAGGCACAGCATGTCTGGCTTGACTTTTCTCTCCCTCTCCTTTCCTATGAGCCATGCACTTGCCAGAGCCTCCACTGCCAGAGTTGGAAAACACATCTTTTAAAACTCCGACTCGCTATCCAGAAGAATGTTTACTCACGGCCTGGACACTGCCGTATAAGGAAATGTTTAGAAGCAGGGCTCTCAGATTCTAGAACCAAACTAGCAGAAGCCAGCAAACCTCCCATGAGCAGGATGAGGTCCCTGAAAGGTGTCTCTTCTGCCATCTCCCAGTATTCCTGTTTCCTTGGAAATTTATTCTGAAGATTAAAATAAAGTAGGTACAACACTAAAATATTTAATAACATATAAATGGATGGGCTTGAGCACCAAAAGATCAGAACAGATGCTGGTCATAAACTACCCGCAAGCCCTGCCAGCACATGCCAGCTGAATGCCAGCCTTAAAATAAAGTAACATTAAAATGTCTTCAGAATATTTGACACATAGATGGCACTTGATGAATGCTCACCCCTCCCCTGCTCCCTTCTTCATCCAGTTAAATCCAGGAAAAACAAACAAACCAACTAACCCCTGCAAATCCATGAAAAGAAACCCCAGCAGCCAAACATTATTTTATTAGAAAAATATATTAACTAGGTGATAATTTCTAATGCTTAATTCACTTTAAAAAAATAATTGTATACTCCTCCTTGAACTAGAACCGTGGGTTAACTAGCAGTGGGTTTTAGTGATAGCTAGTGTGCTTGTTGTCTCTCTCTTTTGAATTTATCATTTTCCCTAAAAGGAAGGGTTAATGAATTAAATTAGCGATCTACCAAAACACCTGAATTGTTTTGCTTATTTTTCACTTTTCTGAGAGCAACCAGAGATTGTGGTACCCTCCTTCCTAGCTGGAATCTTTGCTAGAATGAGTCGCTGCATGCATGTATAGGATTCTTTAGAAAATTTAGCTCTAGTAAAAAAGATCGTACCAGTCTCTGGAGAGTTTTACTGGTTGGGACAATATGGCTAAAAAGAAGTATGTCTAGCTAAGAGCAGTGGGACACATCCTGTGATCCCAGCACTAAGCGAGGCTGAAGCAGTAGGATAATAAATTCCAATCCCACCTGGGAAATTTAGTGACACCCTGACTCAAATAAATAAATACATAAATAAGGCTGGCAATGTAACTCAGTAATAGAGTATCACTGAGTTCGATCCTCAGTATTACATACATGCAAAAAAAAAATCCTTTTAATACAAGTAAAACTGAGCCGTAACTATTTAAGGATGGGTAAAACAAGGAAGGAGCAGAAGTATGAAAGGGACGGAGAGGCAAGCAAACAGCTCACTCTTTCATTTGGTCTCCTCATCAGATCGTACCTTTGCTTGATATTGGAAATTTTATAACAGCCTCTGAGAAAGCTTAAAGGCAGGTTTGGCTCAGCGATAGAGCATACATTTAGCATGCAGGAGTTGTGGGTTAAATCCCCACCACTAAAAAAGCAAAAACAAAAAAAGGCAAATTTAGTGTCTAGATTTAGCATGCAGATAAGCATATATTGCCTGTGTTAACTTTTCTTGCTTGTTAATTTGTCTTTCTCTTTGCCTCAGCTTTGTTATTTAGTCTCATTACTTTTAACGCTTTTTGTTTGTAAATCTCAAGTCCTTTCTGGAACATGAAGGAAAATGAATGAATGAATGAATGAATGAATGAATAAAATACTGTAAATAAACAAGGGTTCTTAGTAGGAACCTACCTTCAGCTACATTAGGTCTCCCAAGTTTAACTAGATTTTCTTCCAGTGTTTCTTCAAGGCCTGGGAGTTATGAATTTAAGGGAAAACTAAGCACTTCTGATTAAAGAACAGTAAAAATCATAAGTTATAGCATTATCGGGTATGAAATGATCCTTCAAAATGCTGGGAAAAAAATAACCTGGGAGTGTGAAAATGACTAAAGTGTGTTATACACATATACAAATCTGCCAAAATGAAATCCATTAATCTGTGTAACCAATACTGAATGTAGTAGTAAAAATGATGTGAAAGGACTGGAAGTGTGGGCTGAGGGTTAAGCTCACGGTCACAGCCCTTGCTTTGTGTGGGAAGCCCTGGGTTCAATTCCTAGAACTACAGAACAAAAAACAAAAACCAGAAAAGCCAAGATAAGCGTCAGCAGCAGCAACAACAACATATATGTGATGGTAGAATTTTTATGTAGTCGATATAAAGCTATATAGGTCAAAATGTATTTGAAAATTATTACCAAGGGCTTGAGGGCTGGGAATGTAGCTTGGCAGTAGTGTGCTTGCCAAGGTTTCTTTATTCAATCTCCAGCATTGATTAGAAACGTTTGCTATAATACAACTGAATAAGTAACATAGAATGTTCAAAATCCTTTCATGTTAGCTTGTACACTTTTAGTATTTATGTAGCAATATTTTGAAAAATCTGTCACTTGTATTATGCTATTAATAGTACCAAAAAACCAGAAAATATTTAAAGAGTTATTAAGGGCCAAGTACTTCCTATATTTCATATAACCTTCAAAGTAACACTATAACCTATGTGTATTTATTATTGCCATTTTATTAATTAGATAGAATCTTGCCATGTATTTAAGGCTGGCTGGTATCCTCCTGCCTCAGTCTCCTGAGTGCTGAGGTTACAGGTTTGCATCACTACATCCAACTCAATTTCCATTTTATAAATGAGGAATTAGAGTTATTTTAAAGATAAACCCCCATAACTGCTCAAAGGCACACCATTTTAATAGGACAGAGCCAAGATCTAAACCCAGGCGATCTGGTCCAAACTCTTTAAGTTTTTATGTTGTTTTCTTAAAAATATATTTTTATAAAAATAAAAATTTTTTTTTTCACAAATTAACACTAACTAAAGTAAAATGATCTATGTTTTTTATGAGGCCATCTTCAGATCTGTTTCAGTCGACATTTTTCATGATAAGGGAAAACTAACAAAAATACAGTTTTTGTTTTTTTAAAAAAATTTGTGATTTCTTTGAAAAAATGTGTGTGAAGAACTTCAGTGGTTGTGTGTTAAAAACTTCTGCAGAGCAAAGTGATTTTAAAGGATACTTAGAAAATTCTTGACTGAAACAAATGGTAGAATTTTAAGGAAGACATGGACATAAAAGATTTGAACCTCATGCTCATTAAACACCAAGAAAAGAAATTCTACTTTCTAAGTATAGGTTCTGTCATAATTTAAGAATGATTTTAAAGATATTTCATATTTTTAGGTGGACATGGACTGAGCTAATTGGTCAAATTAATGATTCAATTTTAAGTTGGAGTTACACCTGGGCAGTGTAGTGAGATTCTGCCTTAAAGAATAAAAATGGGGTTGGGAATGTAGCTCAGTGATAGAGCACCCCTGGGATGGGGGCCAATACTACAAAAACAAAAACAAACAAGAAGGCAAAAAATAAATAAAACTAAAACCCTGACTTTATCTTTTATGTCCCAATTTGTCAGAAACAGGGAAAAGGGGAAAAATTGCTTTGAAAAAGAAATACTATGATTACTGACAATTTAATTTTATTATTGTCATCTAAAAGAGCCTTGCTTAATGGAAAAAAGAAAATTTCTATTATGAAGGGGGCCAAATCATACAGATCAACATTAGTTTCCAGGATGTACAGGAGAGGATTTGTGACGCCTTTCTTTTAAATAGAATCTGCCCCATGGACTAATGATACAATTGTTTTGACAGCCTTTGAGAAGTGAAGTTGGCCAGATAGTTCTTTGATAAGACCATAGGCAGGTATTCACGGGCCTTGATACCGGATGGTGGGTCCCAGGGGAATTTTTTTCAGGTTCTTGGTGTCCTGAACAAAGAATTGGACAAGGCTTTGTGCATTTATTGGGGGTGAGAAAGAAGTGTGCTCGGTGGAAAGAGCGGCGTGAGCAGACTCATAGTGCCCCCAGGACATGGGAAAGGGGTTTGTAGTGTCCAGAATTCTTGGATTCACTTCTCCCTCATGCAAATATGGCACAGGGATGGCTGTCCTAACACAAACTCACTTTGCCTGGTACCAGATTTATTAAGCTGCCCTATGGAAAGTCTCCCTTGGCTTCCCACCAGGTACAAATGAAAATAGCACTTTCCTGATTTGCTTTTGGGGCTGCTGAATCATCCTCGATCCTGTACGGTGCTCAGGAGCTGTGCAAAGTATCCATGACTTTGACACAGTCTGCTTAGCTGTTCCATGCATCTGACCTGGCCTCCATCTCCTCCCTAACTCTGAAACAAAATGAAGAAAATACCAATTAATTAGCCAGGCATCGTAGTGCAC
Source organism: Hydrochoerus hydrochaeris (assembly GCA_004027455.1). Classification (NCBI taxonomy): domain Eukaryota; kingdom Metazoa; phylum Chordata; class Mammalia; order Rodentia; family Hydrochaeridae; genus Hydrochoerus; species Hydrochoerus hydrochaeris. The sequence goes on along the minus strand of PVLA01003832.1, from coordinate 56,846 downwards.
ACCTGTGTTCCAACTCTGGAAGGCTGAGGCAGAGGGATCCTCAAGTTTGAGCTAAGCCTGAGCTACTTGGCAATTTAGGGAGACTCTGTTTGAAAATTAGAAATACAGACCTGGTGATGTAGCTCAGTGCAAAAATGCTAAGTTGAATGAGGGAGGAGAAGGAAAGACAAGGTGGGGAGAGAGAAGAGAAGGACAAACCACTTAACTGAAAATTTTTCTCCATAGGGCAGTGTTTTGACATGCAATCACCCTAAAAATGTGTAAATAGAAACAGAAAATGAGATTAGGGATGACAGTATTATTAATAGTGCTTATAAATAAGAATCATATCATAATTTGGGTATATTAAAAATTATTCTTAACTCAGGTTCAGTAGATCATCTCAAGCCTAAGTAAATATTCTTCTTTGAAAGTATAAACTTTTTTTGACATACTGGAGATTGAACCCTGGGTGTTTGCACTATGTTACATCACTAGAACTTTTTAATTTTTTATCTGAGACAGGGTCTTGCTAAATTGCCCAGGCTGGGCTTGAACTTGGGATCCTATTGTCTTGAGCTTCCAGAATGCCAGGATTACAGGCAGGCACCACTATGCCTACCTTGGAAGTATAGTATCTAAAAAAAATTATTTTTTAAATATATCTGGGATCATCAGTTACTTCTAGTAATTTTTAGTGATGGCTTAGCTTGTTTGTCTTAAAACATTTTGTGTTTAGCTATTTCTGCTATACTGTATGTTTTATTTGTTTAACTGCACCTCTGTGATACTACTTAAGAAGGCCTTTCCCAGTTGGGTGTGGTAGCACACACTTGTGCTCCCAGCACTTGAGAGGCTGAGGCAGAATTGTTGAAAGCTTGAGACCAGCCTGGACTACAAACTGAGCACAAGGCCAGCCTGAACTGCATAGTGAGACGCTGTTTCAAAAAGACAAAAAAAAAAAAAATTATTGACCAACAGAGCTCAAAATTAAAATGTTGATGGATGCCAAGAAGAAAAAGTCAATAGTGAATGGAAGGGCAGGTGGGTGAAATATAGAGTCCTCTTGATCTGTTTTGATTCCCACTGAATGAAGATATAGGTCACGTGCATTTCACTTTCCTTTAACGCCACTGAAGACAGAAAGGGAGACACTGGGATAAATGGGTGACTCAGCGCAATAGATACTTTGCTTTGGTCTTGGAGGAGGTAATGAAGAATGGCAGAGAATACAGGAGTCAGTGCTTGTATATTTTGTTCAAAAGGGCAACTCTCCTGCGAAATATCCTGAGAAGCTAAAGTATTCAGCATGTTATTAGACCTTATTAGTTTATGCCCAGAAGCTGGAAATCTATATTTTTATGAACATCTGTTATTTTTGCTGTTGTTTTCTCTCAGCAGTGCTAGAGATTAAATCCAGGGCCTTATGAATACTAAGGAAGGCTTTATTACTGAACTACATCCCTAGTCCAGAAATCTAAATGATTGATTAGAAACAAAACAAAGCAAAGCAAAACAAAACAAAGTTGTCTTTTTTTTTTTTGTAGACCAGAAAATGAAGACCTCTTTTGTTGTTATGCAAAGACCAAGATATATAAAGTTTAGTGAGTTTTTACAGAGTTTCTAGTTTGGTGGTCAATAAGGACAAGTAAACTAATAAGTAGCATGATGATCATCAATATTCGTTTTCGAGAAAATTTCACATCATAAGAGAATAGTAAAATGACATTTAGTATGATTTTCTTTGTTCTGGGTACCAAACTCATGATGAACTTGTGCTTGCTAGGCAGGTGCTTGTGCTACTGAGCTAAATCCCCAGTCTGGTATAATTTTCTTAGCAAAATACTGTGATAATATGTTTTGGAAAGAGTTTACAAAGCTGCAGTGTAAAACAAAGCCATAAACAAAAAGAAACAGCATTTAAGTGACAGCAGAAAGTCAAAGCATCTCTTCTTTTGCAAATTTCTTTTAATTAATTTACTCTTCAAGATAATGCTAATAAAATTTTCTGGTGATTTGGCAGGATAAAACTGGTTAAAATACTTTTTGGCTCTTGCATGTAGGGTTTTAGGGTTTGACAACTTAGTGAGTCATAAATGAGCTAAGATAGAAATATGGTGCTTTTTTAGCATAATAGGTACTTTGTCAAAGATGTTTTGCCTTTAACTAAGACTAATGTGCCAGTGTACAAAGCATGACCTTTGGAAGGTCCTCAGTTTTGAGGTTCCCTGGACACAGTTTCATCTTATGGAAGTCGTTGGCACAGGAATGGTACAAGAGAGATGGGTTGAAAACAGGTTGATCAGTCAAATTTTCAATCAGCAACACAAAAGCCTGAATTTCTTGGCTCTCTTGAAACACTTTCTACTGTTCCCCCATAGAAGCTAGAAAGTCCTTGAATGAACTGCCCATGTTTGCCTTTCACTTAAAAGAACAAACATATACAAATGTTGTTATTAAATCAATTTTTTGGAAAATAGCCAAATTTTCATTGCAATCACTGATTTGTACAGAAATGAAAACTTTACATATGGCTTTCAAAAATATTTCAATGAATTGAATCAGCAACTTCATTAACATATTTTTTAAGTTGGAATGTAAATTTATGTATTTGTGTTGATACATACAGTTCTGATAAGTATATTCACGTAAGATTTCTAGGTTATTTGACTTCTAATCCCTGTTTTGGCAAAAACAGGGCTAACATATTTGGAGAATGCCATAAGTAGCCTTAGTATTGACCTTAGTATTTTACCGATATATGGGGGTGTGGCCAGTGGTACAACACATGCCTAGCACATGCAAGGCTCTGAGTTTGATCCCCAGCACCACGAAAAGTCCTCTGTAAAAAGCATACGAGAATGTGTGATGTCTTTAAGCAACTTGTAAAAAAAAAAAATGACCTTTTAAAACCTATTATGTCCCCAAGATGTCTTAATGCTACATAAGAGATTTCTGAGCTGGGCATGGTGGTGTATGGCTACAGTCCCAGCATTTGGGAGGCTGAGGCAGGGGGATCTCTTTGATTCTGAGGCCTTCCTGAACAACACAGTGAGCCCATCTCAAGAAACAAAACAAAAAGAACAAAGGAAAAGTCAAGAATATTTAAAGTACTAGGTTGCTGAGGGTCTTCCTACCTCCTTGCCAAAACTTCAGTATTCCAGGTGAGTGTTGCAGCTGGGTTGGCGGCTAGCTGGATAAGCAAGGAAAGGTTGGGGCTGTTAGAGGGTAGGGGTTTACTAAATGCCACAAAAATAGGTTGAGATTGTATGTGTAAAATCAGGAACTCTCTGACAAAGATATTTGTTGACACAATGGGTGACAACATTGAAATAAAAATGAAATGATGTGGGTGTGGTGGCACAAACCTGCAATCCAAGGGCTCTGGGAGGCTAAAGCAGGAAGATGTCAAATTTGAGTAGAGCCTCAGCAATTTAGTGACTTAGCAAATCCTGTCTCAAAACATGCAAAAAATACAAAGGAGCTAAGGATGTAGCTCAGTATAAAGGTCCTGGGTTCAATCCCCTGTAATGTGAAAAGAAAGAAAAAACAAAAAAGAAGCAAACAAACTGAGCCCACCAAGACCTGACAATGAAGAGGGAAATAACATAGCACACAAGGGGGAAAAAAATAGGGTAGTTTCAAAAAAGAGAAAAAAAGACACACACACACACACACACACACACAGAGAGAGAGAGAGAGAGAGAGAGAGACAGAGAGACAGAGAGAGAGAGCAGAGAGAAGCAGATATAAAGAACAAATATATATGATTATGTTTGGTGTCAAACTTATTTCAGTGAAAGTTAATTTTTCTGCAAGTTTAAAAATAAAGCTGAGCCAAGGTGGGGGTGGACACTTACAATCCTAGCAGTCAGGAGCTTGGAGCAGTTTTCCAGAGAGTTCGTGGCCAGTCTGCTTTACATACTGATTTCCAGGCCAGACTACACTATGTAGCAAAACCCTACCTCAAAAAACCTAACTAAATAAACAGAATAAAATAAAATGGATAAGAACCTGTCTTAAATTTATTCTATAACTTCATCAAAATTGAGGAATTATTCAGACATTTACAGTACTTTTGAGAGTAAATGCATTTCAGAGGTAAAAGCACAAGGATAAGGTCTATTTGAGAAAATTTTGTAACAGCCTGTGAAGAAGTGGGTAAAATTTCTGAATGTCACCCACATCAAGCATGTCACATACACCTGCGGAGCCTAATGAGTTTTGTGTATCCGTATATATATTCTATGTATATTCTTGTTTCTTTTTCCTGCCTCTTTTCCCTTTGTTTTCACCAATGATTTCTCTAGAGACAGAGTATGTTTACTGCTTTCCAGTAGCACCTACAATACTGCATTGAAGAAAGCAGGTTTTTCTAGGGCTGCTGAATTGCCTTTATTATCCTTACATTTCGCAAAACATGTCAACCTACAGTTTCAGCAAGAACACAAAATTAAGAATGAATATATAAAATAGTGTGCAAATTTCTCTGATACGAAATCACTCTGTTCTGCCACATGGAACACAATTGGTCTGCTAATTGCACACAATTGGTATGCATACAGTTGGTGATCAAAGCACTTGTCACGCTTCCATCAGCACTGAGTCACACTGGGGATGTCAAGGGCAATGTATTCTGCACTCGTTTTGTACTTCTTCTGTGATATTGTGCTAGAACACAAATATATAGACATAGATATATACGTATACATGTGCATATATATATTTTACAGAATTTGAATAATTCATTCCAATAAATTATTTAAATGATTTAAAAATTCCTGTGTCAAACAGATTAATGGAACCTTGTTATTCAAAAGATAAATCATTTTATATGAAGTGGCAAAGACTTCAAGGGCTAATAAAGGTTTTATGAGAAATGAACTTTTAATGAATTAATGCTTTTGCATGTACTTATCTTTTATATACACAAAAATACATATATATGCTTATAATGATATTTATATCAACATTCTGAGTGATTTTTAAAAGAGACAATATTCACAGTATTTAAAATAAAGTACTTTCATAGATTTGATTTTTAGGAGCTGAGGAATTATAATTCACAAAGTAAAGTAGGTGCTTTAAATAATAGTGTTGTATGTGTAATGAGATAAAATAGACTATTTTTTCTGTCTTTAGTTTATATGAATGCAGTGATCATTAATCTTGAGCAACTTTATTCATATCATTTTCTAGATATGAAATATTCAGCATGCTAGTCTTTTTGTTGCATAGGTCTTAATCAGAAAACTGTTTTGCTCTAGAAAATTATGGTGAACTACTATTTATGTAAGACCTTAAGACCCTGGGAAAAATTTTAAGGTTTTTTATGAAGCTCGGCACACATTCTTCAGCTAAATTTTGGCATAGTTTCACTATGAGACTCCTCTGAAATTCAATTGGTTTATTTCATAATTAAGAACAAAAAAAATCATAGTAGCAGCATTATATAATGTATGGCACTCTTGTTTATAATAGAAATATCCATAAAGAAAGAAACATGTTCTAACTTTTCTCATTACCCCAAAGGGAATTGCATCTTTAATCACACAAAGCACAACTGCCTTCTAATTTTGTTTAAAGTGTTTCACTACTTACAAAAACCAGATCAGGTTATTATAAATCTAGAGCAAATTAGAATCATTGGCCTCTGCTCAGCTCTATGTAAGGGTTCTATGTATATCATAAATTTAATGGCATATTAAGACACACATCTGTTTCAGTTCTATAGATGTTAATAATCTAACTACAGAGTATTTAAACACTTCTTTCATTAGCTGGAAAATTCAGGCAGATAGACTTCCCTCTGTTATAAGGTATAATATTTTACATTCAAATTTTGATAACCTACAAACTTTACCCATAAAGTTAAGCTTAATTTTTAAAAAATTCAATCTAATTCTATTTTTGACATTGCAGGATTTCTTCCTGTACAGAATCATCTAACACTGGCAAATGTGCCAGCATTATCATTTCAAGTCAATACTTGCATATAGTTTTTTGGTTTATGTATATGTATATGAAGCTTAAAATAATTTTGCAGTAAGAAATCAGAGAAAATAAATACTAATAATGATATGAAAATGTCAGAATTCCTTTTTTGCAGATATTTTAAAAATTCTTTATTGATTAAACATGAACTTATTCTTAAATGATAAAAGATAGTTCTCTTGGGATTCATATTAATTGAAAATAACTCACATACACACATATATATATGTGAATTATTGTAATTGGGCTCCTTGATTATTTACATTTTATAGCCAGCATTTATATTCAACTTGTCTTTAATTTTATTTTAACAAATTATAATTTTTTATGTGATATCCATCACCTTTTTCTTTTGGATCTGCTACATTATATACAGTAATAGGTAATATTACAATGAGTTATTGTGTTTTGGTTATCACCATGCAATACACAGGAATTAGCTATTCTTGCAGTGTACTCCATATTGTTCAAACAATTAAAAATATGTTTTGATTTTGGACCATTAATTCAAGTAGTAAGGACACAGTACTAATTAAGTTGGTGTCATGAATTACATTCTCATAATAAAAGGAGGCCATTCTTTTAATATACTAATAATCCACTTTCATTAGATTGCAGATACGTGAATTTGGTAAGCAGGAAAATTGAATGAAAGTGTGGATGACTCAGAGAAACACATTTTCCTTATTAAGTAAGAACACCGAAAGAGTGTATTATTCAGTGTTGCCTCAGCAGCATCTTTTAATGTAGAGGCTTTTTAGGTGATTTATATATATATTTTTAAACCTAAAACAAGTTTTTCACCTCAATTTTTGATTAAATATCACTCAACAAAACCTTATCATTATTAAATAGAATCATTACTTTTTTGAAATATAAATGATATTTTACCAAATCAAATCATTATTTATTTGAGATAGAAATGGTATTTTGATATGATTCTAAATTTGAATGCTAAAGCACTTTCACATATCATCACTGGGCTAGGACCTAAGCAACTGATTTCCTAATGACTTTAGGAATGCACAAGTTACTGTGTTACTTACTTTGGTTTCTTCTGATCTGCTTTGTTCTATTTTGTTATGTTTAGTTTTACTCTCTTTAAATTAAAAAAAAATGAAAGAACATGCAGTGAAAGAGGGGGAGATGTAGCTCCGTGGTAGAGCTCTGTTCTTAGCTTAGGAGGACCTGGGTTTGATTCCCAGCACCAAAACAAATGCATTGTAAAGAGCTGCAGAGGACTGAAAGTGAATGATAAGGATTTAGATTACTCCTCGAAACAGACATGGGAATATTCTATTATCTTATCAAGAAATTTTATGATGAGAACTAAGTTAAATGGGCACATAGGTAATTCCAATACCCCAGAAGACAGAGGCAGAAAGATCACAAGTTTGAGTCCAGTGTGGTCAATGTAGCAATCCAGCCAGACACTGTCTCAAAATTTTTTAAAAAGGATAGGATGTAGCTCAGAAGAAGTCTCTGGGCTTAATCCTCAGAAACACACACACACACACACACACACACACACACACACACACACAGCATTTTACTTTGTACTTTGCTGTTCTTAGTTCTTCCATGCTCAAATTTATGTTCACTAAAATGTATACAACAAATAAAAGCTTTCAAAAATGAAGCAGCCAGCCAAGTAGAGTAAAAAACAACAACAAACCAGTCAGTCATTATCAGTGAGAAAACAAAATAATGAAAAATGTTACTAACAGCTAATTTATATAATTAAAGGAACAATCAAAGCAGAGGTCAAACATCTCATATTATACAATTTAAACCATAACATATTTTCTAAATAGAACAAATTTTGTGTTTAAAAATACCAAGTTCATGCATTACCATTATTATTTTATGCTGTATAATTATGAAAACTTAAAAGTATTCTAGTACAAAAACATTAGAAATATGATATAATTGTATCTTTGACTTTGTAAAATGCAAAGAGGGCATCTGTGAATTTGTTGTCTGACTCTTAAAAGCCTCTGGCAAGTTTTGCCATAGTACACTGAACTATGACATGAATAATCAAAGTCCTATTTCCAGAGGCACTAAAAATTCAATTTGTACTATTTTGTGAAATTGCTATTTGGTTATCTTTAAGAGTTTAGGTTTGACAAAGTAGTTTCCTCTACTGTTAGCCCTCTTTGCTTTTGTTCTACAGCCAATCAATGCATGATGCTTCCTAAACAACTGCATTTTCGACAGAGTCATAATTTTAGGTTACTGTTAGTTTAACGTCAACTTTTTTTTTTTTATTTTTTTATTGGTATGGGGATGGAGCTACCCTGAGCTACATACCTGAGACTTTTTTTTTTTTTTTTTTATCTTTAGTTTTGAGACAGACTCTAACGATGTTGCCCCTGCTGGGCTTGAACTTACTGACTTCCTGCCTTCATCTCCAAAACAGCTGGATTACAGGCATGCATCACCTTGCTTGGCCTAACAAACAGTTTTAGAGAAAATTTAAGACATCTCATCTTTATTATTAATAATGATAGAAGTTTGTATAACTTAAAAGGGCATGGTAAGGTTTATTTTTAAACTAAGCACACATTTGGTTATGACTGTATCATGAACAAAATAATTACTATTAGTCTAAGCTTTGTTAAAATAAGGTTATTATAGTTATACTTCCTGGTTTGACAGAAGCATTGAGAAAAGATCTATAAGACCCAATTACAGAAAATCCTCAAGGTGCAAAGATTAATGAGAGTTATGGGAACAATCTATGGGAAAGAAAAGCTAATGCTGAGTTGTGTGAAACTCAATGGAACAATGATTATGAGGAATATCTATTTTAATGTGCCTGTTCTGAGTAACATAATTGTAAAGGTGTAAAAATTTTATATAGTTATGTGTATTTAAATACTTGAAGTTTACAGAAAAAATCATGTAACCAGTTTTACTAGTGGAATATTTTTAAAGCATTAATTACATAGTGATGTGTTAGTAATGTATGTGATTACACGCTACTAAACAATATCATACAGCACACCGTAACCATACTTTATCCTTACAACTGCACCAGCATCTCTCTACTATGGATAGGGTTTGACTTTCTTGAACAAAATCTACCCAGCCTAGAGAGCTGAGACAATCATTAAAAACTTACTGGCTTTGCCAAATGCTTTCATATGTTTCTGTTCTCATGGAAAATGAGTCTTGATTTTTTTCTTTTTTTTTGAGTCTTCTTTTCGGCCTACATGCATGACAAAACCAACAAAGTCAGTAACCATCAACCAGTTCTAGTTTGCTTTAGTGCTTTTAAAAGTTTCCTTTCTACACTTGGAAAAAACTAGTTTCAATACCAAACATAACCTAATGGTAATGATACAGAAACCAGAATGGAGTTAAATTTTGGATATAATTTAGTCAATTTTATGTCTATTTCTGAATTAGAAAATAGCTTAACTCATTTCATTGTTTGCTTATTTGGGTTTTTTTCCCTTTTAAAAATGTTCATAAGCACTAATTACATGATGGATAAAACTTTTCGTTGACAGTTCTCTACATCTATAGAGCTCAAACTTCATGGCAATTTATAGCACATTGCCAGGTATTAATATCTTGTCTCCATTTTGCCCTTGAACACCCCCTTTTAAAATGGTTTAGTATGTCCAAGTTTGTTAGGGTTGGATGCTGAAGAAGCTACTGTCTTTTATTGGCTTATGTTAATCACAATATTTTGCCACTATGTCCATTTTTATACTTCTTTAGATTCTTTCATTTTTTACTCACATATTTTGACAAGTACCTGATCACATCCCTCTAAATAAAGACAACTGGATGTTAATAGCTTTAAAATTAGCATGATTTCTGTATCAGAAAGACATGAACTCAATGAATAAAATAATCTTTAGTTTCTTAAAGTTGTTTAAATTAAAAACATGAGTTCTACAGTTGAAAAAAACATGCATGGTTAAAATGTTTGAAGCCCATCAATCTCTCTAACCACATAAACTAATGAGTTCCTTCTGTTTTCTTTGAATGAAATCACCATGAGTGGTTAAATGTTGATTTAACATAAAACAAATGGAAATGGATGTTTCCTTTGTCCTTCCTAGAATTTATTTTTAAAAACAATTAGCAAGTATTATGAATAAGTCAATGATTTTGCCATTACTTAAATAAGAATATAGATTGAGTAGTTAAATTGATTGGATTGTAGGGAATACAAAACATATTCCAACTCTTGCTAACTTGCTCCTATCTGCAAACTTTATTAAACTTCTTACTTCATTTTTTTGGCATCATTACACCTGTATTGTTATAAATTATGCTTTAAATTGTCATGAAGTGTCAGGTAAATTATGTTTCTGGATGTGGACATAGTCTGTGGAGTATGTCGTTTAATTCCTCCTTTGTAATGGCAGGTTTGTGGTTAATGGTTTAATATTGAATATATCAATGCAATTGAACAGTTTCAATTCTTGTGGATGTGCAAAAGTGAAGTATGGGGCTGGGGATTTAGCTCAGTGGTATAAGCGCTTGCCTGGCAAGCGTGAGGTCGTGAGTTCAATCCCTAGTACAAAAAAAAAAAAAAAAGTATGATGTAAAAAAAAGCCAAGAAAGAACAAAAATTCTTTAATATTTAGAACATCTTAGGGAAGGAATACTTTCAGCTGTAATTTTAAAAATACAGCAAACTTACACATATTCTTAGGAAAAAAAAGCATCGAGCCCTTTGAACCATATAGAGTAGACATTCTATTAAGACTTGAAATTTGTATAGGGAAATTTCTTCTCCCTCTAATTTTAACTCAGTTTTGATAAACTCGTCCCTCTTCCAAGCCTCCTGCTTTTCTGTGATGTAGTCTGTTTAGGAACATAGTGGAAAATGACTCACTTTATATCCTGCGCATCAAAGATTGTCAGACCTATGACATGCAGAGACTGGGTTCTAGATTCTTTCTGGGAGAGTTTTAAATAAATAAATAAATAAACCAATATATGGCCAGCTTAGTTCAGGCAAAAATGTCTATTGATCACTTACTAAGCTCACTAAATAAAAACTTCAGTCTAAGTTTTGCTTCCCAAAAGAAAATAGGATTAGACTGATCTATGTACTCAACGGGGTCCCTTGTGAGTCATGCCCGGAAAAGTGGGAAAACCTTCAAAAATGAGCAAAAGAAAGGGCTGAAAATTTTTGGAAAATTGAAGTTATTATTACTAGTTTGCCATTCCTGTTTTATAATCCTAAATAAAATAATTTTAAATCCTAATAGTTACTAAAATGTATGTAAATAACCTTTGAGATCCGAGACTTACAATTCTTCCATTTTCAACTATTTTAAGCAGCCTGATTTAATTTTCCTGGTAGATCTGCCCTATGTATAAATTTTGACACATGTAAAAATTGGGTGCATTAGAAAGTTTCATGCCAGCTCTGAATCAGTGTATATTTTTTACATACTAGTTTATATCATGAACTCTGAATTATGCTATCTATGAAATTCCAAATTGAACATTTTCTATAGTTTAATGCTCTAAATTGTTTCTTTCATCTTTGGACATTGTGTTGATATCAAAATACCAATACAGTACATCAAGAAAAGGAACTGGATTGCAGGAAGGCTCCTCTTTTAATTTGAGAATAATCATGAATCTACCAAAAGTGCATGTTCTATTTATCTGGACATATGAACAATTCACTCAAAGGTTTCCTACAAGTCGAGAACAGCAGTTGACCAATAGCTGGATTTACTTTACTTTTACAAATATCTAGCTTTGTGGCAAAATGCTGACAGGTATTTAGAGTCTTCCGTGTCTTTTAAACAATCTACAGTTGACATTTTAATAACATTGTTTGAAATGATTTCTGAAGTATGCTGACGACAGCATACTCGCAGTAAAAAAAGTACATATTGTATCTGAAAGCAAAGAAGCCCAAGTTTCCCTCTATTTATTGGAAGCTTTAAATTTTGGAGAATCTACTTTTTTTTTTTTTTAACCAAGGCAAATGGCTGCACTCATTAGTAAGTCAGTAGTACAAAAATACATCTGAAAACGTATTTGCTTTCAGCTCAGAAATTTTGTCATGAAAAACAATTTAAATTTGATTTTCCTCTTATGCAGAGGACAGTTAACAGGCTTTTTATGCATTTCTTTAGAAGTGATTGGCCCTGTCCTGGTCTATTCCCCTCAGCTTGGATCCATCGCCTGCTCCGGCTGGCTTCTGCTGACACTGCCAACAGACAGGGCAAGGAAGTGCGGTCACAGGACAGGAGCAGGAGCAGTTTCAATGTAAGGAAACGAGGGAAACGGACCTAATAGCACTGTGAATATACTTGCGAGTACAGAGCCTTGTAGTCTGCTTTCCTTCCGTTGCTTATCCTGGTGAGTTTAATCAAAAACAAACAAAACGCTCTTGTGAAATATAGTCAATAAAGTCAAAGTTTAGCTAGCTGTACGTAACTACAAAGAAAAAGTCATTGCAATTTTTTTTAAATGTAACTTTCATTAACGAGCGCGCCGGAAATCTCAGGTATCAAAGACGCATTAACCCTGGAGCGTCCCCTGCGCGCAGCAGCCGGACGGAGGCAGCCGCGGCGAACAGACGTTCTTTCTCTTCCAAGCAGTCACACAAAAGGAGGGCTGCGGAAACTAAAAGTTTCGGGGCCTCCGGCTCGGTGCGTGGAGAAAAGAGAAAACCTGGAGACGGGGTGGGTACCAGACGCATCCTGGGCGCTGCTGCTAAGTCCAGGCAAGGAGAAAGGTCCAGGGCCTGGAGGGAAGAGGGGAAGTGGGGGAGGCCTGCGTCCAGTCTCAGAGGCTGCTCCGCGCTCTCCCCCCAAAACCCTTTACCCCCTTCCAGAAATAAAATAAATGTTTTGAAAGTGCGTGTGTGTGGATAGGAGGGAGAGCGTGCGCTGGCTGAGCGCGCGGAGGACCGAGCGCGCAGTGAGTGGAGTTTAGCGGGGGTGGAGGGCGGAAAAGAGGGGAAGAGGTGGAGTGGTTGTGTTGGGGGAGACTGGATACCGAACCCCGGGACCTGGGAAGGTTTGGGGGAAGCGATCGGAGGGGAAGAGGCAAAGGGAGAGGCACGAGCCGCTGCTGGGCGCCTCCGGGGAGCGATCTGGGCCGTGCGCGCGCGTCCCTTGCCACCACCGCCGCCTTCCGGACACCCTGCGGCCACCCCGCTGGCGGACCCGGGGCCGGCCTGACCTCGGGCGGCTGCTCGGTCACCGCCACCGGGAACGGCCGGTGGCTGTAAGTGTCCCCCGCGCGCCGCCTCAACCCCCTGCTCAGGCGCACCGCCGCCGCAGCTGCTCAAATGGAGTGGAAAATGGCCATTGGGCGGCAATGAGTTATAGATTATCTGCTCCACGTTTTGTACTTGGCTGCCTGTAATCTGCTTTTGAGTTTGCCTGAGCCCCTTGCTGGAAAAATCAGGAGGGAGACGTTTGTCCTTCGCCGCTGTAGACACTAAAATATGTATATGATTATTAGAACTGGGTTGGGAGGGTAGGTGGGGATCCGGCGGGGCGGAGGAGAAGGAGGAGGAGGAAGAGGAGGAGGCTGGAGGTGACTCCAGTTCAGACCTCGCCGAGAGTCTGTGTCAGGACTTCGCACTCCCCAGTCTCCCCCTCTCCTCTCCCTCGCTCTCCTGGCTCTCCCTCTCACTCTCTCGGCGCACACTCACGCAGAGGTGCCCGAGCGCCATCGGGAGCTTACCGGAGAATTCTTGGGGACTCTTGGGGGCCTGTCTCTGCCCTCCGCGGCCGTGCGCGGCGTGGCTCTCCGTGCCTCCCCGAAGGCGAGTCTTCGCTGCAGCCTTCCGCGGAGCCTCAGCCGGGAGCCCAGCGATGTGAGGCGGGGCGGCGCTGCCTCCCGCCCCGGGCCGCGGGGTTGGCGCGCGGGATGCCCGAGCGCACGCCGGGCCGAGGCTGAGTGAGCGGGCGCTGCGCCCGACGCACCGGGCTGGCCTCGCGCCTCCCGCGGCCGCCGCTTTGCTTGCAGGCCCCCCCCCCCGGAGCCCGCGCACCTCTCTGCCCGCCTCAGCTCCACCGCCCCTCTCGCTCCGGTTCCCGAATTCTTGCTTCTCCTGAGGGAGCGAGCGTGCGGTCCGCGGGTGCGTGCGCGCGTGTGAGGAGACCTCTCGCCGAGCGGCGTGCAGGAAACTGCGGGAAAATGTTGACTTAACCCTGGGAGCCGCCCGGCGCTGGCTGCTCGGCTGGAGGCGGCGGCGGCCGAGCGTGAGGAGGACGCGCCGAGCCGCGGCGTTTGGTTCGGCCGGAGACCCGCTCGCGGCGGCCTGGGCCCTCGCGGCCCCCGCGCCAGACGGCCGTGCCCGGGGCGCCCTCGAGAGCGAGGTAAGCGCCGCAGGGGAACAATGTGCCTGCGTTCCGGGCTGCGGAGACCTGTTAGCTCTGCGCCTGCCGCCCGCGGCGGGGTGCGGGAGGTGGAGGGAGCCCGGGGCAGTTGGCTCGGCTTTCGGGTGCAGTTCGCAGGGCCGGAGGTGGGGGCCGCGCTCGCCCCCTCCCGCCCCTGCAGAAATCTATGCGCAGAATTCTCGGCGCGGTGCAGCCTGCTTCTCCTTCTCCCCTGCAGCGATCGTAGCGATCTCGCGGCATCGCTGTAGTTGTTGGGGACGCGGTGTTGGGGGGGGGCGTGTAGCACTGGAAACACCGTCAGCGTGTTTATTTTTTTCCCCTCTGAAAAGCGGGGTGGGGGGGTCGGAAGGTGTCACCGATGCTCTCGCCCTCGGGTTGGGGCGGGGAGCGTGCGGCGCGCCCTCGGCGGGGCTGCCGGGCTCCGCGAACGCGGCTCGAGGTCCCCTGCGCCCCGCGCGCCCCCGACCTCCGGGCCGCCCGCAGACCCGTCCCGCCGGTGAGCGGAGCGCGGAGCCTGGGCGCTGGCGGCGAGTTCGGGCGAAGTGGACGTGGGGGAGGGCCGGGCTGAGTTGTTGCGGGCTGTTGTGGCCGCTGCCTGTCGGAGGTTAGGTGGCGTGGAGAGAGGCAAGGATGACGGCAAAGCGCAGCCAGATGTGGTCGCGCCGGTGCTGGCCTGGCAACGATTAGGGGCGGCGGGCTGCTGGTGCCGGGGAAGCCCGGGGTGGCGGGAGGGCGACGGGCGGGGGACGGGGCGGGCGGCGGGGAGGGCAAGCAGCCTCCCGGACCTACAGTGAGAGGGCAGCAGTGGGCCGCGCTGGGCCTGCGGGAGAAGTTACGGGGTGTGGGCTCCAGGGGTGCCTGCGGGGTGAGGAGCCCTGGGGAACCTGATTTTTTAGGATGGGGTTGGAAACAGCAGCGGGGGGAGGGGGAGGCATGGGGGTTTCGCGAGCAAAGGGGAGACCCCAGGCTGAGTGGCCTGGGCTCCTGCATTAGCTGTGGTGCCCCTCCGACAGAGGTGAGGACGAGCCGAGCGACGAAAGCGCCCCTGCAGTTGCAGGCTCGGTTGCTGGTCGCCTTCGCCTGGGACCAGCAAAGTTTGCTCTTTTTGATGAACTAAGGCGTTTGGGTCAGGGCGATCGCCAGAACCCTTATCTAGTGCCCAGAGGGCCACCCGAGCGCAGGCGACAGAATGTGTGTCTTTCCTGTGTGTGTGTGTCCTCCCTTTACGCTGCCCTCTACAAGCACAGCTTGGGGGACAAGTTCTGCAGTATCCGGCGTAACCTTTTGCTGGTTTCTAGGGGCTCCTCCCCCTTCGCCTCTCTCCCCTCCTTTCCCTGGCCCACTTGCTAGGTTCTTCCTAGTGCGTACCGTGCTGTCTCAGATTCAGACCCGGGAATGTTTTCCTCCTGCTTCTTGAAAGGTGTCAGGCTGCTTTAGCAGCTTTTCGGAGCAGCCTTGGGAGCGCCTGGGCGGCAGCCACCAAACATATGGTTCCCGTTACAAAGGCCAAGTTCCGAGGCGCTCCTCCTCACCTCCCCCCAATTCTTTGATTTCTTTCTGCATTTTTTTTTTGAGCATTCTGGTGTGCTTCTCTATTCCCTGTTCCAGAGGCATAGGTTTAACCGAGTTTGTTCATTCATTTACCTCCCAGTGTTTATGTCTGGAACTGGCTCCTCGGAGTTTTCTCTTTCCTTACCTTGGGTGCACAGCGGAGAAAATCACATCCGTTTGGTAAATCATTTACCTGATGGGGTATCTCTTGGCACGTCACATTTGATTGGGGCACATCTTGAAAGATAGGCATTACAGAGTCCATACCCGTTTCTAAGAGAAAAACAGAAGTTTTTTTGTGGAATCTGTGTCATCCATTCAGGTTGAATGGAACTATTTTGACCTAGCTGAAGGTAACTTTGTAGCTTCAAACTCAGTGTTCTTAAAATGCTTGAGAAACCCTTTCTAAGAAAATCCCCCCGCGAAGTTCAGGTGTGTTATGGAACTTTTTGTTTTCTCTCCTTCACCCTCCCATAAATTTAGGCATGCTAGAAAGAATACTTCAGAACAAATGTTCTGTTGTTTAGTTTGTTCAGACGGGCCGATTCTCTCCTTTTGTTGCTTGCCTCTCAAAGAGGTGCCATTTCACATCATTCTGCACAAATTGTTTGAATTAATGCAAGTGTGAATTCTTACCGTTTGAAGGGGACTATTAGCATATCAAAGGTTTCTTAGCTTCAGCTCAATTGAGAAAACTTCAGCCTGTCTTCCATTTGCTTCCAAGCAGAGGCCCAAAGGGCAATGAGAATTGTAAAGGGTAAAAATAGAGAGGTGGATTCAGGCTGTGTTTCTCAACTTTTACTGTTTTGTAATTATGTGAGCCAAAAACATTGCCTATTGCTTTGGAGCCCTTGCAAATGGCAAGACAATTATTTTCTATTGATAAATGGTTTGTTCCTAGAAAAAGGGTGACCTTTTATTTTATGATAGTCACTGTTGCCTGTCTTTAGGGGTCTCTGGTAGTAGAGAAAGTGAGAAAGCCTTTCTTCTAACTTAACGCTTTTCTAGGGCCTCCACTCTGTCATGTTAGTAAAATGAGAAAGGCTTTTAATTAGTCTTATAAAACAATGGAAATTTTGTGATAAAAGACACTCATTTCCACACACAGGAAGCTTTCTTTTTTATGCACTTGCTACATTAATAGGGAAAAAAAGTCAATTGGAGGTTGTAAATTAAAAACCCAACATGAACTTTTATCAACACAACTGCTGTTGCAAGTGCAAGCTTAGAAAATGTTTCTAAGTGATAAAGGCTCAATTTTTTACAAATTCTGTTTAAATAGAGATATAATTCCTTTACATGTTGTTTTGTTCCAAAAATCTTTGTATTTTGTCAAACACAGTACACTCATTTAGGCTAAAATTGATTTAAAAAAAGTTTATGGTTTATTTGCCCTTGCTTTTTACATTTGTGGAGAGCTGTGTTGTTTGAATTTCTTTTAACAACTCAATATCCATGAATGAAGAAACCAAGTGCTTGGGTCATTTGGGTCAGTTTATGGAGAGAAAGGGTCCAGGGAAAAGGGAGAACGTTTATCTTCAATTTCTGGAGAAGAATTAGTGTCACTTCTTTAACTTGAGGTTTTCCAAAATCTAGTTTTAAGAGGAAGGTGAATTTCAGCAAAGGTTTGATTATGTCTAAGCTTGTGTTTTTTATAGTTGTATCTTTGATGGTTGGTTGTTTTAAAAGCAAATTGATATCCCTTCCTTGGAGGAGGGATAATTTACTAATGTTCAGACTCTTTGTGGTTATTTTAGTAGTGGAAATTAATTAAAACAACAATTTAGAGGAGGAAAATGAAAAGCCATCATTAATAACCTAACGTTTTTAGTCTTTATGGGGGTGTTGATTTTTTTTTTCCAGATCAAGATGAGATCTGTTTAGTGCCGTTTGAATTGGACATCATTATCCTGAAATCATTTTATGATAGTTTATCTGATCCTGTTACTTGTCTAAGAAGCAGTTTAATGGCGGAAAAAAAAAAGCTCACATTGATGTAATTGCTATTATTGCACTTAAGTTGCTGTTAACTAGGCCGCTTTGAATGCAGAGTGTTATAAAGAAAACACATCATCCTTTAGAGCTATTAGTGATAATCTAAAAATTGTCTCAAAAACATTGCTCTTCATTTTGTATGGTGGTGATCCCGAAATCAGCAAATCTCTCAAAGGTGTAAAATACAGTGAAAAGATTTTTCAACATTTAGATGACAAAATTGGACTACTTAGAGAAAAATTAATGTGTTATAGAAGCACTTCAGCTGCCATTTTCAATCACTGGGTTACTATGTGTTGGCAACAGAAAACGAATTTAGAAATGCTGATAGCTCTGGGAACAGGTAGTTGGGGAATTGAGAATATTGAATCATGTGGGGTAGAACAAAACCAATTACTCCAAGTTTTGACTTGAGAATTTTCAATAAATCAAATTTTTTCCCAGGCTTTTGATTCTTTGCTTTATTAGAGGACTAACATCAAAGCAGACAACCAAAGTTGCAAATGTTATAAAAACTAATGTAAATGTGTAGATCTCACATGCAGTACTACAAGTCTTAATTTAAGACAAGTGCTTGGAGTTTTTATTGCTGGAGTTTTCACAATCAGCAGGAACGCTAATACCAGGCTTCTGGGTGTTGCTTTCTTAAAATGAGCAAGGGGAGAGCTTTAAAATCAAGGTTTCCTTAGGTTGGATCTTTATTTGATCATTACTGAAGCTTTCTTGTTTCATTAAAAACTTAAAATAGTATTTTAGTGCCTTAAGTAATACAGGAATGTATGAGCTGAGACTGGGATGTTATGACGGTCAAGAGGTAATTAGAAATCTGCTAAGTAGAGTAATAAAATGTTATTGCTTGTTTTCTATCAAAATATTTGACCTAACTTTGTGAATAAATATTTAAATAATAGCTATAGCATGGAATAAAGAACATTTCAATGTATTCCAGAGTAAGAGCTAAATACACTTAAAACCTACCTTTGAGAAATCAGTTTTATTCTAACAAAAATCTGACCACTTGCCTGGTTGGTGAGATTTAACAGCACAGATTAGGTGTACTTAGATTAAGAATGAAATATGGTTTTAGGGAATGGAGAAATTTAGTCCTATAAGGTGCTGTTTCAGTTTCCTCAAGGACTGTAGCACTTCTGCCTCTTGATTCATCTTATCTAATGCTGAGTCTCGAAGGGCAAGGTGTTCATTTGACATTTGCCTCTTTTTCCCTAGAAAAGATTCATGTGCAGTTATTTTCAAGGTGATATATATTGTAAGTTGAATGTATCATTATAAAAAAGGATTATTTTCAAGGTGGTAAGTGTTACATATTAAATGTATCCTGATAAAAAGGTTTGTAAGAATATTTGCAAATACGCATATCTAAAAACTTTGCAAATTGATTTTGATAAAGCACCAAAAATGGCAACGGCCACTAGATCTCAAAATGACTTGAAATCCTGTTAATGTATCGATTCCTGTGGCTTAAATCTTAGTTTTCTCCATCGTAGTTCTATAACTATCTCCAAGAAAGATTACATTATTTCTCTTTCAAAAATAGATTGAAATCATGTTAACTTTTCTGTTATATGATACTAATTTTATAGCCCCACCTAAATATTCATTTCTTTAAATAATTCTTATTGAAGGTTGGAAAGTATTTAATCACTCAAATTACTATAATTAGATGTGATGTTATCCAAAAACCCTAAAACCTTTTTTTGTTATTTAAGATGCTCTCAAAGGTTGGTCAAGTAGTGATTATTATTCTTAAATGCTTTAAGTTGAAGCTTAAAGAAATGGTTTGTTTAACATAGAGATAAATACTTAATTACTGGAATTAGCTACGTTGAATCCTCAAATAATGATATCCTGACCTAGTGTGATAACTTGTAAAGGAGTAACTAGGGTCTTTCATTCCCAAATTTTACTGAGGATTTCCATTTGGTATTTTGAGCTTAGTGTGTTTGCTTTGTTAAGTGTATGTATACACTATGGAAATCCCTTTATATTATTTTGATGTAAGTAGTTATCTTTAGGTGAATCATGTTGTAATAAAAGGAAGATACTAATCAATCAAAAATACTTAATAAAATCTATTTTTAGGTCATTTATCTGGTGGGTAAAATGTAAACAATAATGTGTTGGTGCTTTTAAATATATTCCTACCCTACAATTTTTAGAAAGTTATTACTTATTTAAAAAAAGAACCTCCAATGTTTTGCAAATAAATACTATCTAAAGAAACAGAAACGTAGGTCAAATGAAGGAACCAGGCGCTTAACACCTGCAAGCGAAGTGCAGCTTGTAGCAAAATACTATTGATTGCTTCAGAATCGCAGAGCAAGTTTAAATACAATTTGTTTAATTACAACAAAAATGCAGTTTTATGGAGTAATATAGTTCGTCTTCATAGAGGATTTCATGCATTGTGTGGTGGTAGGTAAAATCCCATCACAGTTGTATAAATTCGTTCAATTACCAGAACGGCTAAAAGAAAAAAAATCCATTTAGGTTGAAAAGCAACAGAAATTAGATTACCTTGGATAGTGGGAACTTGCCAGCACTGTCTGTATTGCTTAATGATATCAAAATTTACACAGTGTAAGGGTATTGGTGCCTGTTTTATTACATGAACATTTTGTTTTTCCTTTTTGTCTTCATGAAATTTATTGTATGATGTACCAGAAACTACTTCCCCTCACATGTTCCCCTTTGTTTGAGAAGCTTCTTTTCTGTAGTTGCTGTTCTGGATTTCTAGAATGTTCGGTCAGTTGATAATCAGTTGATACTCCAGATCAGTGTAGGTGAAATAGTAGATGTAATTTTAGGAGTCGAGAGGACCTTAACCCATCAGATGGAATAACAAAGACATTGTAGAAATTTTTATTACTGGCTCTGCGGTTATTCCAAACCCTACATCTGACATTCTGGAAGCAGCAGAGGGCCAGGCTCCAGTGCAGGGAGAGCGGGCACCTGTTTCATCAGCACCTTGCTCCTTCCCGGCGTCCATCCAGATTTACCAAAGAGCAGACTCAGCCACAGCCTCAGTGCTCAGCCGTCCTCAGCTCAGGGACTGTTTTTAGGTCATGAAGTCAACTTCCTGGAATTTCTGGGGAAACCAGTTGAAAAGGGAGGACAAATGTCACTTTAAATAGAGATGTTTAAATCAGATTTTTGCCTGAGGGTAAAATTTAGGTCTGTTTTAGCCAAGATGCAATGTCTCCCTCTACAGAGCACAGCATTAATCACGACATGACAAGAAAAGGTATGTCGAGCAAAACAGGCCCCTGTTGGTCTAGTCATTGATTTTTCCAACCTGTGATGAATAAGTACATTATAAACATTAAAATTCACATACAGGAGTTGCGTCTTAATCTCTGAATTTCAGTGTGGAAATTAATTGCCTTAAAAGAAGCCTACTTAAAGCTAAAAAAAGGTCCTTGGAAGCCCCTGCCCCCGCCTTTAAAAAGGATAGATTCAGTACTTTATTAAACATAAATACAAGGTTGGAAAGCAGAAAGGGTTAAGCAGAAGTTAATTCCCTTAAATGTATGACCAAGTCTTAATTCTGTTTCAAGATGCATTAAGTAACTTTAAGAATGTTGTTATCAGGTGATAGAAAAAAAAAGAAATGGAAATAAAAATAGTTTTTCCTTTTGAGAAATGAGAAAAGTTGAAATGACGTTTACCTTTAGATTTAATATCAACTGGAGCAAGTACTCCTCCTTAAACCAGATAGGAAATCTGCAGCCATATCAGTACCAAAGAAAGGTGCATCGTGAAACTCCCTGTAAAATAGAGCTTGGTTCTGCTCTTTCAATTATTAAGTAAATATCCTTTAATCCATTTCTTGGGCAGACATATAAACACATAAGCAAGCAATTTGTATGGGTAAATATTTGTTGCCAGTTACTGACTAAAAATTAGTGCCAGCATAAAATGCAAAATATGGTTAAGGTATCTCTTTTTAAACTGATTTTGAAAATGTTGGCTGACAATCTCTGTTCTGCTCTCAAAAGTGTTTCCTGCCTTTGGACCATGAAATGCTGCTACTATCTTTACTTTGCCTGCTTTTGTAGGTATTTCAACATCATTCCAAACCTCAAACTGATTATTGCTCAGGATTTAGATGACAGAATAATCTAACCCCAATTACTGTCAAAAATGGCACTTGGCAGCTGGGGGCGGGCTAGGTGACCTTGCTTTTGACTAATGCTTTCCCTTGTAGAGGATAGTAATAGAGTTTATATAAAGAGAGCTCAGAAGAGAATTGTTTTGTTTGTAAAGTAAGCTCTGATTTTAATCACTTTAAAATTTAAGTACTGCTACAGTACTTTTCCATGTGACAGATGAACCACTGCAAATTTTTAGATAGTCTTTAGCTGATACAATATTTGTTTTTCTGTAGACTACATTTACCTTTTCAGTTCTCAACTTCAGTTTACATAAAAAATCATGTTGAAAGTGATTTTCTCTGTGTTTTTACTTTGAAGCAAAGTATTTTCTTCTGGAATTGCTGTTTCTTAATTCCACTGGTACCTTCCACCCAGAAATTTAATTCCTCTGCTTGAGAAGCCTGCCATTTGTGTGTGATTCCTGCTATGGTTATTGATTAAAAATTACAGAACATTTTATTTCTTATACCGTATTTTCTCTGCTCATCTTTTTGTTCTTTTTTCATCTTTGTGTTCTTAATGTCAGGATGCTTATGGTATTTCAGTTATTAAAATACCTATGGTCAAAGTCTAAGACAGCCTGGGGAACAAGTTGTGTTAACACTGTGCTCTTCTATAATTATACATATTTTTCTAGAGTTTGATGAAGCCTTCATGTTATTAAGTCACATATACACTGAAGATTGATGTACTGAAGATAGTTTGTATCTTTACAATTTTAAAAAGATGAATACAGGTACAGTTGAAGTACTTCGTGTTGCTTCACACGTATCAACAAATAGATTTATACTAAAATTAAGATGTTACAGATATTTTCACTTTTACTAAGGATATTTAACTGTTTTTGCCCTTTTCAGATTTTGCTGTCATGAGAAAGATAATGTGTGCCTATGGGCTGCTTCCTCTTGATAGCTCAATTAAATGAAGAATAGGAATGTTTTCTCCCATTGTTTTTTCTGCTTCAAGTGCTGTAGTGTCCGAAGTACTCATGGAAGCCACTTGGTTTTAAACTGTGCCTACAGCTTGAATATGTGAAAATATAAGTGAAACAAAATTTGGTTATTTTCTCTTAAGAAATCCCTGAAAAGACTTTATTTTGGCCTTTGATTTTCTTCTTACCTCACTTGCTTTGTTTCATTGGGAAAAAAAAATTAACTATTGTGTATTTCTGTGTCATATTTCCATGTTTTAGCACAGTGGGTAGCACTTTTTTTTTTTAGCATGAAAATTAGTGCGTTTTTTATAGTTTTGCAGTGCTGAGGCTCAAACCCAGGGTCCTTACACATTCTAGCCAAACGCTCTACCACTGGGCTAAAAATTTGAGTCCTATGCTTGTATCTTAGTTTTTAAACAGTCTCGTTATAAATCTGTGAATTCAATTATAGATAAGTCAAACAGTTGGGCTCAAAATTTTAGCCATGTTACCTGTTTTAGAAGTGATGTGCACATGTTGGGAGAAGTTATTCATGGAGGGAGCATCAAATATCCTTCAGCAAAAATCTTTTTGTAATACATTGTCACCAACATTTTTAAACTGTTTTTAACTTTTCTTTTTTTTTTTCTCCTTCGACAGAAATGTGCCATAATTTATATATACCTGGGGGAAAGAAATATGACAGAAGAGGACATTAAGTAAAAATAAATTTAAAACAAATTTTCAAAAAACTTTTTACAAAAGATTAAAGAGAATATTGCAGATCAGATCAATTTAACTTTCTGAGGGGACACTGAATTAATGAAAAGAGATTTTTTTCACAAATCCTCTCTAGGTGGAAGTTTCAGAATTATCTGAAATAAGGTATAGTCACAGCATTCCTTTAAAATTGATCTTTGGTTTTCCCTTATAAGTCCTCGCTAAGATGCCACCTTGGATTGTTTACTTTGTGTTCAGAGGTGACTTAAATAAATGGACCAGGCGACTTTTCTGTTGGGTGGTCTGTCATTTGAGGCTGTTGCAGTGTAAGCAAAGAAATGTTTTCTTTCTTTTTTTCCCCTTGAAATACAATTTGTGTGAATAGCTCATGGGTGACTTCAGAAAAATTTGCGTATCCAGGATTTAGGTCAAGAATATTCATATTAAAGCACGAATTTTTAAAAGTGGTCATTTTATTCAAATAAAGAAAACAAAAAACAGCAATAGGTAACAAAACAGGTGACTTGCATTTACACAGGCATCTGCCTGCATGTTTCAAATATTTTTGCTAACTCTTGTTATTACCTGCAGAGGGAGCTTGTATATGAGCTAAAGTAATCAAGGCACTATAAATTGATAATTTCCCTTTTGAAAATTGTGTTTTACAAACATGTTTTTAATTTTTATTTTCTGAAAATTGTTATAAGGGAAGTAAGGCATTTTGAGATGATCCATATTAGAGAGTAAAATTTAATATATCAAAGCCAGATGTTTATGATTTCCTGTGTTCATAGATTTTAAAAGTGCTTTATCTTAATCAGTAAAAACAACTTGAAAAATTATAGTAAAGACATCAGATTCCTTTTGAAATATTATCTTTTTCTTTGTAATGCTTGACCAAAGCTCTGGGAGGAAGACCTTGGAACTGTATCTAAAAGTTGTCAGAAAGAACTCAGCTTTTTATGTAACTTTCTAGATTGTATAAAATATTAAAAATCACTCATATAGAGTAGTAAATTAGATCCTTCTATACTTAGTAGGTCAAATTAGAGAACTTGCACTTTGCTCTTCTCTAAAAACAAAAATGATTACTTTGTGTTAATGACTTTCTTTTGAAATAATGGACAAATTAGTGTAATGACACTTAAACAAGAAAACTACCAGGAAGTAGGACCTAATATTAAATGACCAAGAAAACTACTGACTAACTGGGAAAAAATAGAGACAAGCAGAATAGACAGTACTTGATGGAAAATGGAGTTCTTTTATTTTTTGTGAACTGTGTCAGCTGAATTTCCTAAGAAATTGTAAGCTATGAATACTCAGAAATACTTGAGTTTTGTAGTTGGGTGTTCTGGTAATTAGAGTAAAAAGCATTTTGGTCTTTATCAATGAGCAAATATTTCTCACATTACCTGTATACATAGATTTGTCCTAGGAAATTTAGTGTTACTAAGTTAAATTATATTAAGATTAATTTCAGCCTTTGTTTTTACATTTTGATATGATAGCATTATTTTAGAATTTGCTTGGTGGAGAGTAAAAAGAATGAGTATTCATTCACTCACTGCATCCTTGAAAAAAGATGTTAATAGTTCATTTTCTTTAGCTTACTGTGGACTGACAAAAATACTTATTTTGTATTTTAAAAAGGCTTTGCTTCTTAACCTTTTGTGTTACATTCACTATTTTATACTATAATCTTCACTTATGTGAAAAGTCAGATTTTTACTGTTACCCAGAATAATCCTCCAGGTAAGGAAACTTGTTTATTAAAGAGATTCATATTGCTGGCATAGCTTTGTGTGAGTATTACTTTCTCTGCACGGCCCTGCATTATCTTAAATAAGTCTATGCTATACTGGTGTACAGCTTTTTCATTACGTGTAAGGATATTAGCAACAGCAATTATACTTCAATAGGATTGCGATGGTCTGCTTTACAAAAGTATGCACATGCTTCTATTCCCTAGAATTATTGATGAACTGCCAAGTTTGTATCATTGTCTTAATATGATAAAAAGATTATTTCTTATCATAGTTGGTACCAAGTGTGATAGGTCAGGACCAGAAAACGGAATCTGGTATTACAGTTCATTTCCCTTTTCCTTCTAAAGCCACAATTCCTTTCCCAGTGAGGTAAGGGTTACTGGGGAATCTTCCCAGGAACACTGCTCTGTGAGGGAGGCACAGTAACTGTCACGGAGTGCATCACTTGGGTGATATTATGGGGAAGTCACAGCTAGGGTAAGTTCCATTTATTTTGCCTTAAATATGAAGGTGGACTGCCAGGTGATTTTAAAAATAATGAAATCCGAAGCCATGGCAAAACACATCATTCTTTCTGTAAAAGTATTGTTGGCATTTTATTGTGTTGGGGATGCTTATGACAAGGAAGTGAGTGCTTTTTCAGTTTAAAAGTCTTTTAAGTTTTCAAGGAAATTTTTATCAAATATTTTGAAAAATATAAATTTATGGGTGAAACACTCAGTTCACTTGTAATGTATGTTATTTAAGAGTAAATGTATATGATTATTGTTCCCACATTTATTTGGACAGACTGGGTATTAAACAGTAGCTGTTCTGAATAGAATATACTTTTAAGAATAATATTCAAAAAAAGTAATACATGCTGAGTATAGATTTGAAGTAATCTTATTAGAAATTTTATTAAACAGGAAATTTTCCATTAAAAAGCTATATACTTAAAATCTTCCTTGAATCAAGAATCAGATGTTTTAATCTGTAAAGTGTAAAGTGTTTCAAATGGACATTAACAAAACATAATAAACTAGATAATTTCAAAAGTATTATTTATACATATATGAAACCTGGGATTAAAAATTATGAATCTACTTGGTTTAATTTTATTTGAAATTATTTTAAATTGCCTTGTTATTCCCAGGGTTTAAAAACCAATATTTTCATTTAATTGTAAAAATGGGGAGTACTAGGTTTTTAAAAGTTTTATGTCTTTTAAGGCAGTCTTTTTGTCTGCTTCATAAATTTTCTTAAATTTAATCGAACAAAGATTTCAATAATTTTTTTTTTTATTATACACACTGTATGTATTAGATTTTGTGGCGGTCACATAAGACTGCTTATTCAGAGCTGTCCTAAAAAGTGAAAGATGCTAAAATTGTAGAGTATCAAATTTCTGTTTTCTAAAAGGATGCACTTTAAAATTTCACAAATTTTCTGTAATAATTTAAATGTAATTTTTAATATAAAAGTAAACATAACAGCTGAAGAAATATGAAGAAATATCTGAAATTCAGAATAAAAATGTTGATGCTTTTCATTCATGAATAACTTTATTTCTATGTCTTGGTTTAAATATTTTAATGTAATGATTGATGAGACTGCTTTTTTGATACTCACATTTAAGACAAAATGAAAAATTTGATAACATTTAATGATCACTGACTTACATTACAGTTTTTAAAAGTGTTTGTGCAGTGCTTTTTGTATCAGACTATTGATTCTAAAAGCATTATGATTATGACCAAACATAAGTTAAAGCAGATAGTTTTATTACATGTTGGAGCCATAAATAAAAGGTTAGCTTAGATTTAGATAAAAGACTTAACCAGCCATTTTAGTACTGTGCTTGTCAGAGCATTGCATGACAAATGCTTTCTTTTTATCTTTTAGTAGTAGTTACTGAAACGGTAACTTTAGCTAATGCTGAAATACCTGTGCCTTTGGAACTGTTTAAATTTTATATGAAGAAAATCCTGTGTTTAGCTGTTTATTATGTGTGATTGAGATAACACCTACACCATACTGCAGTATTTAAGAATACATGCAAAAGCACTTTTCTGAGGTTGTAATGTACAGAAATTTAGAGTTAGTGCTTATAATGCTCCATAGGTTTATAGATTTATTGTGATATAGAACTGTTAGAAATAGCATACCATAATTATTAATGAACTTGATGATCAAGCATAAATTTTATGGTTTGCTTATTTTAATAATGTAGTCACTCTCATATATCTCTTGTGTTTATTTTCTGCTAATTTTACTGTGCTATAATGAGAATTTAAGTCCTGAAATTTTAGCTTGGGAGCCCATAATTGTTGTCATTAAATGACAGTTTGTTGTATCTATAATACCAGTAACATATATGTATTGATGATTATATGTAAATATTATTCAATTAATACTGTATGATTGAAAACCAAGAATAAAGCCTAAGTATCTTGGAATTTACATTTTCTAAGGTTGCATTTTTCAAAAACAATTGGGATTGATTTTTAATAGTTTAAATATTGCTTTAAAAATTAGAGAATAAAAATTGGAGGTCTTAGAACAAGCTTGAACTATAGCTATCAAGTATTTTTAAGAATATTGAGACTTGTAGATTATATACACTAATGGTTTCATTCTCTGTATTGTTTGCTAATTCTGTGAAAATCAAGACAAGGAGAAAGATTCAGTTAAATCTCTACAGTATTAACTTTTAATTGAAAATAAGCTAAAATATAATTTTAAAAATTGATGTTTATAATAGAACATTATGAACTCCTTTGTAATTGTAGTGTTTATTATCAGGCATTTTTGCACTATTATAAATATCTTTTCAATAGTTGTGTATTGCTTTAATACTTTTAGTACATCCTCAGAGTATTTTTAGGTGTTTTAATAATTTGATATTCTTCATGTCTGATTGTGTCTGGGCATTTTATTTTTCTTTAAAAAACTTTTCCCCCCCCATTTGACTTCCTAAGAAATCTCTGTTGTGATTAGTAATAAATAGCTTTTTAAAAAATTTAATGTGGATTCACTGTTCAGCGATGCTCTTTACATTTAAGCTCTTTATATTTAAAAAATGGATATTTGTCAGACTTTTATGTTTGGCAGTATTCAATTCCTATAAGAGATTTCTTTAATGTTTAGTTTGATGATCATTCTTTATAACATATGAGTAAACTTTGCATACTTACTTTATTTAACCTTACAATATAAAACATTACTGCTTATTCCAACCTTTCTCTGAAAACAAATACAAAATTTAGTTGTCTAGGCTGCTTCCCAAAAAAGAAATACTGGTTTTCATAGAAGCATCTTCAATGATACTTGAGGTGTATGTATATAATGCTCTCTTACATTGAATATGTTATTAGTAAAATGATTTTAAAAGGGAGAAAAGCTAGTTTGTGTACAAGAGCAATTTGTGTAGGAAACTACATAATACCGTTGATGCCTTTGATTAACCTGCCATCCTATTTGTTTTATGAAGATTTATTCTAACTCAATTTATGGTAAGGCAAATGTGGATAATTTTTGATCAGGATTTACTAGTATTCTCATAATTTCTTTATTTTGCTGAAAATTAGGCATTGTCTATCACCTGAATTTTTATGTTGTTATATTATGTGTGAGACTTAATTTTATGCTTTTATGTCCTTTCCTATTAGAATCTCTGATAGCTTGTGAGATTTTAGTGTTTTATTTTGTGAGTACTAAATTATACTTATTGCATAAAAGAAATTTTGAAAATTAAAAAATATAAACAACCATGGATGAGAATAGGTTTTTAAATGGACACTGATAATATGTATCAATAATTACGTTATCCGGAAAGTCAGACTAAAATGTTAAAGGAAGTCCCACAAAACAGTACATAATTTGACTTAATAGTTAAAACATTTCTTTTAAAGGTTAACTTTGGGATAGTGTAGCAACTATGCCACTAAATTTTTAAGTTCTGTTTGCTGTAGCTGATTCCTTGTTTTTATCAAGTTACTTTCTTAATGCTACGCATTTACTAAAGTTTCAGTAATTCCACCATCTTTACATGTAGTCAAAAATCGGTGAGCGCTGGGGTGTAGCTTCATGGTAGAGCTCGCGGTTACCAAGAGCCAGGCCCTAGGTTCAATCCCTAGCACCAATTAAAAAAAAAGAAAGAAAGAAAGAAAATTAAGATTCAACAATCTTAAGTTAAAGAAATCACCTTCCCTGGTAGCTTTGCTTGGTAAGGCCTTTTTTCTCTTTTTATGATTTATGAATTTACTGGGAATGAGAAGTTCCTTGTCTTTTATAGTGAGTTTCTTATATATGGATTTAGATAACTAGTGATTATTTGATAGTACAATAAATAGATAATGAACAAATCTAGAACAGCACAGCTTTTGGTTTAATACATGGAGATATTTCAGATTTTGAAGATTACTGGAAATGGTTCTTAGTTCCAAGTATAATCAGAAATCTATCTTTACCTTTCAAAATATAGTAAAAATATCTAATTTGATTGGATATTTATCGGAAAGCCACATGTTTCTATTTTAGGAATAAATTTACATGCAAGAGGATGTTAACCTGACTAAGGTCTTTAAAATAAATTTTCATTTACATAGTAAATGAAAAGATATTGTCTGTGGCAAAGATAATAGTCAATTGGAATAAGTATTAGTATTTGGTAATCTTGTCATTCTTATATGTTGTACAATTTATAGTTTGCTCAAGGTTGCAAGGTATCATATTACCAAACCAGAATGATTTGATTTTTACTGTTACCTCCTACCTCCTCACTCTGAGATTTAATCAACTATCTTAAGATGTGTAGTAGCAGGAAATTCTTGCTTTATAAAAAAAAAATTATTTGGCAAGTCCTATTAAATACAAGTTATGGACTGGGGACTATAACTCAATGGTAGAAGGCTTGTTTGATATGCACAGTGCACTCAGGCCAATAGCCAATACCTCAAAAAAATAATCACACTCAAATTATCCTTTCATTTAAAAAATTTTTCTGTTACCAGATTATCTTTTCAAAAATTTGATATTTTGTATTTGTTAAAAATTTGGTATATCATATCTGTTTCAAATCTGTCAAAGTTTATGTGTTTGTAGTTTAGAGCAACTGTTTTCTAATGACATTGCAGGTGCATTAATGACATTTAAGGGCTTGCATTTGCTTTAATGTAATGCCTGGTGTTAGTGTAATACATGGTACTTCTAGTGTCTCGGATTTTACTTCCAAAATGTGAGTTTTGGTTTTCTATAGTGCCAGAGGTTATTGTGGCAACACATGTGGTTTTAAAAAATTGACAGAACTTCTAGTACCAAGTTTTTCAAAATTACCAGACCAATAAAGTCTGTATTTTTAAGTGCTGATTGTTTTATCCATTCTAAAAACACTTTTACCAGTAAGTACATATCATCTAGCTTTCCATTAATTTCTGAATTTTCATGCTTAAAGCTGTTTATTTTAGGTCTCTAGCCACGTAATAAAATTGCTGTCACATATAGATTATACTGATTAGACTCATGAAAGAAAGGGAAATTACACAAATAATTATAATGTTAGACTCACTCATGACTTGCCAAAATGAGGTGTAGGGAGAAAGGCTGTGGAAATACAGGGTAGGTGGATTGAATTTAAAATGAATAGGATAGAGAAAGAAACCCCATTTTAAATGGATCTGAAGAGAGGGGAAGACAGTTCAGAGATAAAAGTAAAACCATGGGAAAAAAGAAGCAGTAATATGGTGCTTTAGTGGGAGCGTGTGTGAATGGTCTGAATTGTGCAGGATGGAAGCAGATTAAACTCCAGTGTTAGTTTAGGGCCAGTTAAAATGAGCCTGCTTTGTTAAGATGGTGTAGACCATCAAAAGTTGTTGACATTTTGTTTGTTATCCCACAAGGTAATTCAGATTTGTCTTGAACTCCCTATGTAGTTCAGGCTGACCTTGAACCCACAGCAGTCCTCCTGCGTGCTGGAATTACATACAGGCATGCACTGCCCTACCTGACTCCGTATTTTTGATTAAGAAAATATTTAAATATTGTTATATTTAATAACTAGCCCCTTAAGGTGTACAGCCAATGAACTCGTGTGGGGGAAATAGTGAAAGAAAGAAAAACCTAATTAGAATTATGGGTGACAGTCCTCCCAAGAGGCAATGACAGTAGACAGTTACAAGTTTTCAGTGGGATGGAATTTGACAGGGAGCTGGAGCTAGGAATTAGTGTTGGGGACCCAGGTTCTAGCCTGGTGGTTATTATTAGCCAGTTTAAGAGCAAGGAAGAAGAAATGAGCCCATTTTCTGATGTTTTGAGGTACATGCAATTGTCTTAAGAGTAACTTGTATATTTTAATGTCATATTTTTAAATAAAATTTTGCTTTTTTTATAGCTATCTGGAAATATTTTTGAGTATGAACTCGTTTAAATGATACTTGCTTTTTTCACATGCTGATAGGAAGTGAAACTTTCATCATGTAGGTTTTATTCTGCATGGCTTAGGTTTTTGGCTTATCTCTGTTTTGTCTGAGATTCCTATAAAAGTGAGCTGTTGCAATCTAGTTAGATTTGTGAAAGAATATCTTTGTTACGATATTCTGGTTGAGATATTCTTTATTGTTCGGGGCCATTTTTAAAAGCTCTAAGCGGCTGATTGGATAGTCTCGGCTTTCTTAGATACCACACTTTTCCTTTCAGGAGTATCTGTTCTCTCAGTGGTATTTGTTTCAAGTTCGTTGTAATTTAGCTTTACCAAGGCTTTTTCTTCGGTTATCAAGAACTTCTGTTATATTTTGATCTTATTGGTACATCCAGTTCCCTGGTACATCTCGTTCCATGTAAGAACAAAGCATCATGTACTCAATAGTGCTTCTGCTCCTTATATCCACCAAATAGGGTTTAGGTTTTATAGCTCATCCCGTGTAACATACTAATTATGTCCCTAAGCCTGGAAAGTAACCTCAGAGCACCTTCCAGCACCTGTCCATCAGGGATGAGTACGCTCTCAATGCATCTTTATTTTAATATTTCTTTTGGTTGTGCTGGTGCTCCCCCCACCCCCACTATAGATTCTTTGTTTCTGGTGCAGAGTAGCAGAGTATTGAACCCAAGACCTCCCGCATGCTCATGAGCGTGCGCTTTGCCACTGAGCTATTTCCTTAGCCCTCACTACGTCTTTATAACCTGTTGTCATTGATGATAGTAAAACACACAGAACCTAGCATATTACAGATTTGTCTCCGATACGGAAATAATAATCACAATGAAAGCATCACAGTACTAACTGTTGTCCAGGCCATAGGTTTGTGTGACCAGTTATGGCACAGAGGTTTATGCACAGAAAACTCATTGAATGCTTACTATTATTACCCATGTGGATTAAATGTGGTGTGTCTTGTGGTTCACATGGTTAAGTGATCCGTGTCTGTTTAAACATGCATTTTCACTTTTCACATGATGTTTATATTCTTGTTCTGTCTGTCATTTTTGTTTGGAGGATTTTTCCTCAGTTATTAAGGTTCTCATTATTATTATTAGTGCTGTTATTTTATAGGATTTATTGTTACTGCCCCCTTTCTTAGATAACAGGTCAAGGCTTTACTTGACTAGCTTTCATCAAAATTGATGTTTGATACTGAAAGCAGGAAGCATTGATACCTACCTGTCGACCCAAAAATATCAATACTTTACTGTGAAATTAAGTAAAATGATTAATCGTTTCTCCTTTTACTTTTGTAATCTGATGCTTGGCTTGCCTTGCAGAAAATATGTGAGTAGGACTCTTTTTTCTCTTCTTATCTTGGACCTACAATCATAGCTCCAAGATCCCTGCCCCTACATCATCCCAAGCATTAGGATCCTCCCATGTGTTAGCAGCTTTTAAAAGGAAGTCAGTAGAGGGTATTGGTCAGAACTGCCCTGGTGTGAAGGCTTGCTTCTCCCAGTTTCTGAAAGGACCTGTCATGCCGAAGACGACATAGATATGCAGAAGGTAATCAGCATGAAATAAAGGGAAGTTAGCAAAATACTGTTCTCACTAGTGTAGTGTGAATTTTATTTAGTTAAGGAAACTATAAAATACGTATAATACAAATCCTTGAAAGTGACATTTAATGTTTGTAAGAAAGAATATGTAAAGAAAAGTTTTGACAGAATTTTAATAAATCTGCAGTTGAGCTATTATCAAAGAGTATAACCATCTAGTCACTTAGCAATCTGTGAAAGAATAGCATTTAATAGTTGATACACACTTAGAGCACAGGTGGCCCAAATTATTAGCATTAGAGACATTTTCTTGTAGACAAGGAGCCATTCTTGCACAATTCCTTTCTTCAGTAAGTAACTGCATAGCAACAAGTGGGTTATCTTTACCTTTTAATTGTGAAATGATAGGTTTTTGATGGGGAAGGATAGTTGGCTACCTTCCAAAATGTCTTATATTGAAATCTGATTAAAATCTCATTGTGTTCTTGCATTTTCAGCAGAAGACTATTATAAATTGCATTATATGAAGCTGAATACTAACTGTGGTTTGATTTTTAAAGTATTAATAAAATCTAAATTTGTGCGTTCAAGCTGTAGGGTTTCATGATTTTAATTTAATGAAACTCCAGAGCAGTTTTTTGTATTTAGTTTGACAAGCATTATGTGAGAAGTGCATCTTACCAAATTAGGACAGACATGTATATTGCGCCATTAACAGTGTCTATCAAAACCTGTTAAGTTTCGTATTTAATATTCAGAAATACTTTGCAAATGAGTTGCTTAGATTTATTGTCAATATTGGTTGATTTATATATTAAAGTTGATTCAGTTACAAATGCTGGTCTCATGAACAGTAAGAAGTTATGATTTCAAAATAACCGTGATTTTTTTTCAGCAGCCTCCTAAAATCAGAAATACTAAAAAGAAATAATTTTACAATGTGGTATGTACTGTAGGCATTATCAGCTGTTTTAACTGTAAATTTTTCATTCTTCTGAAAGGAGATAACAGTATACATGTCACTTAAATTTTCACTGTGAAGAGGCATTTAATTCATGGAAACTATTTTTTCATTAAATATTGACAGGAAGATACATAGATTCAGAAACCCACTTTGTCAGAAAGTTGTAAGAAAAATGACATAAATGTCTACTATACTTTGAAGATAAATGTCTAACTGATTCATTTGTGCAATCCTTTGTTTTTATTTAAAAAGCAAAATTATGAGGTTCAATTAATTTCAGGTTTTATAATACTGTGCTTTGTAATAAAATAGTCTTATATACTGTAACATAGTGAAGCGTATCTCCATTTTGTGATGTTGTACAACATTTTAAAGTATGTAGATTATAAATTGTTTTTGTAGATACTATTACATTTCCACGTATTTTAAAGAAAAGGTTCTTCAAGGAGTCATTCTGCTAGAGTGTGGGCCTGAGTTGCAGGTTTTGTTTCACCAGTAATTGTGGACTTTCTGCTTCCTCACAATGAGAGGCTTGGTGGTTTTTTTCAGCTTTTCTTGGTGTTTATTTGACTCCTCTTAATGGTGAAAATGATAATGTATTTTATCCTAAACATTGGCAAATTAAACCTCCTGGCAAAATACTAGTTGTTGTCTTATAAGTCCACATTCACCAATATTTAATTAAAAAATAGTCCTACTTAGAAAAAAACCTTGCAAATTTCTTTTCTAGAACATCTCTGTAAGTTTGTTTTCAGTTTCAAGAATTGTTTCTGAATTATGTTAACTTTTCCTTGTCCTCACTACTTTTCTTATGAAATTACTTCCCACGGTTTCTTCTTTCTACCCCTTTCTCTCCCTCCCCTGTCTTTCCCGTCCTCTCCTTCAAAGCTGTTTATTGCTAGCTCTTTCCTAGACATCATGAAAGACACCAGCGCCTCAACATTGTGGAGGTGAAAGTGGCAGATCTGTTTAAAATTAGCTCATAATCTTTTGAAAATGATTTCAAGTACTTTTTTTGATAATAGTAAAAACACATCATACTATGGGTAGAATAGCACTGTGCCCTTGCTCTGTGGTAGAGGTTTAATGGAAGAGCCAGGCAGAGAGAGTCAAATGATGGATATAAACCGAGTCTTAGCAAAGGAAATGCTTTAGCCAAGAGATGAATGCAGCAGGGATTACAGGTCCAAATGACAGCATAAATATGCCAAGCGCCATGCCGAAGTGATGGTGAGCTTCCTGTGTCTGAGAATAAAAAAATCAAAATACCGTAATATTTTTACAAACCCAGGAAATAAAGGATGGTCATTCTCAAATGAAAGAGAAATCAGTTAAAAAACTGTAACGTTTTCTAGTTGGTTAGTTGATTTTAGAGTCAATATATTAATCACCGGCATAATACACTACTCATGGATATCACGATTAAAGCAAAGAACAAAAGCCATGTCCACGGGGAGCACTTGCCCTCTTAATTACCCTAAAATAATTGGTAAAGTTATTTGTGTACTTGTCATACTCCCTTATCTTCTCCATCCTGTTGTTTGCAGTTCCAGCCTCAGTGCCTGGAACAAAGCCTGTACCCAGGAGAGTTTCGTGCCTTAGTTTGAAGACGCTTTCATTGAAAGCACATGAACATTGAAACTTTTGATTAAAAAGATTTAAGAAATAGTCAGAGGTTTAGGTTAAAATAAGAAAGTAGAGGCAGAGTTGTAGCTTAGCAATTCAGTGTCTGCCTGGCAAACACGAGGCCCTGAGTTCGATTTCTGGTACAAAATGAAACAAACTACTGCTCTCATGGGGAAAAAAAAAAAAAAAAAAACAACAACAACAACAGACTGGCCACAGAAATTTGTGGAGGTAGAAGTTTTCTCCCAGGCACAGATTGTTTTAAAACTATTCAGTATGAATAGAAATGTTTTCTTTTTTGTTAAGGTGGAGAAGAATATGTTCTGTGTGGAAAAAAAAACAAAACACAAAATCTTGAGTAGAAGTCAGTTTGATAGGCATACTCAGAATTATTGAGCAAATAAATCTGAGAAGCAGAGTATTGGCTTAGGTAGTTTCAAATTTGATCTGATTGGGGTTAAGTTCCATGAGATTGGGTTTATTTCCAGCTTGGCTTTTTACTAGTTTTTTAAAAAAAATTTTCAGTGCACTATGCTCTTCCCTTAGAGCCCCTGGTTACAATTTCTCTGTTAAAAAAATGAACTTGTGGGCAGACTGTATTCTTAGCATGCAGACCCTGGGTTCAGTCCTTAGCATCCAAAAATAATAGACCAATTCTTACAAAACCAAAAAAAAAAAAAAAAAAAAGTGAATTTGTGGTAAATTACAGAGAGCTAATAATGTATTTACTTAGGGGAAAATGATAACACTTTCAAGATTTTCCTTCGTGAATTCTTAAGCCCAAGTGTTTTTCTTTGCATTGTATATAGAATGAGTTCTAGAACTGATTCCACTTTTACACATTTTAAGGGTTGAGAGTGAAATTAGGAAGATTAATAAAAGCTTGCAAAGGTGAGAAAACCTGTGAGATTTTTTTTGCAGAAGTTTAGAGAGAAATTAAGATAAGGAAAATAAAAAAAGAATTATCAAGTGATTAAGATTTTTCAAAATAAGGATCAGTACAACAGTGGACATGTAGTTAAAAATAAACAGAAAATACCTTTTTGTTAATAGAACTTGTATCTTACCTAAACTTAAGATGAATAGTGCTCCAGAGGATTTTTAGTTTTAAAAACGATTTGATATTGGGCTAATCTCATTTTTAATAGATATATATCCATTTATATTTAAATAAATTTGGTTCAGAGAAAAATCTAACATTTCAGACTAGACGTGATTTTTCTTTTACCATTTTGCACTATAGTATTTCTTTGTTATAGCAAGAAACTGAAAAATATATGTAAAATTCATGCTATATATAAAACCA
The DNA here is from genome assembly GCA_004027455.1 of Hydrochoerus hydrochaeris. Taxonomy (NCBI): domain Eukaryota; kingdom Metazoa; phylum Chordata; class Mammalia; order Rodentia; family Hydrochaeridae; genus Hydrochoerus; species Hydrochoerus hydrochaeris. Next base: position 19,547 of record PVLA01003832.1, on the reverse strand, counting down.
GTGTAGTGTCTAAGGTTTTTCAGGAGACTAATAATGGAGTAGAGGATTCTTTAATACATATGAGTATATAAAACATTATTAATGTTAACAGGTGTTGCACTTTAATCCCCTAGAATGATTGTTTGGTACCAGCAGGAGATTTATTAAGACTGAATCATGTGAAATTGTATGTGCCTAAGCTGCTACTTAGAGTGTAAAAACACTATTGAAAACTGTTAAAAAGTTCTAGCTATAATTGGTAGAGAAGTATTAACTGTGCTAAAGAAGTATGTATGTATGGTTGGCCCACACGCCTTCACCTTTTTATCATTTATCTTCTTGTATTAATGTCACTGAATTATTAATTCATGAGCCAGGGTGGGAAGGGTGAAGGCACCCTTTAAAAGTGTGGCAAATTTATCCTTATCGCTGGAGACATGAAAAAAAGTCATTTTGTGTTATCTGTAAAATGGAAAAGACATTTTAAAATTTCATTTACGGTAATCCACTTCACTTCCAGTAAAACACCTAGGTTATTAGTACTATAATGTAATGTTTAATTACAAATTTGTAACCTCTGTTTTGTTTTCCATGCATAATATTGATAATTCAGCCTTCACTTATTTTAGTGTGATGCCTGTTAATTGTAGCTTAAAATGTTATTCATATAAATAGTATGTTATAGTTTGTTGAATATAAGAAACATTGCATTTGCAGAAAATAAAAAATATTTACTTCGGTACTGTATAATAATCTTATTTTGATGGAGGGGAATCTGGATATAGGGAGTTGGCCAGCTTTAAAAATACTTTTCTGCCAGAAGAAATAGGTGCATGTACTGTGAGTTCATAATTACTTGGGATAAAATTAGTGATTTCAGCACTATTTCCAGGGGCAATGGTGACAAATTTAGGGAGTGGAGGCCACTTTTACTAGCAGCTATTTGAAACCACACTACTCATGATTGAATATCTAAGGGTCTTATCCAAACCTCACTACTTTTCAGTCTCTCATCACTTACTGTTTTAATTGGTTTTATACTTTCTCACACCAAAAAAAAAAAAAAAAAGTATAAGTTGAGTTACTGTGGTAATGTCCTTTGTTCTCTTTTCTGGACTTTCTCTCCATACACTCTAAGCTGTCCGTGTAGCTCTTTGACATATCGTAACATTAATTTGTTTGAGTCAGTGTAGTGCTGCTTGGTTTAATTTTTCTCCTTCCAGCACGGTCCAGATTTTTCCTTTCCATTAACATTTAAATTAATTTCTTAAGATAACAGCCTACATTGGTTCGGTTATTTTGGCAGGCATCGGCAGTGACCAGTTTATTGCTCAGCTACGTCCAGTTACCTTGGTCTTGTGCGTGGTCCTCTGCAGCACAGGCAGCCACCTGGTTGGTGACTCTTTGTTGGCGCACAGCCCTCAGTGTTTGTGTAGCAGAGTCTGTGGTCCCTTTCACCATAATGTGGTAGACTTGTGCAGTTGGGACTGAGGCTGTCAGTTGAGTCTGATCTTCCCAAGTCCAATAGAATACAGTTGATAATTTTAAGCTTAAGAGATTCAAAGAATTACTAGCTACCATTGAGAAGGCTCTTTTAAGCAGTTTGTGGAATGGCGACAATAAGTGACACTTTCTCCTTGAAGTTTTTTGAATTAAAACAGTTTGAGAGATTATTAAACTATTAGAAATACACATAAGTTAACATAAGTTATCTATCAGATGAACGGGACTTGGCAAGTAATTTAACTCACAGTCAAGTTTTCTCAGCTTTTTAGTAAGCTCTGTTTCTTTTGATTAAATATCACTCTTATGATTACTTGAGTGTTCTTTGAAATGTTAATAGAGGCTATGAAATTATATTTCAAAGTTGAAACATCCATGTTATAAAAACCACATGCCTGCTTAAGTTTGTATGTTAAAAAGCTCATAAAACTTGGTATTACGATTTTTAATACACTAAAATTTTTAGTTATTATTTCTTAGTAGTATGTTCATACTTCTCCTACTTTTCCATCTTAATTTCCTAGTGTATTTTAGAGGAATCAGGCATTCTAACTATCCGAAATCTCAGCTTTATTTTGGTAGACAAAGGAACTCTTCTGCTTATTTACTTAGCCTGTAAATTTATCTTTAATACTGTTAATTAAATCATTTAGAAATAATGGATATATTGTTTTCTTTACAACTGAAAAAAATCCAGTTATTTGATTTTTACTTTCAGATATTGATAAAAATGGTATGAAACGTTCTAGTAGTAGCTTCGTAGCTGATGAACCCAGAGCAGGCTTAGAAACTTCTAGTCCTACTAACATCTTGATTTTTGGCTGTAGTACTCCCAGGAAGGCAGAGTGAGAAATATGTGGCTGAAAAAGTCTCAGGTTCCTGGATTATGGCTGATATGTAACAATATAGATCGGTTTCAAAAAGTATTTTTTTGAAATAGCTAACTCTTCAGGTGTAATTTTAAAAAGAGGGATTAGAATAATTGCCGAGGCGTAGTTTAAAGAAACATATTTTAAACATACCACAGAAGGCCTGAAGAATCTTGCTTAAAATTACTTAAAGTGCAGTCAGTCCTATAAATTCAGAAGGGGGAAGATTGGGACAGCGGTGGCATCATAGATGTGCTATCTTTTCCCACCGGAGTAAGTGGTTGGTGAACTTGAGCTCTGGAAGCTATGAAGTGTCCCTACCCACAGAGGTACAGGTTAATGTGCTCTGAATCCTGCTCTTAGACTCTTAGGACATTGACATCGGATAATCTCAGTGCATATCTCACTGACTGCCAGATCAGAAACTGCTGTTACTACTTTCTCATTATTTTGGCACAAAATAAACTCATTACCATTAAATAATTTGGGAATTTAGTAATTATTATTTAGTGCATATTTTTGATCTTGATCATTATCTAGTGTATTTAATTATCCTTAGAAGATAATTAACTCCTTGTAGAAGGCAGCCATATCTTAATCTTTTTTTAGAATCCCTTTAGAGCTGAACACAGGCCCAATTAATATATAAAGTAAAAAAATAACACTGCTTTCAGTACCCAATATCAAAAGTATCTTGGAGGTACTCAGTAGATATTTATTGACTTGCATTGAGATACATGCAGTTATACTGCTAATATGACCTGCTTTAAGACAAGTTTAGAAAACACTGTGTAGACCACATGGTTTGCAAATGAATTGTATTGTTTATTGATTACAAAGAAAGGCCAATGCACTACACTTGACAAAATTTTCTGCTGTTTCTTGCAGTGTATTCTTTATACTTTTTCATATTTATTTTTAAAATCATTCGACATATTTTACATTACCTCATTACCTTTAAGAACCTCTGATGGTGATATTTGATGATCTAATATTCAACAGATCCTGGATCATTATTATTTCATTTAGTGGTCGCATATATAGACCAAGAGGGAATTTGAATATTGATTCAAGGAATGGCTAGTAACAGTGATTTATGAACAAAGAATTCAGAGTAGTGAGCTAAACATAACAGTATATCTTCAAGCCACACTGAGTTTTTCTTCTGTATTTGCCTGAATATTAGTCCGTAATCTCAATAGACGTCAACACAAATGCATCCTTGGAAGAATCTTTTTGCTTTTTTTTTGAGGCAGGGTCTCACTGTGTAGTTCAGGGTGCAGCCTAGGCTGGCCTTAAACTCACTGTGATCCTTAAACTCACTGTGCTTCAGTACATCAGCTGGAATTATGGATTTGTGTCACCACACCTGGCTTCTTTGTATAACTCTCAAGATACATTGCTAGTTATACTGCAGAATGTTTATTTTTATTTTTCTAATTTACAAGGAAATTCTTGGTAGTTTGTTAATAAGATTTATCAGTCTAGAATAATTTGTTCATATAACAATTGTTAGTGCTTTAAATAGCAATTTAAATGAGTAAAATTATGGTAACTCAACTGGAAATACTAAAAATTAACTTAATATGTAGCTATCATTACCTAAGGGATGTTAGTTTTGCCCATGTAAACATTTTAAAAATCAACTCATTATTCATTTAGTATTTTATCACTTTTCTAATCCCAAAATGACTTTTCTGTTTCCATTTTTTATTCTAAAGGAAAAGAAAATATGAAGTAAATTTGTCTGATCTACTTAATTAGTAGCAGTGGTGATTTTAAAAATGGACTGTTTCTCAGTGCTACTATTTCCATCTTGCCCTTGAACAAGTTTAAATTCTTCCTTCAGGGCAGGGATTTAGCTCAGTGGTATAAGCACCTGCCTGGCAAGTGTGAGGTCGTGAGTTCTATCTCCCTGCCTAAATAAATAAATAATAAATGCATAAGACAAAACAAAATAAATAAATTCCTCCTTCAATCAACCACCCTCCCTGTGCCAGGTTTACCCCAGTGTCTTGCATACGGTTAGGTAAACACTGTACATGTTTCTCATTTTACAGTAAAGCAGACTATATTGCTTAAGATCTTTCATTTTTCAATACACAGCAAACAATAGGTGCTCATTAAGTATTTGCCTTTTAATAGGTGATCAGTAGAAGTATGGCCTTCTAATTAGCCTTGATTGGCATCTCTGCTCTGTCACCTAGTTAGCTAAGTAATTTCAATCTACTTATTGTATACAAGCCTCACGTTTCTCTTTGTAATAGTGATCTCTCGTTTATATAAAGATTAGTGTTTATCACTGTATTTCACATATAGTAGACACTTGGGAATGTTTCTGGTCACAGAAACTTAAAATATGTATTCAGCTCCTAAAAACTTGCATGGAATTCTAGACTGTTATAAGGTTGAGAGGAAATACAGTATAATGTCTTTTACATTAACCATTTAAAAATAGCTTTTCATTTGCCCCAAAGGGGAATGGGCACTACTATGTAGTAGGTGTAGCGTAAGTTTTTCTGATGGCAAGTGTAAAATAGACTGCTACTTAAAAAAAAAAAAATTGTTACGAAAGTTGATTAGGTCATCCATCAACTTTCCATGACAGTGTAAGATAGTATTTTGAAATGGGAATATAGCTTTTTTGTTTTCTTTTGAGACTTCAATTGCAAGTTGTATGTGTTCGTAAATAAAATAATCCTGTATGTTGGTTTGAAAATGACAGCTTTTTAATTTTATTGTTTCAACGGAGTGGATTTCAAGAGAATGGCAAACTGCCCCGGACTAACTATACCTCCCTCCAGTGTCACAGCTACAAACCTCTTTTGCACACTCAGCATGACTCCTAGATAGCAGATGTAATTTACTAGGAGCATTCCTGAACTCCTCATAGGAGAATTCATTCCTCACAGCGAAGAAATTTCAGAAAGGGTAAGACTCACAATGAATATGAAAGGGATTTTAATCTAGATATTTCAATTAAAATACTTCAGACTTGATGCCAGCATCTTGATACTGGTGTCCCAAGGTCAGAGATGGTAAGAGATGGTGTGGGGGCTGACTGGGTTGGGCCCATGGTTTTAGGACTGATCAGTATTTCAAGTTGCTGTCCTTGTGAAGGAAAGAAAATAAACTCAAACCCAAAAGAAATGTCTCGAGCTAAGAAAGCCTTTCTGGTTAGTGGTAAGCAGGATTTACTTAACCGACTTTCAGAAGGAAAATTCCCAGAGGTGTTCACATTTTCATGAATGTTAACATAAGGAGGAAATTCTAGCCTGTAAGGGACACACATAAAATATTTCTGAAAAATGATTTCTCTTAGTTCCTGCTAAATTGATATGAAACTAAGTTTATTTTTTATTTTCCAAGTCTTTGTATGGGAAAGTGTGGGGTTAAAATAGCATTCTTTTTTGTGTGTTTGTTTGCTTCAGTAAAATATAGAAAAACAATCTCTTTTGCTAATAAATTTTGTTCCGTAGTGGTTATAATTTTATAATGCAAATAAAATCATACTGATTTTGTAAAACTATCTTTAGTTTCCATGTAGAGTTGACATGTATTTAATGCATAAAATTTCATGCTTACCCAGTGTATTAATGTTCCATTTTACAAAGCGTTAGTGCCTAATAAGATGGGTGACTTGGGTGGGTCTCTTGCTTAGATAGCTTTTCTTTTTTGTCCTTTCTTTGGTTCCAGTAGTTGTTTTGGGCTTAAAATCCGTTGTTCAGTGGTTCAGTGTCCATGATGAGAAGCCAGAGACAATGCCTTAGATATGAATCTTTTTGGTGACTGTTCACTTAATAGACTATCAATCTTAGTTAATCAGTTTTAAAAATTTTTAAATTTTCTTTTGCTCAAATAACAACTGATGTTAAATAACCTCTTATTTCACTGGTAATTACCAACAAAAAGTTTTTTTTTTTTTTCTGTATTTTCTGAATACACATCGTATCATCTGACTCAATGTGATTTCCTGGTAATGTAATATAAATATGTGACTGAAAACTGGTTAGTGGTGTTTTCCTTTTAAATAATTTTGCTGACAGTTTAAGGCACAGGATATTTACTGCAGCTAATAAATATAAGCAAGTTACTGTCTGAAAGACAACGGCTGACTGTACATCGCAATTAGTGTATAAAACATTGAGGGCTGTTGGGATATAAACAGTGCTGAAGCATATTCCTGGAAGTCACGGTTTAGCTTTAGAAGGTTCAGTAGTAATGATGCATTAATTGACTTTTTACATGACAGAGTAATAGGATACTTAGATCTAAAAAAATCATGCCAGAGGTTTGGTAGACAATGCCTTGCGGTTTCTAGAAACAAGATCAGCATGAAATTGTTTGAATCTCACTTGTAGGAGAGGAAAAAGAAAACATAGGTAGGAGGTTATATATTAGAAGTGACTTAGATTTTTAAAGGTCCGAATTATTTACAGAAGAAAAATGTTTCTGTTGTTCCTCTGAGAGGGATTGTTAGGTGCCTTTCCCCTCCTGCTGCCTCCTCCACCGCACTAAGTTCTCATAGGCTCTTGGGAAAAAGCATTTTCTATTCTGAATACACGTTGGTTATTAGTGTGGGAAATCATTGAAGGGAATCCTTTCTCTGTGTTGAAAGTCCCCCTTTTTGGCTTTGTTCCTGTTTTTGTTTGCTTTGTGACATATTCCTGTGGAGCTTCTTTTCAGAGCTGGAAGGACCAGTCTGTCAGTCACATCCAGCTTGACTGAGGAGTGATGCTTTCTTGGGATTAGTTTCACTATATTTGATTATTTGTTACTGTATTCCTGGCCCTTGGTGGTTTGCTAAGTATTTCAGTTTTCATTAATATTTGTTCAGTGAGGAGTTGTTTTTAATTTGGGTCACAGCAGTAAAGACTTTTGACTTAATTTTCAAAATTGCTCTACAGTTTGAACTTCTGGAAATAATTTTATTTGATATAAAAGTGACTGTATAGGCTGTGGAAGGAGAATAATAAATGTGATTTTCTTTTTTACTTATTGCAAGACTGTTGTACTTCACCTTTATTTGCATAGAAAAGTCACAATTTTATACATTCTAGAATGTTTATGTATCAGAATCAGTAATTTATACTAAACCATATAGCTGGAGTGTACTTTGCAAATGTGTTTCAGATTCTCAAACTTTCAGAATACACTGAATTTTAATATATAAAGTCTGTTTAGGAAGGGTTCTGTCCTGGCCAAAGACCACATTGGAGGTCTTGGTTGTGTGGTTTCCTCCTCCTTTTCCTCTCACTAACAGAGGTTTTCCTATCTTGGCAGCTGTTTCCTACAAAGCAGTCAGCAGCCCTTGATTTCTTCCTTCCCCGTCTTCCCACAAATAAGGGCTCTTTTAAACAGTGGGTGACCAAAGACAGACTGCTCTTGGATCGCCTTAGGGAAGTGGAACCGTATTTGAGAGTTGTGCATGTGGGCAAGCTGTTGGCATCTGCTCACAGAAGAGCAAGGACCCGGTACAGGTCCAGCTTAGGCAGTCAGAATCCTCTGCTGTAATACGCAGCAGCCCAAAGGCTGACTCAGTTTTACTGGTTAGCAATTATTGCACCTCATCTACATGTTAGAATTACCCTAATAGCTTGATCAGATTAATGAACAGACCATAGGAGATAAATTGCTCATTGATGAGTCTTCTGGTTAGGACAGACCAGTTAGTCTTTTGACATAACTCTAGACTTAAGGTAGGGACTTTGCCACAGCAGATATAAACTTCAGGTTTAGTTTAGGTTTCGTCTTTTGACTAACCTCTGGCAGCTCAAAGTAAAAAGAACAGAGCAAGCCAACTTGTTGTACATGGTTGTGTGCCGTATGCCCATTAGGTGATGATGGTGGTGGTGATGATTTTGGGTACTATTGAACCTAGGGCCTTAGAGATGTGGGGCAAGTGCTGTACCACAGAACCAGAGTTAAAACAACCTCCCTACCCTTCTGCCACTGCTCTTAGTATTTTGAAAATTTTCTGTTTTGAGACAGGGCCCCATTAAGTTGCCCATACTGGTCTAGAACTGGCAGTCTTCCTGCCTAGCTAGCCTCCTGAGTAGTCCATGAGATTCATTTTGATATGTCATTCTTTTTTGTTTGTTTGTTTTTTTGTTTTTGTTTTTTGGCATTCAGAAAAGGAGGAAGCACTCTGTGATTTCCTTTTTATTCTTGCTTTTTTGGACAGAGAAGCATCGGAAGTATTCTCAGAGCTGCTTAATACTATCTGAGACCTCCATCATTGCAATATCTAAATGTCTTTAATCATTCAGAGAGAGCCAGATGTATTGTGATTCATGGAGGGGAAATAGAAGGAACTGTGATATCTCTGAAACTGGGCATGAGAAAATAAACTCCTTATTTATTATAGAGATATCTTACTAGTTTCATTTGTGAATTTTATGGATCTTTACATTTAATAGATAATGGCTTTCAAATTGTTTTACATTCTTTTTTGGTGTTTTGTTGATAAGTCAAGATAGAGCCTTTATGTTGTGATAAATATTCCAGACCATTTAGAATCTGACTGGTTTTCCAATAAAGTTACATATCAGTGGACTGCTAGTGTATTACAGTAAACTGTTAGTACCATTCTGTATGACACACTGAAGCATGTGGTAAATGCAAAATTGATCTGTTGATGTGCAACAGAACTCAAAGTTTCCAGGAAAACTTTGCTTTCTTCATTATCTTTATGCTTTAATGACAACATCTAAATTATTAAAGAATTGTCTTATTTGAGCTATTTAGGCAACCTCAGAATCGGGATGGAAGGAATCCCCTCACTCTGTCCTACTTTATAAAAATTTAGTTGTAGCTTGGGAGTAACCAGAGAAAACTTGGTATACTTAGAAGAAAATACTTGGAAGTGAATATGAAGAAATTGTAAGATGTTCCCTTAGAGGAAAATGTTTTGATTTCTTTACCCTCAGAGGCTATCCTGGGAGAATAGATATATTTGGAAAATGTTGTCATTTTATGTGTAATACAAGGCTGATATTATCTCTGTGACTCCTCATACTGTCCTACAAAGAGGTAGAACATTTGTTCAGAACTCAGCAAATGATCTTGTTTCATGTGATTTTAGTAACCAAGAAACACTTTAAGTCATTTTCCTGAAGTTCTTGTAACTTCTCTTTGGAGAATTCTCAGGAATTCTCCCAAGGAGGTGTAGTCAGAATTAGAATTGATCCCAGGTTTTGTATTCCTTGCTATCTCCTGTCCAATTGTTTTAAGAGTTACACATTTTGCCAGGCATGATTGCCCACATTTTTAATCCTAGCACTTGGAGTCTGAGGCAGGAGGATTAACTCAAGTTCGAGGCCAGTTTGGACTACATAGCACGATCAGGGCCAATCTGGGCTATACAGTAGTGAGATCCTGTCTCAAAAAGCTTAAAAAAAAATGTTATGCATCTTGTAGATGTAGTGATCATGACCTAAGGGTTTTTACTTGTGTTCAGTGGACTCAAGAATGTAGGTTTAATCATTAACTATACCTTGCTTTAAAAAAAGCAGTACATGAAGAATAGGAAACTATCATTTAATTGAACTGTTCCTCCATGAGCAGTTGTAAGTAACAATTTGATACGTGGTATTCAGGAACGTGGCATTTTTGCACTGCCTGTGTTGTGTAAGTGAAAGCGTGCCCATGCGTTAACAGCGGTACCACTTTGTATACAAAAATAAACTCCTTACACCTGTAGCCCATGGTGCAAATCAGTTGCATAAAATAAGTGCTGTTACTATCATTAGAAATGAAAAAAATACAATGTATTCATGATTTTTTTTTAGGGGTATTATGTTCTAAAAGTAATGCTTTGATTGATAATACATGTTATGGAGATATATTTGTTATCCTAGAAAGACTTTGTTTTTTTAAGAAAACAGTCTTAGGAATTTATATACTTATTTCATAAATTCATATGTCATGATTATTCATAAATGATTCTTGGGGTCTGACTGTTGTTGGAATTAAGCCTCAGATATTTAGTTCATAGGAATAACATCCATATTGCTGATAAAATCAAAATATGTTTATACTTATGAAAGGAGGGAAGGAGAGAGGGTAGTTATTTTTACATTTTCTGGGACATAACAGGTCCATAAAGTAAATGATGGATTTGTTTGTTTTTCAGATATGAGGATCAATGATGCAGACTGCTGGGTTCGATGAAGCTGGGCATTTATAACTAGATTCATTAAGGAATACAAAGAAAAATATTTAAAAGGATCAATAATGGTGTCTTCTGGCTGCAGAATGCGAAGTCTGTGGTTTATCATTGTAATCAGCTTCTTACAGAACACAGAAGGTAAGACACAGTCTAAACTTTGTTCCTCAGATCTAGGAGAACATGAACTGTGTATGTACTACTCTTTGTGAAAATGGATAGAGAAAATGTTTTAGAAATAGTTGTTTCACTCTTTCTTTTGGTGGCTGAGTTATTTTTATGATAGGGCTGTATGATACAAAAAGAACTACATAGCTGAATTTATATTTTACATAAATTTAAAAATACAGTAATTCCAAGTAAGCCTAAAGGAACTAAATTGATCTTTTTATGTATTTTGCATTTAATGTGGCTACATTTTTTTTTTCACTACAATTGAAAGGGTTTTGTAGTGACCTTTACTTCATCTTTAGTTTTGCCTGCTTTTGAAGTAGTCATAATTCTAAAATGCCTAAAATTTTTCACGTCTTCTAGAAAAATTTGTTTTTGTAGTGCTTTTTATTGTTATCTCTATATTTTTCTTATAATTTGAAAATTTGCAGAAATATAGCAACTATTTCTTTTTTAAAAAAGGTGAGGAAATTTTCTTGAATAGTATTTTAAATTTTTGATTTTCTTTACTATCATAGGGATTGAGCCCACAGCTTTGGGGTTGCCATTCAAGCTTTGTAGCATTGGGCTAAACATCCCCAGCCTGTAAAATCCACTTAAATCTAAAAATAGTAGTGAGCATATTTTTTCAAGGCAGACTTGATTTTTAAAGAAGTAAATATATTTTTAGATATATTTTTGAGGGCTAATGAAATAATTAGAATTCTCATTTATTAATTACCATATAGATTTTATCTTGTATCTATTATTTCTATACTGGTAAATATTATTTCTGTGTAAAGATAACATCAATCAGGTATTTTGTAGAGCAGGCCGGAAGTTAACATGGAGGTAAGAAATGCAAATTTTATAACTAGCAGATAGTGATAGTTACTGCATTTGGCCTGAAAACATATTGATATGTAAAGTCTGTGAAGAATACAGTGAGAAATGAATATAAAATACAAACTTAGTTTCAAATAGCTAAAAAAAAATTTAGATTTGTAAAATTAGTTTTATGTGTAATTTTAAGTGATCCATTTATACTAATTAATAAAGTGATAGGGGAAAGAAGTGTATTATTAAGTAATAGAAGCATATTGCTTTTGTTTTTGTAAAACACTTTGAAATGCTAACATTTTAATTTTGCCTATTTATATTTTGCCATTATTTGCTGTCTTCCCAGTAATCTTCTGTTTAATATATTAACATAATTTAGTAGTATAACTAGCTAGTTGATTTAGAAATATTTTAAAATAAGAACTTCTGTATCTAGTAAGTTTATAGTGTTCACACAGATTTTAGTCACAGTTTGAAAGATACAAATGGGTTAATATTTTATTTTCAGATGACATTGATCTTTGCTTTAGAATTGAAAATATATTAGATTTAAAAGTATAGTATGTCCGAAACAGTAAGTACTGTAATGGTAAACAACAAGCAGAAACTGAGTTTAATAATACAAATCTCAAGCTTGGGTTGTTACGAAAATTATATGTATAGTCTATAATTTTGCATCTGGTTTTTGGAGGAAGAAACTAACTGAATTCCTGCTGTTATGTGTGAATGTTTTTATACATTTAAAAAAGATTCCAGGTGTGGACCAATGGCTCATTAGTCCAGTAATGAAAAATTTTCCAATCAACATAGAGACCGGTTTGCTGGCACAGTAGCTTAACTCAGCAGGGGAGTAGCAAACAGAGACTTTTTCATGAGATACTGCAGCTTTATTTCTAGTGTCACCTATCAGGTCAGGATTCATATCTGCTATTATGAGAAATTTCATTTTTGGCGCATCAGGCCAGGGGGTGTTGCTTTTGAAGCAGTTCCCTCCTACAGGTAAAAAGAACCCTGTATGAACTCACAATGCTGGTCATGAGAGTGTACACAGTTAGAGCACTGATCCAGCATCGCATGAGTTTGTCTTAGAGAAGTTTTTACATGATAACGATAGTCCTTTATTGCTGGAAACTGGATAATGGGCTGTGAACACCTGTCGAGAAAACCAATCAAAGTTAGATATGAGGACATAGGAAGGAAGATAGAAACTTGACTATTCAGCCATTAAGTTTCATCTGAGCCCTTACATCATTACCTTTGAAAATGTTATCAGTGTGGTACTTTTTCTGTAGCAGTTCCTAGGTCCTTGCACATAAACTCAGATGAGGTTACCTAGGTGATGGATGGTCTTCTTGCTTGTGCTGAGTGACTAAATTGAACCAGGTCTTTTGGATTCAGACCCTTGCAAGGCCTAGTTTTTACTCTTCACTGAAATTACAGTCTTCATACCTACTGGAATCAAGTACATAAAGTCCTTGAGTAGACAGAGCAGGCCAGTAGAGCTTTTCTCAAGGTGGTAAAGTACTTGCCCATGATTAAATCCATTCCTGTATTTAATCTAGTTTTACCAGTCTTTGGACTTTTCAACAGGAACCAAACAATAAGGTTTTTCACAACTAACTGAGATTGCCAAAACAAAACCAACCCATGTCTTGTCCAACAGCTGTGGGACATGGCTTCTTTTCAGAGCTTTGTTCCATTTAATGTTTTATCTTGCTAGAACTGTGCAGATTTCACATAATTTTGGATTTGTTTTGTTTACATGTGTACTTTTTTAGGGATATATTTCTAAATGTGTGAGAAGCACTTACTCTTTGTTTAGAGAAATGTTACATATCTGTCATGTTTTCTTCATTTTTTATTCTTTACAGTTCTGGGGTTGAACTCTGTATCTCACGCACATAGGGAAGTACTCTATGAGTGATATAATCCCTACTCTTGGCAAAGTAAATACTAGCTAGCTTAAGTATTTTTAAAGTTTTGAGGTGATATACTCTAAATATATAAAGGTTTAGTTGTTGACATTACCTTATCTGTAGTTATCATATGTCTTGTACATTTTTTTGTTTTGCAAAATAGGAGTACAGTTTTATTCTTGATTTTTCTCCTATGAACTTTTGAAAATTATCTTTAGTTTTGAACAGTGATTGTGTGAAAACCAGATGTTCTAAGTACTTTGTAAATTTTTCTTATAATTGATTTTATTCCTAGAGAACTAAGCTCAAATTCTTTACAAGTCAGTTCTTTTGAGAAACTGGTGTGCCTTGATTATTTTGACCGGTTTTTATAAGCATAGTATCCCACTGTGGTATCATATATCAGTAAGTAGGGAAGTAAATTGAATTTTTGTGAACTAGAGAATTAAATTATGCTATATAATGGAGCCTTGGCAAGCATAAATCAGACATATGAAGGCTTGCTCAAGTGACAAGTTACAAATAATAGTGGTTCTTCAGCAAACCAGTAATCTAGATTTCAGATTGAATTCTTTTTTACGGTGTGTATGTAATTAGATATAATAAATCAGAATTCTGGTTAATCAGCTCATTACAATGTTGCTTGTTCTTATTTCAAATAAAAATATACCAGGTATGAATATAGATATGCCATATAGATTTACATATTCATTTTTTATGTTAATCAGGAAAATGAAAAACATAGTTGTAGGAATGATATCTTGCCGGGTTTCAGTATACATTTAAATTGTCCAAACACATTTTCTAATGACCTTTGAATTAATGTTGTCTTTCTAAAATATAATGTGTATCTGTTGGGTATTTTAAGTATCTGGTAGAAGAAAATATGCAAACCTAGTGGTTAATTATGAATTAGAGAAAAACCTTTTCACATTTAAATATTTTCTTCAGAATGGCCTGAATTTGGTAGAAGAAATAATAGCTGTTTAAGATTAAATTTAAGAGATTAAAATAATGGTTCCAGTATTTCTTTTTTCCTCATATATGTTGAGATATATATATATACACACGCACACATAGACACACACAAAAGGTATGTCAGGTCATAGGGGCAGGGATTTTTGTTGTTGTTACTCATCAGAATATTTAAGTGCCTAGAAAATGCTTGGTTTTGAGCAAGTGCTTAGTCTGTGGAAGTCTTTGAAGAAGTTATAGTTCTAAGAGTGAAGGGAGGGCACAGTGAAGTTGTAATCACAGGGGGATAAATGTCAGCACCTCTCACACCTTAGGCAAATGGTCTCCTACTAAACTACCAAGGCTGTAAGTCTAACTGTTTAGTTTTTTTTTTTTTTTTTTTGGAACAGGGTCTTACTATGTAGTTGAGGCTGTCCTTGAGCTCAACTTTCTAGCCCAGGCTAGTTTCGAGCTTGCAACAATCCTCCTGTCTCCCTAGTACTGCGATTACATAGAAAACATTTTTTTTGGTGGGGGGGGATTGCTGTCTTCATTGTATTCAAAATTTAATGACCATCTGTTTGGTCATTAAATGACCTGAGAATTAGTATCTATACATTTTCAGAATTTCTTTTTATTTATCTGATCAGGCTTCTTGAGCATAATTAAAAAAAAAAAACTTGTCACTATTACTTTTCAGCTGTTTACTGAGAAAGAAAAATGATTTTTAGAAGTATTTATATTTCACTAATTTCACACTAGGAGCAAAATTTCCAGGGAAGCCGTTCATGTAAGTGTTGAGTCTCCCATTCGTGCCTTAATTCAACATTCTAATTTCTTTAATTGTCAATATTTTGATATAACTTTGGGCTGATTTTAACAATTTTCCACCCTGGTCTCTAGATTGAAAATTTGTGGGAGACAGACTGTTTCATATATGTTTTGTACTTTAGTAAGTTTATAATAACTACCTGTTAAGTTATTATAGAATATAAGAGCCATTTATTTCTAACTAATCAAATTCAAGTAGAGGCAAAAGGAGACTATCAATAGGTAACTGAAGATAAGCAAGAAAAAGAATCTGAGTGATTGTTAGAAAAAGTTCAAAGAAGAAGGAAGTGGTAATAATTTTTTGCAGGTATGTCTTGGAAGAGGACTCTTTTAGTAGCGTATTTGTACACCTTACTGATTTCTGTAGTTGACATACATTATTTCATACTGTCTTTTTCCTTCAAATTTCTGCTGACAAATCAGCTGTTATTTGGACAAATTTGGCTTTGTAAGTGGCCTGACATCTTGTCTTATAGATTTTTTCTTTCCTTGTTCTGTGCCTTTAAAATTTTAGCTATATAATGTGAGGGACTTCTTTTTGCTTTTATGTGTGGAGGATTATAGATGCCTACTATTTCTGGAAATTCACTACTTTTTTAAAGAACTGTTAAATTTTGTGCTATTGTTTTACTGAATATAATTTCCCTGACTTTAGTGTGTATCTTGACTTATTTTATTCCCAAAACTACTATGTTTAGTTTTTTAAAATTATATTCCAGATGTTTTGAATATTTTGCTTATAATTTCTTATTTTTCACTTTATTGTTTTCAAAATATAATAATCTATACTGCCAAAAAAAAGAAAAATTTTTTTTTTATTTTGCTAGGGATAAGTGCTGTGTTTAATGGAGCTTCTGAACTGCTTCCTTTTGTCTCTGTTCATTGTGATACCCTTGATCTTTTTATTGTTAGGAATAACTAGATTGTCACTGCTGTGATGATGCCGAATTGACCTTCTTAGGGATTTTAGATTACCCAGTCTAGCAAAACTGACTGCTTTTGTTCGTTTCATTATGTCTGATTAGTTGCAGTCTTAGAGGTGTATTTTCAGCAAGATACATGGGGATTCGGCTGTATCACTCCTATTAAGTTTAATGGGAGTCACAACTACCATTAAATTAATAGGAATTATATATCTATGCTTGCTGTGAATGTAACCTTACTTTTAAAATTTACAAATTATGTACATTAACTTCCACTCAAAACTATGCATTCAGTTTTTTAAAGATAATTTTATTTCTATTTTTAGTATGGGTCAGTATGATTTTACTCCTCAAGAAAATACTTAACTTTATTGCTCTTACAACACTTTGAAATCTTTATTGTATTTTATGTGTGTGATGTAATTTGACTGCAGCAGCTTTTATCTCCATAGATAGTGGTGTAATTCAGCTGTCAAATGTAAATATTAATGGCATTTATAAACTGTATGATGTTGGTTCTTGAACAAAAGAAAATGCCTTGTGTTATTGTGCATTAGTCTCAAGATCAGGGTACATTTGCTCTGAATATGATTCAGTGTTGGAAAAATTAGAACTAGGCTTAAATAGAATCCACTGACATTTTAAGGAGTTAATTTGTGTTGTATTTTGGTTGTCGTCTATACCAGTATTCAGTGTCACAATATGTCACAATCTCTCATAAACAAAGATTAAATTGAAATGCTTGATAGCTGATTTTTTCCCTTCTCACTTTTCCTTCTACTTTCTTCTCTATTCTATGCTCTTTTACTTCTTTTCCAGTAGTGGGGAGGAGGATTTGGTTTATCTAACCTGTTACATGTCTGCTTTTGGTGAAAAAGGGTGTCACTCTGGACAATCACCTAATAGACCTCAGTGACATTATATTGTCTGTTTAAATTTCACAAGCTTCCATTTTCTGACAGAAAAGACTATATCAAATATTTAATAATTAAACATAATGAAACAATAGTTTGCTAAAAGGAGATGATTAGCTTATATGTATTACATTTTAGAAATACTAATTTTGCATGTATATTAAGCATTTATCATAGTTACTGTTGCATTTTGAAAAAATCAATAATGTGTTAACGTTAGCTTAATAAGAAGCACAGGAAACATTTAAAATACCTTATTTTTTCGGACTTTTAATTCTAATTACTTGTTATTAATTTCAGTTTTGATGAAGCTCTTGCTTCATTTTTTGAACTAATGCTTTATAAACTATATACTTTAGAGAAAAGATGAAACGTGTGATTGAACATATCTGAATGTTAATGTAGAACCTGGTGTGCCTGGAAAAACAGATTTAGCTGCCATATTACTTAGGGAATGTGTTACTGAAACATATGCTTGGTACCCTATGGTACTTTTTATTTTCTTTTCACCTCCTCTGCATGACAAAGAATGACATATGACAGCCATACAGCCTACATGTATTAGACATCAATGTGGATTAGTGAATATCTCATGACATCTTTCAACCCTGTTCTTGAACTCCTTTTGTCAATTTGACAGAAGTGATTCCAGGAGAATACCTAGTCCCGGCCTTGGGATCTCTTGGCTAAAATGTAAAGCCAAGAAGTGAATTGCATATCTGTGCTTCAGGAAGCAAAAACAACATTTATAATCTTTCCTTATCAGCATGGGATTCTTCTGAGTTTGACTTTTATGTCTGCCGTAATTCTTGCTTTGAGGTCTTATTTTTCTTGAAAGTGTTTTGTTTCTTTTTTCTTTTTAACTTCTCATTTTGAATGTAATATATTTTCATGAGAAAAGATACAAAATAAAAAGTTAGGATTAAAAACATAATCATTCTTAATTCTATGAGCTAGTACTATGATGTTTATTTTTCCAAAACACATATTTGATATCCACGATATAAAATGTATTCAAAATGAAGTTAAATTCTTCAACTACACGTACTCTTATATTCAAAATTTTCACTTTACAATAATCTGTTTTGTCATATTTTGATAAGCATTTTAACAACAGCTGCATTGTAATTTATCATATGTATGCATATATATATATATATACATAATATATATTTATAGTACATGATTTTTTTTCTTTTACATCTGGTTATTTCTTGAGGCTAGAATCCTATTATGTTAGAGATGTAGACATCTTTTGAATTGGCTTTTCTGAAGACTTATATGAATATGTTGCTTACCATGTGAAAATATCAATCTTCTTGGTACTTTACCAGCTTTTATTTAAAACTAAAAATAATTGACATTTTTATATTAAAAAGGGTTTTATATTTTAAATTTGTAGTTTGGGGCTATTCATGAAGATAAAAGCATTTTTTCATGCACTTATTAGCTAGTTATAATTTTGAATTTTTTTATTCATTACCTTTTCCAATTTATCCGATTATATTACAACTTATTGATGATCATCTTTTGTCATTTTTTATTACCAAAAATATATTCCAGTTTGCCTTGTAGTTTGTTCTCCTTATTTTTTTTATGAAAGTGCAAAATGAGAAATGTCTAATAAAACACTAATCAGAGATTTAGCAGTTACAAAGATTTTATTATATTGGGTTTATTTGTTTTTCCTTTTTGATGTGTAGCTATCTAGTGACATCATTATTTTTATACCTAAAATCTCATCTTGATGTCAGTTACCTACTCATTTGCATGTCCTTGTAGTGTTAAATGTCTTTATTTAAAGTTTTAATCACCCAGACTTGGTTTTTAAATGTTGCTGGGATTAAACCCAGGCTGTGTAGTTGGACTAGTGCTCTACAATTGAACTCCTTCGCTTGTCCATAAATTCTTTAACTGTTAGAAATGAAATGAACCAACACTAAACCAATTGCTATGGCTCAAATTTTCATTGACAAAACAGACAGTTATTACAACATCACATTAATAAATGATGGAAAATTGTCAGAAACATAAAAAAGAAAAAAAAAATGAACCATTTTTACAGACTGAGCTGTGAGTGGAAATGACACTGTTTTGATTCCAGTAATATGTCAGTGTTCTTAGCTACTTAAATGACCCTTTTTTGCATGTGTTTTATTTAAATAAGGCTTATTTATTAAGAAATGATTCTTATACAGCAGAGAGAGGAACACAAACATGATTACAGTGATTAAACTAATCCCACCATAACGAAAAATTCCCCTGTAATAGAAATTCTGGATTGTCAAAAACCAGGAATTTCTTGTGAGAGAGGTACAGAAAGGTTCAGATAATGTAGAGCTTTGCTTTGTATAGGAGTTTCTGTTAAAAAAATAGATCTAAGTAAAATTCTTGTCTATTTTGTTACTTATTTATAAGTGCTTCTTGTTATTCCCCTGTGTGTATCTAATTGATGTGTGTGAGCATTGATCATTAGTTCTTTCGTGTGTGTGTGTGTGTGT
>PVLA01003831.1:139202-197354 GCA_004027455.1 Hydrochoerus hydrochaeris | reverse complement strand
AATGTTAATTGATACCTATTGCCCTGAACCTGGGGCGCCTTCTGCTTGGAGTTGAGGTCAATTAACACCTATTGTTTGGGATTGTCCCTGCCTGGCCCTGGGCCTGGGGAGTTTCCTGCTTGGGGCTGGGGGTTGTTGCCAGGGTTGGCAAATATATATTCCAGCTTCTAAAAAATAAAGGCGGATTCAGATTCACTCAGACTGGTGTGCAGTGTTTTCTGTCTCTCAATCGCCGACTCCCTGACCACCTTTGGGAAACCCTAGCCCTGCCGCAGCTGGACTCCGGCAAGAATTTTTTTCATATATTTTGCTATTTAGAAAAATTTCTTCCCTTGACCATCTTGGCTGATGGTCAAGGGAGAAGAATGATTTGGCTATTAAGGATCTGTAATGTGTTTAGAATTTTGTGTAATTCTGTAGAAAAGTAATTTAACCTTCGTATATATAATTATAAGGATAAATAGAATGCTCACTTTTAAGTCTCCAATGTCCCACTAGATCCAGGGTCTCTTGGTTTCTACAGAGTCCGCAGTAGTTTTGAACCTTCTTGTCCTTAATCAACCACAAAGAAGGACTTGCTGACTGCTCTTGGAGATGCCCTATTCTCTCCCCACTCCCACTGACTGCATCCTTAGCTCTCCCCTGTCCTTTCCCTCTTGCTACACAGTATGCAAAGCTGGAGTACAGCTACCGGTAGCCTGATTGCTTCTCCTTCACTCAAGTTAAAACTTACAGTGAAGGTCCACTCCCTTTATCACTGTTGAGCACAGTGGCTTCAGATGACTTCCTGAGCACTTCAAAATGATTCTCCTAGAACTCTCCTCTTCATCAGTTGATGGTTTATTTTCTGAGAAGTAGGGAGACAGAAAAACTGTGGCTCTCTGATGGAGCTATAGAGCATGATTTTAGATTGCATATGGTAAGCATTGAGTGCACAGTATGAACAATACAAACTTCAGGATTTCAAAGCCTACCACTTCAAAATGTAAGTTTATGAAAAGTGAACAATATTAATTTTGTCAAGAACTATATAAAAGCACTGAGTTTAAATAAAAAATCTTTGACATGGAGAAAGCTCAATCAAAATATAAAAGATGGAGTGCTCAATACAGATTGATAAAAGGAGATGAAATAGCTATCAGTTTTTTATCATTAGTCAAAATATTGAGCCTGCTGGGAATAACACAAAAGTGTTTAAATAACCCTTGCTGGTTGAGAGTAGGGCTTGTAGTCAGGTTGCTTTGCCCAAAGCTGTGTCTTGCCTGTGCCTAAACTTGGCAAGTTACTTTTTGTCTGACTTGTCATCTGCAACAAGGGGAAAAGTGTATAGTAAGCTGAAAAGACATAATACAAATAAAGTAGCATAATATATGGACCGTGTGCAAGAACTACAATTAATTAATATCGTTATTACTGACTGTCCTATTCAGATATGAATAATAACATGTACAAAGAAGCAGAAACTTAGTGCTCCACAAATTATAGTTAGTTGGGGAATTTTGAAAATCTCTCACAGATTATAGTGTTTCTGAATAAATGTGCGAAGCTGTGGTGACCCAGGGTCTATTATTTATACAACTCATTTTCCTGAGCCATCCAAATCTGCCCTACTTAACATACTCATATACGGTATTCTCCTAATTGCATATGTTGTTAAGGAAAAAAAAAAAGCAAACCATGTTTCTTTAGTGTCATTTAATAAAATTAAACCAATCAATCAATACATCTCATCTTCAGCTGTGTATTACTTTGTGAAACAGCAGATTGCCATTGTGAAGTGAGTCCTGGGACTATAATGAGTACATGGTCCCTCCAGGTTACATCATCCGACTTCCTAAACTGTTTAGTCCATAAAATCTAAAACATGGTGAAATACTTTTATTAACCATACTTTTGGTCAGGGAAAGAAAGAATAAAGGCTTTTCCTTTGTGAGTTTGACTTGAGTGTTTTTGAATTGCTGTCTTATGAACACTGATAATGCAGTTGCCTCATAAGCTCATCTTATATGGTCCCTTGTTTAGGTTGCAACTCTGAGCTATTTAGTTGCTATGGTGACTATACCAATAAAGGCAGACTGGAAAACAATAACATCTTATTTGGGGTTTTTTCGTTGAAATGGATGAAAAGTTTCCATATTGCTTTATTAGACAAGATATTGGGTTATATCCATTTTGATTAACATGTCTCACTTTGTTTTTTTAACTGTGGATTGTGTCGGTATGGTGCTATATTACTAAACTCCTAAGATTTGACTCAGAACTTATCAAGTTTAAGATAAACTAATCTCTATCTGATGGGATTTTTCTGAAAGTAGATTCTCACTATTTGACTTGTTATAAAAGAAGTAATAAATTGAACTGAGTACTACAAAGTCAACCTCAGAATTTTGAGCAACTTACAATGCACCTTTTCCATTGGTGTAATAATTTAATAAAAATCCATTAATAGGAAATAATAGGAACTCCAGCAATAAGTAAATTATGAAGGCTTATTTCCTTTTAATTCTCTGATCCCAGCTGGAGCAAGGTGTGATTGGAGAATAGTTTAATTGTTCCTGGGCCTATGTCTTTGGAGTCAATTGAAAACTAATACCCTGCACATAATATGGCCTACATAATTTTTGACATTTTTATATCTTTCATAATCAAGGCATTGTCAGAAAGTCAAGTGGTGAAACTCCTAAAAACTTATGGATACACTTAGAGTTGAAGGGAATACAAACCTGGTAATATATCACTATGCACAGCTGGGAAGCAGATGTTCAACTGGGTGATCTCAGTAGGTAGAGAGAAAGCTATTAAACCCGTTACTTGCTCAAATGAGAAATTCCCATAATTTATTATCCTCATATTTGACTTTTTACTCCTTTGAATTACTTCTAGAAATATTATTTCTATTATTATTATTGTTGTTGAAGGCAATTATCATGAAATTTTGACTCCATACAATACAGTACATGAGTGCTAAGAAATGCCTAAGGCTGCTGTCAATCAAGTTAACTGGTAAGTTATGAGTTGTTTACTGTTACAGGGAAATGAAGTGATAGATGTGTGCCAACTGGTAAAATGTGACATTTAGTATGGGATACACCAACTTTAAATAGGTTTTGTTTTCATCTACAAGAGTGCCAAAACACAGTGTTAACTAAACTAAATTTTCATTGTGAAATGAAGTATGTAATATGCAGCTACTTAAGTAGTAAGGATAGTTCATCTCTAAACTTCGGCAGAGTGTGCACAGAGGAGGAGCTGATGTGTCTCCATCAAAGTACATTTTTGCCCTTTTCATGATAACTGGTCAGTCACTCTACACTTATACTTTATCTTTTGATTCAAAAAAATTATTTAGAAGAATCATTGCTGGCATGTGAAATTATTAATTTAGTGAGCCTGAAAGCAAGTATACTTCACAGGGGGATTCATAATTCTTACAAAATTAAGATTGTTTCATAATAGACCTACTTGATGTGGCATAGTTACTTTAGGTTCACATTACATGGCTTTCTAGCCTGTGGTTTACTAATAGGGTTTTGTCAGAGGTCATATTGCAGGACAAAACTGAACTGTAGAGCTAGAAACACTTAATACGATGCTCAAAAGAGCTAGCAAAGAAAATTCCAATTCTGAAAGCACCACTTAAGTGTGAATACTGTGTCCTGCCTCCAGAGGGAGAAAGATTTTTTTTTCATAGTCTCTTATGAAAAACAAGAATTAAATGCTTATGAATTGGTGCTCTTCGAGTCTAGCTATGCCATCTCCCAGAACACATAATTAGATAATTACATTTTAAACAAAAGAATATTATGGTAATTCACAGAGCAAATTCCAACCAGGGGATAGAAATTGATACATGAAATATGTATCAATACAAAAATAAATGCATGCATATGTGCTCCGCGCAGACTTGAGCCATTAGGGGCATTAAAATCACTGAAGCAAATAGCTCCTGGGGATTGAGATGTAAGAGGCCTCTTTGTAATCAGAAGGCAGCTAATCCCTGCTCACCTATTGGAATGCTTAGCCTTCCCAATACAACATTAAGCTGTTATTTTTGTGATGTAGCATGAGCATGCAAATATTGGCAAAAAAAGCCATACCCCAAAGATGCTGGAAAGCTTTCAGATTTAATAAAAGCTGCAGTAAACAATGGAGATTGGTTTGAGAATTTTTAAAAAGGTTAACTCTAAGTTAAATTCATTAACTCATTTGTAACAGCCACCCCTGACAGTTTGTTTTTTAACTCATTTTTCATGCTTCCTTTCCCCTCTCAGAGCTCCAGAAGTACATTTTGACAATTATTCTTTAACTTTTACTTCTACAGATTCTTTTATAGAACCTGGACACTTTAGGCTTTTCACAAAAGGATTTGTATGTCTTATGTATCATCTAAAACACAATGCACAGGAAAAAATCCACAAAGGTGCCATCTTCTGTCTGCTTTTATCAGAAGTATCGGTAGAAGAAGACTGTCATAGTTCTGCTGGGTAGAGCATTTGTGGCCATTTTTGGGCGTTTCTCTTTTACATGCACACACTATTGGCGTGAAAACATGACAAATACCACAAGGTTAGATACTGACCACTATAATCTTATTAGATTCCAAAGAGAAATTCTTCTTCATATCTTGTTTCTAAGCTTTCCAATCACAGCTACCTCTTGAATAACACTTAAGAAATTATATATGTAGATGTATATATAATTTCTATGTTATAATATATAATATATTACATATGTAATATTATGTAGTATAGTATAGATATATAATTTATATACAATATAATAAATAATTATATATATATATATATCTCCCCTCACATTCTATTTATAATCTATCAATCTATCTATTTATCTATCTATCTATCATCTATCTATCTATCTAGGTACATATATCCTCAAAACAGCAACCAGGTACAAATATAGAAGAATTGATTATATTTTTTCCAAACTCATCCCTCAAATTCTCTGTGCCTTTTCTGCTACCATACATATTTTCATAAGAATTATTTTCTTCCCTTACTGCATTTCCTCTTCAATATTTAGTTTCTAAGTAAGATGCTCAACATTTTCTAACTTTACAACTCTCTATTGTTGTTTCCCCTAAAATACTTGTATATACAGAAATATGTTTCATATTATAGTTTATATATGTGCTTCTGTAAACAAATACATATTCATATGTATCTGTATGAATTCATATGTTGCTTGAATACACTATTCTGTGTTTTCTTCAGAAAGATATTCCAATTGTTATGAAATTTTGTGTTGATACAGTATCATTATTGATCCTGACAAGGGATCCATCTGTCATCCTGTGTTCTATAAGGGGCTCATGGTGCAAACTCACAGAAAATAAATATGTTGAAGACTAAGGATGCCCTGACTGCCCAGAGTTTATCTGTTAGCTCTAGAGCACAGAATGATCTGTGACTCAATATACCTACTCCTGTTACTAACACTTTACAGGCCTGGAGAATACAGTTGTATGTCTTCTGACCTTTTTCTTCCAAACAAAAGATGACCATATTTGAATATAATGAAGAGTTGTGGTGTATATCCCCTCCCAATTCAGAAATGTATGATATTTCAGAGGTCAGGCCGAATTTGATTTGCAGATGTGCTTAGGTAAGAGATTTAAATTAATTAACTTGTCAAATCCTTTCCTCAGATAGCAGCAATGCAAGAGATACTTACATGACAAACTACTGTTTCCCAGTGGTGCTGAGTGGCTACTTTCTTGTGTCTATTCACTTTCCAATTCATGGTTCCAGAACACTAAACAATTTAGCACATCACACACATCACAGCTCAGAAATATTTTGCAATGTTAAATAATTCTTATTACTTTTGAATTTCTATGTATATTGTTGTCAGTTTGATATATATGAAATGTAAGACCAGATTGTAAGACTAGAGGAATGTTAGAACTGAGCAGTTCTATTTTTATAAATATATCATATAAAATTTAATAAAAATTAAACTTTTACCTTTATTTGTAAAATTAGGCACTCAAAACTTTTAAATTAAATTTTGCATATATAAATGTTAACTAAGGGAAAATTTACTTTTGGAAACAAAATAATTTTTAATTTCCTACATTTACTTTAATTTATAGTCTTTATAAAGTCTTTATAAAGTTCTAAACATGTTTATTTGGAATATAGCTGCATTCACTGTCCAATTTTTAGATAATTTGTCAATAGAACAAAAACTTGAAAATTCTCTAATAATACTGCATTACTGAAAAAAAGCAAGCAAAATACATTTTATAGAATAGTATATAATACTTTCTGGGATTATCTATACATTTTATTCATTATTTAAAGCCCAGCAACACATTAGTGGCATTTAGTCATTAGAAAACATAAATTCAATTGTCTTTGCATTTGCTTACATTAGGTCACATTAGCAGCACAAATGAACTAATATTTATGAAGTTGATATTATAAGGGTATATTTTTTGAGGACAAAACACATTAATCTTTGATTTAATTTTTAAAATATTTAGACATAGAATCATACCCTTCAGTTTGTTTTGCTTCCAAGAGAACTTTTTCTTTTTTACTTTAGTAAGGTTTTTAAACATCTTTAGAAATATTTTCAAAGCAAATGCTCAAATTTCACTGGATTTTTGTGTAATAGTTGCCACAACTGTTTTCCATACTTTGGATAAACGTCCTTCTGGAGAAGGATGTAGACTGTGGTCCCAGTTAAACCAGCACAAAATATCAGGCCCTCCAGCACACAGCAGCACATAGCCTGATAAACATGTAACCGATCTGAAGGAACCCACCATTGCAGAAACAACAGCACTTTGATAAATTTCAGTCTTCAAAATACCAGGACACAGAATCTGGTAAAACATGGAAGGCTGAGAGAGAAAAAAGTGAGCAGGACCTGAAGTCCACAGGCAGTAGCTCCAGTCTGACTTCAAGCTAGAACCAATATTTTCATAATACTGTAGGTTGCTAGCATTACTTTCCTATTTCACAGACTTAGTTCTTTTGTTCATTTCATTTTGTGTTGCTGGCTGCTTAGAATAGGTCTTTTGTTCTAATGCTGATATGAATAAACAAAGATTGAAAAATTATTAGAGACTAGTATTTGATCTGTTATTATAAAGACTATTATAAATGTCTGTCTACACATTGTAGGATATAGACCCAAAAGATTATTATTATTTATTCACAATTTTAAGCAATGAAGAGAGAATACTAGATGTTTCAGGGAATAGGTCTATCTCAAATAAATTTGTTATAATTTTTACTGAAATACTTAAATCATATTTGAGATGCTTCATATATTACTTTTTTCTTTCAATATTTATTTTGTTATAAGGAATATGACTCTGTTCCTTACAGGGAGTTGGTGCACATACATAATATATCTTAATTATTTTTAACCCCTTCCCTACCCCTGCATTTCTTCTCCATCCCCTCTCGATTCCTCTTTTATTGAACATCAAGTCATTTTAAGTTAAATATCTGGTAAATGTTTGCTAATAAAAAACAGCCAAATACAACATGACCTTGTCAATATTATGATACCCCGGAGTCACACAATTTGTGAAGATTTTCCAACTGTTCTTTAATGTGGACAGCCATAATAAAGTTTATCTAACCCTATGAGAAATAAAGTATATTTCCAAGTTACCAAGGAAGTCAGTTTTGCTTTGCTTTCAAAAAGTTTATTTAACCTTCAGTTAAGGCTAACAGTTTATAAAATTTTAAATATCTCCAGTAAATAAAAATAACTCATTTTCATATTATGTCCCACAGAAAATTATAAACATATATATATGTATATATATATATGAGGTAACTATACAACTATAATATATATATATATATACCCAGTAGTATAGTAGATATACAAAATATATATATATAAATATATATATATATACACACACAAGATAAATAGATACAAATACTAATCTCTGTTAGTGCATCTAGAAAATCAGTCCATGCTTTCATTGTTCAATTGGTTATTTTTTCATGCCTATATATTGTAATTTGAGAAACTACTTTGAAAATAACAACATACAATATATTAAATGTGTTAATCTATTTTGTGTTTAAATTCTGCATCATCATTTTTATTCTTTTATCATTTTTAAGATAAAAATTAAGGTTTGTGACTTTCATCAAAGTGAATACAATAGCTAAAGACATAGACAAAAAATAAAAGATTATTAATGAATACTGTTGTAGTCAAGGGTTGTGCAAAGAACAATTAGAATTAGGACATGGAATTTATAATACTATTTTATGATGGCCACCAAGAGTTAACACAAAGAGCAGTAAATCTATCCACAACACCAAAGACATAGAATCTTCAGCCAAGGGCCTGAATCCCATAGCAACGTCCCACATGAGTCCAGATGAAGACCTAGAATTTATGACAATGCCTCCCACGAGTCCAGCTGGAGGTCTAGAGCCCATCTCTTTTACTGATCCATGCTGGGAAGGCCCAAAGGTCAGTGGTGGAAGCTAGGAAGTCTATGCCAGCAGAGTGAAGGAGCTGTGCTGGTATGTTGAGAGTTCTACTCTGGAACTGAGAAGTCACACTCAAAACAAGACCAGGGCAGTCCTGAAAAGCAGCACAGCCATCCTCAGCAACACGGAGGTCCCAAGCTCCTCCAATGGTAAGCACAGTCGAGCACATGCCAGGAAGCCAGCTTGAGGAGTTCATCCTGGAGACCAAGAAGCACACGTCTTCCCCTCCGGAGCCAGGAAGCAATGCTCACTGTGGGGACCAGAGCTCCTCCAGGAGAACCAGTGGCTCAAACAGTAACTCCTAGGAGAACCCACAGTGCCTCAATGCCTCAACACTTCCCTTCTCCTTCTCCACGTCTCTATTTATGCTGGCAGCTTTCCTCAGGTGGAACATCTATGCTCAGCACCATGCTGATATAATCCAGCTGGCGTTAAGCTGACCATCACTTTTTAACCCATAACAAATACTGACTGTTGATTTATTTCCTACCATTAAATTTATCTCTTTCTTCATAGCCTTATTCAGAAAACATTTTTCATCATCTTAGAAATGTGATTTATATGATTTAGTTTAACACAAAGTATTTACATAGAGATTAATCTTTCATTTGCCTAAATAAAGGTATTGTTAGTGGTCATGTTAGATATGATGTACAAAAATAAACTTCTGACTTTGTTCCCACTCATAATGAATCTCTCCAATTGCCAAAGACTAAACATCATGTTATTACTGATAAAAGATCTTCTTTACTCTAGGTCAGCATTTGGGTCCTCTTTCCTAACAACATAGTTTTTCCATTTCAAACAATTAATGTCCATTCTTTTTGTTGAGAATGTATTAAAACAGAATATAATAAGAATGTAAGTCATATAAATAAAATATAAATGTTATGACACTGTTAATTCTACAAAATATGAATTGTCATTGAGCCCATATTTCACTTTAAATGTTATATATTTGTTTAATTTGGTTTTGCAGCATTGGTTCTATAATGATTATTTAGTTCTGCTAAAACTTTTGCACTGCTTATAAATTACTGACAGAGCAATAGTAAAATAGCAGAATTAAAAAAGAAAGAAAGAAAGAAAGAAGAGAAGGAAGGAAGGAGAGAAAGAAAGAAAGAAAATGAAAAAAGAAAGAAAAATGTGAATGAGTGGAGAAGCAAGGAAAGAAGGAAGAAGGGAGAAAGGGAGACAAAGAACAAAAGGAAGAACAAAAAAGAAGAAAGGAGGAGAAGGAAGGAAGAGAAGAAGGATGGAGGGTCAGAAACAAGGAAGGAAGAAAGGAGGAAACGAAGGCAAAGAAGGAGAAAGGAAGAAAAGAAGGAAGAAATCAAAGAGGGACAGAAGGAGGGATAGAGGAGGGATAGGATGACAGATGGGAGCGAAAGGAGGGCTCCAGGGACTAAGTAAATGAATGTAAGCTGAAAGGACCAAAGCGGCATTTAAAAACTCTGAAACTAGCAGTTCTGTGGAGCAATATTTTGCACAGACATTGTCTGAATCAAATCAATTTCTACTTAATTTGTCACAGAAAAACACATCAATTTGGCTACTTTACATCAGCAGGTCAAATTATCACAACATGCTGGATAGAATCTTAGTCCATTCAAAATCAGTCATAGCCCTTGTATGTGAATGTCAGGACAAAATCTTCTTTTCCACCTGATCTCTGTTCAAACCAGAAGGAAAATGAAACTCAATGTTAAGACTCCAGTACTTTATGTTTTATTGCCCTTTATTACTGTGACCCTAAAAGAAAATGCAATGACATAATTACAGAAATGTTTAGTGTTTACAGGGCAATTCTTTTTATCCATGAATTTTTGTTTATTTTTTTGTAAGTACATTGTGTTTTCTAAAATACATACAATTTAATTAAAACATCAGTTTCTCTAGTTTTTAACCTTCTTTTCTCCATGTTCAAATGTTTATTAAGAATTCTTGCATTAATTCCAACAATAGTTAAGTGAAACAGGTTGCTATTATTAAATGGACCAAAAAAATGAATATTATAAAGAAAATATACTGCTCCAATATGTGGTCATTCAATCAGCACTGGCATTATGTACAGGACACAGTAGAAGCATTCAGACAACGATTCTATTCAGAACTTTGGATAAAATACAGCAACATAATTCATGCTATTTTCATCCTTTCAAATGCTTGTACATAGAGGGAACACATTAGACTTAAAACTTGAAGAACAGAGTGGAATTGTTTCTAATAATAGATATAGAGTGTGACTCATATTTGTTAAAACATGCTGTTTAAATTTTGTAATGATAGCAGCATTTTTCCTATCTGATAAAAACTCACAACTTCATAATAATGTATACTAACATTTTTTTTTTTTCATTCTACAAAACCCTAAAATATGTCTGATAGTAACTTCTGAACATGCAGGAGCAGCGCTTTGTAGTTTTCTCTTCAAAGATCTTTTACAAAAGTTTCCTGTAACATCTGCTGGAGTTAGTTTCATTTCTACTAGTCAAACAACTACTTCAAATGTCACTTAAACTACAGTGAAAACATACTGTAATTGCATTTCCTAAAATATTGTTATTTATAAATCAGTGTTATAAAAACTCTATATTTACACAAATTTTTACTAAGGGATATGAGGCAAAGCCTTTCACAAATAAAGTATATTTTGATACAGCAACTCAAAGTAAATTTGAATTTTGCATTCTAACTCACAAAATCTAGGGAGATAAAAGTTAAGATTTTAGCCTGATACCTAATATATTTTATTACCTTGAAAATATTTTATTTCTACAGTTTATTTTTCAAAACTCACTTAGTAGAACTATGTCACCATTTACTGTAAGAACAACATAATCCAAAAACACTAGAAACATTGAAAATTTGAGTAAAATAAAAATAAATTAAATTATTTCATAATAAATTGGAATGTCACATATTACAAAAGTTTTGACCTTGAAATTATTTAATCCCCAGTAACACACATTTATAAATTTGTTTATCTAAACCAAATGCTTTGGAGAATAATTATTCATTAATAACTCAATAAATAATATTTACTTGTTTTATTTTCTCATTTTTTTCTGCATTATGAAGTGTTAACATCATTGGGTAGCTTCATTTTTATCTACAATACTATTTTTTAAATTGTGTCAAGCCTTGAATACATTTATCTTAATAAATATGTTTTTAAAAGTATATAAAATAGAAAAAAGAATTCTAATTTGTCTTTTGCTCAAATAAATTTATCGATTTCCTGGGTTATTTACAATCTATGAAATAAATATGCATTTTCCATGACAGAATGATCAGGGTTTTTTTTTTTTCTAGGAATAGGAAATGAAAAGAAACAGGGCAATGGGGAATAAGAATGCTCCTGAGAGTCAGAGGTATTCCGGATGGCTTGCCCAGAATGGTCTTTAAGAAATTAATCTAACACACATTTTAAGTTAGGAAACTGTAACATAAAATAAATATGAAGTTGATATGTATCTATCATGCCATTTGTAATTTATGTTTTTAATGTTATAAGATCTTCTATTTTTTTTTTCTTTTGAAGCCCTTTTGACAGATTCTCTGAGTAAACCTTTTGATATTATGGTAGGTTTCATGGGCTATGTATTTCGTCTTACAGATATTTTGTGCCTAGTAAAAAAACAAATAATTAAGCACTAAATTTCAAATAAGACTAATGTAAAGTAAGATGACATGTACATAAATTGTTCACATTTACATAGTTGTGTCCTACTGTTTTGAACAACACCAAGGAATTCACATTATTACTTATAATAGCTAAATTTAATGATTTTACATTTAACAATTGGAATTTAACTTATTAATATTTTGGGTTAGATGCTAATTATGTTCATTTTTAGTGCTTTTTTCTGTTAAAAATAAGTCTTCTTTAAGAGGAAATGCTTTTAAGTCAAAAAGAAAACATTAGGGAAATGTATTATTAAAGAATTGCTAAACTTTTGATGAGCAAAGATGAAAAATGAGTGGTTTTTTATTCATTAAACCATTTAGCAATTTTAGGAATAATGATATACTTTCCTCTTCATGTTTAATAGAAATTTGGTAACAGGATAAGAGCAAAGTAATTGTAAAAGTGGCAGATATTTTCAGTTGTAGAATTCTAATATACATTTTGTTTTTATGATTAAAATGATGAAAGAGGCATAGTATCTCACTACATGCTAAGTATTTAAGTTATAAAATATTACATAGAGAATTTTATAGCCCTTATCCCTGTCACATCTTTGCAAAATGGCAGACTCCTTCAAAATTCCTCCCATCAAGAGGTAGAGTGTTATTTCTCCATACGCTGAATCTGAGTTGGCCTTGTGCATCGTCCTGATGTGTCAGAATGATGAGCTTGTTCAAATTATGTTCAAAAGGAGACTGTACACACCACTAAAGTCATGGGAGACATTAATCCTTCCATGGGTGCAAGCCTGATCTAGCTTTCTGGGCAATAGGGAGACACCTGGAAGAGGACTTGGGCATAGATATCCACTGTCAGTCCAAGAACCATCTTCACCTAGCAGCTTCCAGAATAAGCAGAGATGATCCCTAAGTAATAGTGACAGAATCACCCATTTGAATACCACCTAGATGGTTGATCTATATAATGATAAGCTTCCTACGTGATTTAATTGTTTTTATTTAATTTTTTGAAATTTAATTTTAATTTAATTGCTTTTAATTCACTAAATGTTGATGTTGTAGTTGTTATTCATCAGTGTTAACTGATATTTAATATACTGTTCATTTTATAAGCCTAGATATATCTACCTATAACACATCCTAAGAAAAATATTAATAGGAATATAAGGCCTACCTCTTCTCTACAACATATTTATCTGAGTAACTATGGCCCAGTTGAAAAGATTTTTGAGAGATCCAGATGAACTGCATAGAGGGCAGACCCTCCCACTGCTGCCCTCACTGCTGCTGAGGTGAATCACGTGGGAAGGCCCACACACCAGAGGGAACACCAGTGACACAGTAGGGTCCCAACCAGTCCCACAGGATGGACGGGGGGAGTCTAACAGCATGGAAGATTTTGAAGCAACTGTGACAATATGAGTCAACAGCTGGTAAATTAGGTGAACCAGCATTGTGCTTGGGGACAAAGACATTCAGAATAGAAGTGGGTGGATAGGATTTTTCCCATTCTTTCCTTCTTTTTTCTTTTCTTTTCTCTTTTCTTTTTCTTATTATTTTTTTGTCTTTTCTAAAAGGTTAGGAAGAACTTAGGCCAGAGAAAACTAATTCCAAACCCAGAGACCAAGTTCAGATAACCCTTTGCTTACTCTGTTCTTTCTCTTCTGCTCCCTTCTCCATTTTTCAAAAGCTTGCATGATCATCCTTTGTCCTAGAATCTTGCTTCTGCTTTCCTTCCAGTTATACTTATCCACTATCCTTCTTAAATTTCCTCACCACAGGGTAAAGCCACTCTATCAAGAGGAAACACTTTGCATATAAGCTCCCAATTTATAATTGGTCCCGTTACATAATTGTAGATTTTTTTCCTATAGTTAAAGGTACAAAAGTCATAGTTACCACTGTTTGTCAGTTTCTAGACTGTGCTTAACACTATTTTTATTGCTAATTATACTACTTTAGCTATGATTTCATTTCTGTTGCAATCAGTTGTTTTCCCTTCTGTAGCAATGCTGGATAGTTCTGGGACAATAATCTCACCATAGATCAGCACCAAAGAACTGGGAACTGAAACAAAAAGATAACAATATCTCACCATTAATTAACTAAGAAAGCAGGAACTTGGGACAGATACAAAACAAGAACCCCCTTCAAACAGAAGATATTCTTGAAGAACAGATTTTTTCTAGAGAGGAATTGATAACTAATGATATAGTTACCTACAACAAAAACTTACAAGGATCAACACAGAATACAAAATAAAAGTTTTGAAACAGAAAATGACAAGACACAGAAGCAAAATGCAATCTCAGACCTCCAACCCACCCAGAATAAATCCAGGAGACAACAAGATGGAAGAAAATGGAAGTCACACACCTGAAATTTCTGAAACAATAGGAACTGATGTAAGAAACAAATGCATGAGACTACAGAGGAAATCAGATCAGAAATAATATCTCAGGTAAGAAATAAATGACATTATAAGGGAAATGCTCAGTAAATCTAGAGAAGAGATAGACCAAACACACACACACACAAAGACACACACACATGCACACACACACACACAAACACACACCCTCCAAAAGAAACAGAGAATGCTACAAAAATGAAGGAAACTGTGAAAGACCAATATAGGAAAGAAATAAAATGCATGAAACACATTCAAAAAGATATAAAGGAAGTTAAAAATTCCATTGAAAGCTGGCAAAACCACCTGTGTGAAGCTGAAGATACACTTTCAGCCCCTGAATACAGATCACAGCTGGCAATCATGAAAGAAAATATCTCTTAAAAATCAAAAGGGATTGAGAAATAAAAATTCAACAATAGCCAGATGATAAAAAGAAAACAATACAAGTTGAAAGGTGGCAATGAAAAAGCAAGAGTCAATACAAATGATTTGAAAAGTCTATCTTCTGACATAATAGCAGAAAATTTCCCAAACATGAGAACTGAATCTGACATTCAAATAAATGAGACACATAGAACTCCAATTACCAATGGCCAAAATAAATCTATGCCCAGATATATAATAATTAAGATCTCAGAAAATCAGCACAAGAACAGAATATTAAACTCTGTTAGAGAAAAAGAAAAAGATCACCTATAAAAGAAAGCCCATGAGAATCATGGCACACTTCTCAACACAAACCCTCAAATTCAGAATAGCCTGGAGTGAAATATATTAAGTCCTGAAAGAAAACTATTTCAACTCAGATTGATGCACCCCATAAAACTGTTTTTCAAAATTAATGGAGAAATAAGATACTTCCATGACAAAGAACAACTGAAGAAATTCAGATTACCAAACTGACCCTATAAAGAGTACTGAAAGATATTCTAGACAAAAATAAAAATGACCATAATTCAAGGAATAACAACAGAAAGAAACCACCAGCAAAGAAAGCAATTAAACACAGGAAAGAATCAGGGACCCAAGACCAGAAAATACCACGACAAAGATAGGCTGATGTATATCAGTTATAACCATCAATGTAAATGACCTAGATTCACCAATCAAAAGAAACAGACTGAGAGAATGATTCAAGAAACAAGATCCACTGCAGTGTATACAAGAAACACATTTAATTCAAAATAAATTCATAGTTTGAAAGTCAAAGGATGGCAAACATTAATCCATGCAACAAGAACCCAGAGGAAAACCTGGGGTAGGTATTCTGTTGGCAGGCAATGTGAACTTCAAATCAATAATGATCAGAAGACATAAAGAAGGTCACTACATACTAGTTAGGGGAAAACTTCAAGAGGAACACATAACAATCATAAGTATGTGTGCACCAAATACAGGAGCACCCAACTACAAAAGACAACTATTAGACACAAAAAATCAAATAAACAATAACAAAATTGTAACAGGGTACCTTAACACCCTATTGTCACAAAGAGACAGATTAAAATAAAAAAAAAACCCAGAAAAGAAATATCAGAACTAAATCAAACTTGTGAACAAATGCACTTAAGAGATGTTTGCAGAATATTCCACCCAACAACTTCAGAATGCACGTTCTTCTCAGTTGCACATAGGACATTCTCTAAAGTAGACCATATGATAACCCATGCAACATGTTTAAGTAAATGCAAAGGAATTGAAATTATTCCATGCATATTATCTGAC
Source organism: Hydrochoerus hydrochaeris (assembly GCA_004027455.1). NCBI lineage: Eukaryota > Metazoa > Chordata > Mammalia > Rodentia > Hydrochaeridae > Hydrochoerus > Hydrochoerus hydrochaeris. The sequence goes on along the minus strand of PVLA01003831.1, from coordinate 181,070 downwards.
CATAATGCAATTAAATTGCAAATTAATGGCAACAGAAACTTCATAAACACTTGAAAGTTAAATAACACCCTCCTGAACCACCAGTGTGTTTTATTTTTTCTTTAATGGAGCATGAAGCAAAGTATATGCTTTAGAGTTTTTGATTAGTTGGAAATACTGTGAGCAACATTTAGTTCCTTGCTCTAAGATTTAATCTCAACATCCTCCACTTAAAGGAGTCATGTAGCATCAAACATGATGGTAAGAGAGTTTGGAGGAAATTTTAATTCCAGTGATGATGGTTGCTCAAACCATCCTAAGTAAAATACAAATTCTAAAAAATCTGATAAGTTTTGTATGCTAATTGACCAGCTGATGGTTCAATAAATTTATAAATTTTTTAAACATCGTTGAATTTCATTTAAAAATCACTTAACTTATTGCCAAATTTCATTTACTTTTTATAATTTAAAGAAAACAAAAAGACACTGATAGCAAACATAATTGATAGTTAATTAAACTATTTCCTCCATTTCTAAGGTAAAGATTCACCCCAGCAAAGTCCAATGATGTGGAGCTAAATGTGTTAGTAAATCTGTGCTGAAGCTTCTAAAAACTGCATGAAAATACAAACAACAACAACAATAAGAATCCCTGAAAAAAGCATTAAGTATATATGGTTATGTTGATAATAGCTAAAACAAGGAACAGCTATGAAGAGCAGCTATAGTGAAGTATGTTGAGTAAGCATGTGCTCTTTATCACAATTAAAGAAATACATCCATGTTTTCTGAAGCTTTATACAGGAGTCAGACAGTTATGAAAATATCTCATAGAGCATTCATCCTTAGGGGCAACAAACACAGTTGATGAAAAATTAATGCAAAGGCTGAATGGAGAGTACAGGAAGCCTGTATGTCTAAGTAAGATGTCTTTGTTCTCAAGTTTTCTAAGCATGATAAGAATATTTAACTTTAGTATTGAGCCTTTGCAGTTTTGAGTTAACAGACTATAGTTACTGGGCTCATAATAAATTTTCTAAAGAAGAAAATTAAATGCTTTCAGATGAGATTATAATAATACTAATGAAAACCAAAAGCAAGGTCCTTTTTTAAAAAAATGAACCTCTAATAGCTATATAGCTAAAATGTGTGGTCATTTAAGTATTTGTTTAATAGTTTAGTAGTTTCTTATGGGTGTTTTTACATTTCCCATAAATTAAAGGAATCTCACTGGAATTTCCACATTTTGTGTTTTACTTTCTTATGAAGAAATTTAAATTTACATTTTTCTCTTGGTTGAAGTTAATTTCTCTCACTCCAAACTGCATGTATGTTCCCAAAGAAAATTCTGACTAATTTTTCCATTTTTTCCTTATACTTAATATTTCAGCAGGTTGAGCAATTGAGGTGCAACTGTTCAATGCAGGGGTCCTGGTGGGATGAGGATCATCCTGAAAGCATGAAGAAGAGCAGCAATCACTAACTTAACTGCCCTCACTGTGTCAGAAATGTATAACCACAAACAACAAGAAAATGCTGCAGTTACCAACAATTTTTCCAAAAGGTGAAAATTATTACTGTCAGAAATTCAAGAGTTATTTTATAAGACAAAAATTACTTAATATTCACAATGTCATCAGTAAAATTTAATACTTAAGAATTAACCTAAGCAACAAACACACCTCTGTATCAAACACAAATACACTAATAAAAGATATTAAAGAAGACACAAAAAATGGAATAATAGCCTTTATTGCTGGAGAGACAGAATCAACACTGTCAATAAGTCCAAATTTCTAAAAATGATATATGGACTTAAGGAAATTGCAATAAAAATAAAAGCAACATTTCTCACAGATCTAAAGAAAGAAATCCTAAAATTTGTATAAAATCAAAAAGACGCAGAGTAGCAAAAGCAATCCAAGGCAACAAGGGCAAAGCAACAGGCAAAATAATCAAAGATTTGAAGTTATTCTACAAAGCAAGTGACAAAAACAGCATTGCAGTGACAGAAAAACAGACGTGGATCGATGGAATGAAATAGAGTATGCAGAAACAGAATCAGATGCATTCATCTATCTGTTCTTTGAAAAAGGGACCAAAAACATATGCTGGAGCAAGGATAGCCTCTTTAATGAATGGCTGTGGTAAAGCTGGCTATCTGCATATGGAAGATTAAATCTAGACTTAGGTCTCTCACCATCTACTAAACGAAACTGAAACTGGATCAAAGATCTAAACATTAAAACGGAAACATTTAATCTGCTGGAAGATGAGCTAGGTAAAACTCAGACAGCAGAGACTGTCTGAATAGAACACCAATTGGAAGAGAAGCAGCATCAGAAACCAATAAATGGGATTGTATCAGATTAAAAAGCTGCTGCAATGCAAATGAAACAGCCAACGAAGTGAAGAAGCTACCTACAAAATTGGTAAAATATGTTTTCCAGCTGCTTCTCAGACACAGGACTAATATCTAGAGTATATAAAGAATACCTTAAAATTATTCCTACCAAAATAAAAGATCCAATCAAAAAATGAATTATTGAAATGTATAAACACTTTTCAGAAAAAAAGTACAAAATGGTGAAGTAATAGATGAAAAAGTGTTCAACATCACTGGACATAAGAAAAATACAAATTAAAACAATGGTGAGATTTCATCTTACTTCAGAAAGAATGGCCATCATCAAGAAATCAAATAATAACAAAAGCTGACAAGGCTGCAGTGGAAGGAACATTTATACATTGATAGTAGAAATGAATAATGGTACAGCCACTAAAGAAATCTGTGTGGAGATTCCTCAGAAAGCTAAATCTAGAGATTTTGATTTAGCCATTATCCTTCTAAATATCTTCCAAAAAGTTGAGACGGCATATTACAATGAAAGATGCACATCCGTGTTTATAATATCATGATAGCTAAATGAAGAGGCCTACATGTCCACCAACAGATGAATGGATAAAGAAACTATGGTATTTATATGAAATGGAGTACTACTCTGCTATAATCAAAGACAAACAAGTTATTTGTAGGAAAATGGATGTAATCTAAGAACATAATATTAAGTGAAATGAACCAGAAACACAAGCTTAAATATCATGTTTTCTCTTATAAGAAAAACTCAAAGTATAAAAAAATCAAAGTTCCAAATAACAGATAAATAATATAAAACAGGAAATTAATATTTGCAAATGTCCATATTTGCAATGAGATCAAGACAAGGGGGAAGGGGAGAGGAAGGGGCATAAAAAGATTTAATATGCATTATATACATGTACCAACACTTTATGATGAATGTAATAACTATATACTAAAAACATGTATAATAAAAGGTTTTTAAATTGTTTACACTAAAAATTCCAAGTGCAAAGGAAACACTATCTCAACATTTAATAGTTCTCCTTTGTTATTAGTGGTACATACAACTACAATGTATACTTGAAATGGAAAAAATACAGTATATAAGAATTTTTTGCTATGACTTTGCCTGTGATTAAAAACTGATAGCTTTGGAAAGTCATTTGGAACATGTTTTTGGCCTCGAGGGCTGGATGATAATACCTACCATGCCAAGTCACAAGAGGATTAAAATAGCATAGTGACAATTCTAGTAATAATGATACTTAATCCAGTGTGTGCACTTGCCAGGAATTGCCCTGAGATACCAATAAATAAAATACAAAATACAAAATAACTACACTATTTTAGAGAGTAAAAAAAAAGTAACATTTTAAACCACTTTAAAAATGGACAAATTCACATAAAACATCAAATATTCTTTAGATATACATAAAATCACTTTGTGATAGTAGATTATGGAATAAACAGGTTTATTTTCTGCAAAAAAGCAAATTTAATAATAAAACATCAAAATTATCCAATTCATATGGTCCAACAAATACTTTTACAACTATATTTTTGGATTAGAAAAGTTTGAAAAGTAGAACCTTACCAAATATTCAAATTTATCATAACTAAACAAAGTTCAAGCTAAAAATTATGCATGCCATAAAACAACAAAATATAATGTATATATGTATATGTTTAACCTGAATCTAATTAAGTCTTTATACTTAACCTCTGATGAGTAAGATAAAAAGATAATGGAGAAACAAATTAAACACAAAGAAGAAATAACAAAATAATACCCAAACCAGTACATGCTTCAATGAAATAAGCTATGATAATTTTATGGGGAAGACAGTAGTTTAGGAAAAAATATGAAAAGAGAGTTGTGTAGGAGAAGTTAAATTAGATTTAACAGACAAGGTCAAATGCAACATGTGAACCTATCCATGCTTGAGGCAAAAAAAAAAAACCTATTAAAATGTGGAAGAAATGGAGAATTACTGTATGGTTTGATATTAGACAACATTAAAGAATCATTGCTAATTTCTCTAAAGTTCATATTGCCATTTTGGTTATGTAAAATATGTATTTACTCTAAGGCCATGCTGCGTGAAGTATTCAGGAGTAGTTAAGTTTACATTTAGATCCTTCCAAGTTCCTGTTTTGAACCTAAAAAAAATTATAATATTAAGAGAAGGGACATTTATGGATTGATTTATCATTATGGGGTGTTTAAATCATGAGAATTCAGGCCGGAGATTTAGCTAAGCCACACAAGTGCCTGCCTCATGGTCATGAGTTTGATTCCGGGTACCAAAAAATACAAAACAAAATAATTCATGAGAATTCTGCCCCTAGTAAAGTAGTAACCTTACAAAAGGACCCAAAGGCGCTAACTAGACCATCTTGTCCTTTGATCTCCTCTGTCTTCTGAGCATTCATTGTGCATCCTACTTAGAGAATTGTGCTGCTCTCCTCAAAAACGAGAGCCTAGGACTTACTCTTCAAGCTCAGAGAATCCTGAAGGGAAAAGATTTCCTTCATGGCATGGAGTTTTGCCAAATGAAAGCAGGTAACCAATTTTGGATAGATTGACTGCATCTATGCATTTGGAGTGAGGTTAAGCAGAGCTTTTCTGTTGTTGTTTTCTGTTTCACAGTTGATACACCAATAAGAAATGTGGCTTTCTTGGCTGTCTACCCAACAAGCACATCTCTCCTGTTTTGATACAGAAGTTATATTTTTATTGGAACTCAATGTGTCATGAAAGAGATTAGTTTTATTCCCAGGCCTACTATGACCAAATTCAATAATTGTAATTCAGTTCCCTTCATCAATCATTGATTTAGGCATGGGCATCAGGACTTAATACAACCAATGATTCAATAACAGTGTCTTCTGAGAGTCTTCTCAGAGAAGTTTTTCCCTCATGAATAAAAATAATAATAAAATTAAAATGCCTGAATTTCTTATTTTGATGTCATTGTGACATCTGAAATTGAGACAACCAACATGTAAACAGAAGAAACCCTCCAATGTGCAGATAAGAGAGCAAGACAGGAACATGAAAATGCACAGTTTTCTGATACCACCAAACTTAGGAATTTATCACATTTCAAAATACTTTAGCCCTAGGCTTGTAGCATGTCAAATAATATATTTTCTTTATGTAAGCCAGCCAGGTGAAAGTGTTTGCTGTCGAAGGCATCCTAGCTGATTCAACTTTAAGCAGAAGATGTAATAAACATTTTATACCTCAAAAAATTTCATTTTAGGATTTTGACATCACATTATGGCAAACTGTTTTCAAGCAAGTGGAAAATGGAAATAGTTGGTACTAAGAACACTATCCATACACAAGGAATAAAAAAGACTTAATAGACTTATTTATTCATGAGTCTTATGAATAGATCTGAGCACCAAGTCACAATGTCAATAGAGAACACTGGTCTGTCAAAATTGAATTCAAGTTTAACACCAAAAATACCAAATTAAGATTATGATCTATGAAAGAAGGAGGAGATCAGAAGGATTTAAAGGTGTCCATAATTAGAAAATAAGCAGATGCTCATCAGCACACTTAGTCCATCCCATGTGTGAGGTATGGATAGAGATTCAGTACCCCTGGTTCTCAGGATGACCATATTGGAGATGAAATCTTTAAGGGCAGGGCCTGTTGGAATCTCCTTAAATTATATGGGAATACTCGTGAAAAGGATTAAGATAGTTCTCATGCAACTACTTGATCATCCTCATGTAAAGACAGCTATAAAAGGAGCAACCCTGGACTCTCTTTCTCTGTTTTCTGTCTTAAGAGATGATGCTCCCTATTGCATGTTTTCTTGTTATTAAAACTTGCTAAGAGGTAATAAAACCAAAGAGAAGCTTTTGTAAGAATGTGGGGCCTGCCCTTTGGACTTCCAGCCACTTAAACTATGAGCTAGACACATTTCTTGCTTTAGGTTAGCCCATCTCAGGTAATTTTGTTACAGTAATGAAAAGCTGACTAATACACTGGGATTTTACATAGTTTAAAGAAATGGGAAAAAAAGTCAACATAGAAGATGAGTGAGGAGATACCACTAATATGGGTCATGCTGTGCTGGGGATGATAAATTCTGTACTCAAAATTCTGACCAGAGTTGATCAGGTCTGAAGATAATCCATGGTGGCTGACTGAGAGGCAGTAAAGAGATTGAAAGGAGGAATCAGTGCTGGACATGGGGCATCTATTAGTAGCACACACTGTGATCCCTCTTGTCACAATAAGGTAAAATCCTGACACCAAGCCTTGGGATTCCTCCTATGGGGGAAATCTGGACATAAGGCCAATTGCTGGTCCAGGATCCTTAGCAGTATTTAAGTGCGCATATCATTTCCTGACAGCAATAGGTATCAAGTCTAATTGATAATAAAGGTGAAAGTAGAAACCACACAGAAGCCCCACAACCTTAAATAATCTCCTAAGTGATTCAATGCATAGCCTATGAGGCAGTAGGAGGTATGATGTCCATGATATGTGATCCATTATCTGAGGTTATTTAAAGTCAGAGCTCAGTCACGATCAGGACCAGCTGTGGGGGTAAGTAAGCCTCAGGCAGCGAGGAGGTCAGTGCAGGTAGTAATAAAGAATTGAGTCACACTCAAGTTGGCAGCAAAGGAACCTGTCTCCAGGCCTTCTGCACTTCCACCTTGAGTTCACCCAAGACTGTCTGGCACACAGCAGGTGCACCATAAATAATTGTTGGATGAGTGGTCCAATTAATAGAGAGTGTTTGATAGCATGTTATGATCTAAGAGTCATATTTCACAGTGAGAGGATGTGTTTATTGCTGTGTTCCACAAGATAACTTAGAAATTCTTGGCTCTGCATTTTGCACATTTTAAACTGGCCATATTTTTACTTTATAAAATGAAATAAATGCTAATGTGCCAGCAAGAGAATGTAAACAAGTGTTGTTAGACATATTCAATGTGACTAAAAAGGAACTGTGGCAGGTGGATGAAAGTGGCCCAATTAAGATATATTTGCTTTTGTGCCACAGAATCTATACTTTTCCAAATAGAACTGTGAGATGCTAAGGAAATGAAGGCTATTTTTGACTCACACTTTTTTTGTTAATCTGTGTGACATGTATTTTCTCATTGATATTTTATGCTGATCTCTTTTCATACTTTGCTTTTGTGATGTTTCCTTTAAAGATGTATTGTTCCCTTTTATTTTGTGTCATTGTTTATGCTGAATATGTTTTTGTTGATTTTGCATTTACATTCCACAGAGAAATGATACTTAACAGCATAAAATCCCAGAACTGCATCAGGATAAAAGAGGTGATTTATAAACACATAATAGTCATTCTTGATACTTTTCATCATTAGTCAAGCTGAGAGAACAAATTGGAATTTGAGTTTCTGGTGGGCTTTCTGAAGGAATCCTCAGATAAATGTGGCATAAGATAGAAGATAATTCCAATTAAAAATAATGGATATTATACACAATTATGGCTGTGGCCAAGGAAAAGCACTTTGAAATTAAATGACTTTTGTGAGAAATCAGTGTTAAAATGTTCAACAGGAATTTATTTCTACTTTCTTCTCTCACGCTCCACATATACTCATCTCTATTTTGTTAAGAAGTTAAAATCATTTTAAACTAAAATGAAACCAAAAATTTGGACCATGAAATATAAGCTAGAGCTTCAACTAATATGATATGAAGATTTTCATTATATATCATTTGATTATATTTCTTTCCATTTAATCTTGGTAATGTAAAATTCCAAATTGGAAAGTTTCTGGATAGTGCATGATACATGCCCTTGATGATGCTATGTGTATGAGTTTTCCATGTGCAGTACGCCTTAGTTAATCATCTGATTTCTAATGAGCTGTAACAGCACATACTATAGAATTGCTGATGGAGCTCTCACTTTAAGTGATATGCTGCCATGCGTCCATTAATAGGTCTATACCTGGGATACAAAGATTGTGGCAAAGAGAGGGGGGAAGAATTAAAACAATAAAATGGAAGTGTACCATTAAGTCAGGCAAAGTCATGAGAATCTAAAGATTTACTGATATGAATGTAACATGTGTGGTCTTAAAAATAATTTTAAAACTGACTTTCTATTTTAATAGCATTTTGATCATCTGATGTTACAAACAAAAAAGTGTGACACATATATTTCATGAGAAATTTGTTATTTTAATGCATAGTTTCATCAAAAAAAGAGAAAGCAAGACAGAAATATGTAGATGAAATAAAGTCAGAGATTATTTTGAATTACTACTGCATATTTGATTCAGTGTGAAACCCCGCAATCAAACTCTACAATCTTTTCAATCTCCAAAGCAACCTAATCCTTTGTTCCACAGATTTTTCTCTATGAACCAAGGAAATGTTTATCACCGAGGCTTTGTGGCTAGTAGCTACAGCTCATCTAAAGTTGTCGCTGGAGAAAAATCCATCACTTGGCATGGTTTATTTTGCACTATTAGTGCTCTGGCAGACCAGGTAAATAATAGCTGCTGTATCGCTTCAGAAATGGGCTGTGTGGAAATATGCTTATTAATTCAATTCCTTTGTTTCTGCCCCATTCTCTCAATTTCGAAACACTTGGAATAATAGGGAGGATTTGAAATTACAGCTGGCTATCAAGATACTCCCCAAATTGGACTTGGGGGACATTTTGAGAAAGGGTACAATAGGGCCCCTAATGTTTATTGTTCCCACTGCAAATAACACAATTAAGGCCCCTTAATGTTTATTGCTCCAGCTTGGAGAGAATACCATTAAGTCAGACACATCACCTGACGGCATTCCCATCAAGCTGCAGTCCAGGAGCACCGATGGGACATTAGGTAACAAAGACAGCAGGGCTGCTCACCCGGCTGCATCTGGAGAACCATGTCAGGAACCTTTCTTTAAACAAATCCGATAACATGTAATGTGGCAGCCTACCTTCTTTCTCCTCCATCATCACCTTTTAAACTCCTCAGAAATATGAATAGAACAGCATTAATGTCTGTGATGAGAGAGAGAGAGAGAGAGAGAGAGAGAGAGAGAGAGAGAGAGAGAGAGACTACTTAATGCTTTCCTGTATGGTCATGCCTAGTGAGAATAAATTAAAACCTGGCTGAGATATGAGCTAAACCTTTGCTTCCTCTTAACTATCAGTTTGTCTTTCTATATCACTGTGATCAACTGCATTCTAAGTGGAAGTTAACACTGGCTCAACTTTCTGTTCATGCAGGGAAAGCAAATGGAAACGGCCTGAAATTCGGTGCTGGTATAATCTGGTTATAATCCATCCATAATCTGTGTCTTCTGTTTTATGCAGATCCAATTTCAGTTGTTTAATGACATAGGTTTTAATAAAGATTTTACCTTCATTTCCCCTCCTTCTGCCAAGTATTCTTTATGGTGTCATTGCTAACATCTCATATAATGCAACTTTATTTCTTTAAGAAATCCTCATTAGAGGTCTTCAACAGCAGCTTAATGGGCTGTTAAATCTCAAATTTTCCAGAAGTCTTACTTCCTCCTGTTTCCAGTGTGGTCAATGAGAGACTTGTTTAGAGGTGCTTCATGTTCTACATACTAAGGGGATCGTGCTTCAAATCAGACAAACTAGAGATACTTTCTATTTCCCTATGGTATTAATATTTTTAAGAGAATCTCTGTCAGGGTCTCATTTGTTATTCCTACATAAATCAGTAAGGCTCTGAAAGGTATAAAGGGTTTTGCCAACTGGGTGCTTACAAATACTAGATGAGTGTGTTCATAGACACCGTCATACACAAGCCAACTCTCAAACCTGTGTTGTCATATGCTTCATGACTTGTTTCATTATCTGCCACTGTTATTTTATGTTGGCTATTTCTTTCTGAAGCTCCCATAAACAAAATCCTTAATGATGCATAGCCCAAGTAAATCTACTTAGCAAGAAGTACAGTAAAGATTATCTATAAACCAGACTCAGGTGACTTGCAGCAGAACTACTGTGGAAGAAGATAGCCTGCTACAGTTTTTCATAATTTTTAAATGGATAAATACCATACATAGTCAGAAGTACAACCAATGCAGATTTCAGATCTGTTTTCTCAATGATTTTTAAGAATGGTAGGTAACCTTTAGAGCCATAATAATTCCAATGGGTGGAAAGAATAAATGATACCTGGCTATCTTAGTTACTTTCCCATTGCTGGATCAGAATACCTGACAGGTAAATTAAAGGCAGAAGGATTTATTTTAACTGACAGTTTTCAGAGGTTTCAGTCCTTAAGTCAGCTGGCTCCAAGGAAAGGCAGCATGACAGAGGGAAACAGTCCATGCCAGGTAGGCAGGAGGCAGGAGACAGTGAATCTCACCTTCCTTCTTTATTTCATTCAGGCTACAGCCCTGCTGGTTGGTACCACTATATGTGCCAACCAGAGTAGGTATAGTAGGTCTCCAATTTATGAATATTTGAGTTTCAAACTTTCACAGGTGCACTGTGTCAGTATTTAGGAACAAATCTAACTTACAAACATTTACCCAGAATGAAAGTCACTTGTGAATCAGAGATTTACTGTACTCTAAGTTGGCTAGATGAATATTCTTTCAGAAAGTCCATCTAGCCACACTTAGGACCACAATAATCCTGCCAGTGTACTAATCCAGTTATCACATGCCTATAAGTCATATTCTCACTCCCTGGCTGCAGGCTCCTCTGAAAAGCCCACCTATGAGCACCTGAGGCTTTGCAGGTGTATCTACATAGAAGCAAGCCATAGCCCCAGATTCAGAGTTCCTAGATGAAACTCGTTATCAGTATGACCTTATCCTAAAAACACTTATTATTGGGGGTTCAAGACAAAGGTTATTGTTTACCAGGTCTTAACATATACTTTTATTGCCTTTTTACGCACTTTTATGCACATAATATCCTTTCATTCTATTTGAATATTATATCCAATCCTTCATTTCCTTAGGGTTGAAAAGGATATAAAAATCTAATCAGTGGGCTAAGAAATTTCAACTCTAGTATAAGAAATTTTTGCAAATGTGAATATTGATTAGAGTAGGAAATAAATATTTTAAAAGTTTTAGTTACTTTTTCCTCCCTTTTAGAGTGATTTTAATAAATGAGGCCTTAGTTAGAGTTTGTTTATATTCAGATACAGTCATAGAAATATAATGACAGAGGCATAACAGAAGATAATCCTTCTTTTACGTAACAGTTCAAAGCAAATGAATATCTTGTGTATGGGAATCCATTATCTTTATTCTATGGACTCACAACACTCTGAAGCCACGTTGTCATTTGGATCCTGCAGAAGAGGAAAGTGAAATGCAGTGTGTGCCTCTACCCTTAGAAGCCTTGGGACAAAATAGCACGTATCATTTCCCAGCATATTCTACTCATTAGAAGTCAACAACAAAGGCACCAGTAATTGTAAGAGTGAGCAAGGAAAACGTTCTTAATACCTACAAAGAGAAGAGCATAAATTTTTATGAAGAGCTATTAAGTAATTTCATTTATGGTTAAAATATTACAAAATTTGAAAACTACATTGGATCATTTCTTACTATCTTCTGAATAAGACTCCTTGAAATAAAAATTTAAACTTTTCTTAAAAGTGAGAGACAAGAAAATCCTATGGAAAACAGACCTGAGGTTGAAAACTGAAAGTATAAATAATTATTGTACATAATCATATTAGATGAACTCTAGAAATGAGTATGAGGTGGAAACTGGAGAATATAAAATATTGAGTTATCTGATTGTGAAAGTTATCTGAATGGCAGAACGGCAAAGAAATAGCAAAGTCAGACCATATTAATCATAAATAAATAAATAATATGACTGAGAAGTACTCCTCATTAGAATCATCCTTTACAATCTGTTTAGATCATGGGGATTTTTTTTCTTGTATATATACCCAACTTTTCCATTTGGTAAATATTTTTAAGGTCAAAAGCTCTTTCTACAGTTTCAGAAATTTATTTCCATACTGGCCCAATCTAAGTACCAAAGTCTGTATTAGGCTCTATCCACCGATGGATATGAAGACATTTATTACAGGAATTATCTATGGTCATAAAGGCAGAAAGATCCTGCAATGTGTCATAGCAGGTTGGAGAACCAAGAATGCTGGTAATGTAACAATGTCTGAGTCTAAAGGCCAGAAACCTAGGAGATTAGTGTAAGACCCAGTTTGTGTTCAAAACCCTGATAACTTGGAACACTGATGCCCGATGACAGAAAACAAATATCTCACCTCAAGCAGAAAAAACAAATCTACTCTCTTTCATGTTTTTTGTTTTGTTTTGCTGTTGGATTATGCCCACCCACATAAGGAAGAGATGTATGCTTTGCTGAGTTGACCAAACAGTTTTAAATGCTTCACCTTCATAGACAAACTAAGAAAACCTGTTTTCCCTGCTACCGATGTACTTCATGGTTCTCACAGTAATGCATCAAACTAACCATTGCATTCATGGAAAACTAATTTCAAGAAAAAATAGTAGAAAAGATGTCATTTTTTGTCAATAAAAGTTGTGAGATATGTTTTTGCCAGTAGAAAGCTGAATAGAGATAATAGATCGTGGAAAGACATGACACTGGCAACCTGGGAGCACAGGAGGTTGAGAAGTGGACGCATAAACATGGGAGATCCAAATGATGATGGAAAAAGTGAAATGCCCAGAAGAGACTGGTGCCACTACCATGGCAATGGAGAGCAAGAAGAAATTGAGCCTCACATTTGAACTTGTGAGTTGAAAATAAATATAACCTATTTGTGATAGTTTAAAGAACAAAGACTTGATAGGAGCAATAATTAGCCATATTCCTAAAAATAACTTGGAAAAGAAATTTAGAATTTGTAACAATGAAGTTTAGAATTGATATCATATTTCTGTAGGCCAAAGTAGTAAATAAATAAAAACAGAACATGTATTTTATATTGGATGTAAGATGAGAAACCTTAGGTCCTTTCCCCAAAAGCTCAAACATGGAATCTTATTAATTGGGGTAGCATTAGTTTGAGAGGTGAGCATCACAATGAAAAAGGAAAATATAATTCATAAGTGATTCTTTTGTTTCCAAATCTACCCTCAGATCATAATTTTATTATACTTCATTGAGTTAAAAGATATTCATTGAATTACTTACTGCAAAATGATGATGGGAAATACAAACTTATGTTTATTTACTAAAGGCTTAATAAAAAAAGTTTGTTGGTTATTTTTAAAAGCCTTAAAATTATAAGAATAAGAGCAATATAATAAATTATTTAGCTAAATAATCTTTGTTTCTGTAAACCTTGAATGTATAATTATAGTTTTAGTGATAACACATGAAAGGCTCAGAAGGGGCTGTCTTCTATTAGCACAATATTTGGTGACAGTAAAATAATGAGTGACAGTCTGGATCTACTATGACGTGTAAGCATTAATTTATAAAATGGATGTCTTTAAATCTGTAACTTCAAGGTATACATAGGAATAAAAATTATTATTTAAATCTGCATAACAACAGAAGCATAGAGAAACATTTTTACAAATATTTTACAATATTTGCACTCAAGAAAAAGTACTAAAGATTATGAAGAAAAATAAAGGAGAGAAATAGAATATAATCTTTATGAGAAACAACTTTGTCAAATTTTGCAGAATGTTATAGAAAATTATAGGTGACAGACTCACTAGTTTTCATAGATAGCAATTTGGTTTTCCAGAAGACAGTAAATTTTAGAGAGTGCAATGGTTATATTATAGCTTTTGTAACCTATAATAAACCTTTACTATCAGAAATTTATAAATCATGCACATACATATTCTATATCAAATATGCACTTGCTAAATACATATTTAGTGAATAAATGGGTGATAGGTAAAACTAACTTTTATTTCAGAGAATAAACAAGGCAGCAGTGACAGAACACTAACACTTCATTTTATGTCTTTATTACTTTTCAGAAAATATTTCACCAAACTTTCCATGTCAAGGAAGAAATTAGATTCATTAGTTTTCTGAAATTTGTAAAAATACAGTAAGAAATGCTATGAGAAAAAAAAAATAGGAACAGATTCATTTTAAATAATATCATATTGGGTTCTTACTAATAAACTCCCACATTCATCTGATGTATGAACACACAGGATGAATGATGTAAAAGCTGCCTATGGAATCCACAGAGATCTACTGGCAAGTGAGTCCACTTTCTTTCACTCCAGAAAATTAATGAAGGACTGACATGAAGACTCAACGTTTCACAAAATCGTGGAGCAGAGTAGGAAGAAGAAAGCAGCGTCACAAGCAGACAGGAGGTCCCTGGACAGTGCTCTGATGTAAGGAGGTCAACGGAAACCTAGACCAGACACTGGTACTTCAATAAGACTCTCAGGATCATTCTTGGGAGACTGTCTAGGAATTCATTTTCTTTCTCCTAAAAGGATATAATTTGGTATATTTCGTGTCTTTTTTCAGTGCCTCTGCGCCTTCTGGCAGTTCTTTGTCTAAGTTTGTTTCTTTTTCCCTTTTCTACATTTTAAATGAAAACTGCTGGAAATGTCATTCTTGTCCCACTTTCTCTCAGCCCAGAGCTCAGACGGCGCCTTCTCGTCTTGCTCATCACTTACTCCCAAGTTCTTCAGGAGGAAAATAAGCAGACTTTCACATACCATTTTGAAGGTTCTGCTCTGTTTAAACATTTACTAAAGTTACATTTGAAAATGTGATTTGTTAGCTGCTGGTAGGCCTTGGCAGCCTTATTCCACATGTCATTAAAGCACTATAACATTTGGAAGAATTGCCCTGCTTCAAGACACCCAGGTTCGTTAGCGAACATTATCCACGTGACACGTGCGGTCCACACCAGGGCTGCGGAGAAACGCCCATCTGGGAGAGCGGCCCTGGGGCTCACGGAGATACTCGCTTCAGTCCATGCTCCCCAGGCGGGAGGTGCGCGGGGAACGGCACAAGAAGGAACTGAAAACTGCCTTTCTCTCACGCTGCTTTCTTAGGAAGATCAGTAGGCAAGACAAAAATGAAGTGTCAGGAAAAAAGTACAATTTTGTTGTTTTTTCCTTTGAAAAATGCCAGTATGGCCCATAAATGAAAAATAAAATAAATTAAAATAAAAAATGAATAACTTTCTAACTTGATTTTATTAAAAACTCAGGGGCGTCTTTGAGGAAACAAATCTTACTGAGAAAAGACTTTGGAAAATATATCATATTGAAAAATATAATATGATATAATATATTTATATATAAATTATATATAAAAGTTATATTAAAACATAATATATTTATATATTATATTGAAATAATAAATCTTACTGATTTATATATATTTATATATAATATATTTTATATTATATATGTTCTATTTTATCTTATATATTTATATATATTATTTTATATTATATTGAAATGTATATAAATCTTACTGATTTATATATAGTTATATATAATATATATTATATATACATTTTAATATATAATAAATTATTTGTATATTATATTGAAATATATAAATCTTATTGAGAAAATACTCAAAAATATTGAAAAATATATTTATATATTATATTGAAAAATATAAATGTATTTTTTTCAAAATGATATTTTCCTTAGTGGCCTACAAAGCAGGAATTATGGGTTTGTGTTCATATGCCATTTCCCATAGAAATATCCAGTAACACCCAATTCTAGAAAATTCCCAAAATCAACTTGATCTGTAGCATTTGGACACCACAAATTAGTCTTTCCAGCAAGCACTAAGTATGTTTTTCTTTTTCTATATGCAAATTATAGATGAAATATATTTAAATATACAGGTGATTTTCCTGTATGCCAAATATAAACATTATCTTCAGCATTTCACTTCTGTTATCATTTAAAATTTTTATGTTAATTTCTTTTAGCATCTCATGGAGTATTGTTTTGTGCGTGTGTGTGTGTGAGTGTGTGCTATAAAAAAAAATGTTATACAATGTGAACTCAGTAAAGTTGACTTTATACTGGAAGGGAGAAATTCAGCCTCTTAAATTCCCTAAAATTGCCATGTTTCAACAGTGTGTCCACTGAGGTTGTTCAGACATTTTGTCCAGAGTGTGAAAATAGGAATCTATTCCGATTTCCCAGAAAATTTGCTAACCACCATAAAAATTTTAAAAAACTGTAGTAATTGACAAAGATGTAATTAATTCAGTGTGCTAAACTCAACCAGGAGAATTTTTACCTGTATCAAGGTCAATAATTTCTTTCGTCAAGTATGAATATTCTTTATCTTCTCTTCTTTTAATTTAAACACATAACAAAATAAAAATAAACATGAGTTGATACAATAGGCTTTTATATACATTAAACATACATTAAATATATTCCTTAATTCTTACTATGATGACTTAATAGTGTTCCATAAATTTAAAAGGAATATCTTAAAATTAGCACTCAAAAAAATTTCATGGTCATTTGTATTCACTGCTCAGCAACAAAGACTTTGAATCACTCAATGCTTATATTCCAAGATGTGGCTGAAGGAGGTTTTTCGCCTTCTTATTTCAGCTTTCATACCTTAAAACAGTATTCTTTGTAAGATGTATACAGTGCAAATGTTTTGCATAGTTTTGTGCCTTTCATTGTTGATTTTAACACTTAAATGACTCCCAAGCCTGGCACTGAGGTGCTGCTTAGTGATTTTAGGCCCAAGAATTCCTTCATGTTCCTCATTAGGAAATACATATTACGTAAGCCTTGTTTCAGTATTGGTTCATTGGATTTAGCTGTGAATGCAGTATTAATGGCTCAACAGAGTATAATGAAGAAGCCATCTTTAAGCAAGACATATGTAAAGCAATATTATTGATGAGTTGATAAAAATGTTAGGATGAGAGGCTGGTAGGAATCTATACCTTTAGGTCTCTTATGTCCCCTAAGAGCAATGGTTCAATAATCACTAATTCAGTCTTTGCAGAGACTTTACAGAGCATAGTTACCATAAAGACTAACAAATAAATAGGTGGATGGTTAGATAGGTAGATGGATAGATAGAGTATTCAGTTTCACAAGACAGATTTATTTTCTGTTACAGCCCAAAATCTTGATGTGCTACTATATGTACTACACTTGCTCTAGGAAACAGATGCAACATAATGAACATCCTTTTAACTTTGATTAGCTGTATATTCCAAAGATGGTCTATGCAAATTAATCAGGACTATGGCTTAATAAGTGTTTGTTTTGTTTTGTTTTAGCAAGTAACATTCAGATGTGATCACTGTGTTATCTTGCCTTACTAAGGGTTTTCCATAGTTTTCATGTTATTAGTATAAAATATTTGTTGCATGTAACTATATAGAATCCAGCATTAAACACATGCACATATAATTTACATTTATGAATTATATTTTTGATTGTGAAAATAAAATAGCTGTATATACTATACATACCTATGACTATTTTAGATATATAGCACAATAATGTTGGTCAAATTTGAAGATAACTATAAATTTATTACAGAAATAATAAAGAATAGTAAAGAAAATTATATTAGTGATAATAGCTTAACTAGGACTGAGAATTGAGTTAAAAATTGAGCAGACAAAAAACTATTTATGACATTTCCTAATAATTATCAATTCTCAGGTTCACTGGTTAGAATAAAATTAAAAATTATCATTTTAGGACTCTAATCCAAATTGCAAAGAAAATTCTGAAAATTAAAGAATCTGATAATTAATTTCAATTATCAACTGGAAATCTTCATGCACCTGGACTTATTTTTTACTTCAATCAACTGCTTCTTCACTCTTTAAAGAATAACCCAGAAATAAATAGCAGTATATGTACACACAGAAATGCAAACACACACCTATGGATACATGCATGAAAAGAAATGACACTGAAGTAATAGATTTGGAAACAAAAGTTCATTAACAAACATAACACAAAAATCCAGAAGTTGAAGTAGGAGAAAAAGAAGTGAAATATAAAGGAAAGAAAAAGAAAGAAAGAAAGAAAGAAAGAAAGAAAGAAAGAAAGAAAGAAAGAAAGAAAGAAAGAAAGAAAGAAAGAAAGAAAACTTGAAGTTCCTGGGGTTGCGTCTCAGACTGATTTGACAGGTGGATATGGAGCAGGTTGAGGGACAGGAATAGGGATAATAATGTGGACGCGTAATTCTAACCTGGGATGTCTGGAGATTTCAGGGAATTGTTTCTTTCGAGAGGGAATGTATTGCCTGCACTCTTGCCTAGACTTCTTACATTAATTTTTCAAACATAGCTGACTACACAGAAAGCAGCGGAGCTTAAAATGTAGCACTTGTTGTTTCAAGAAGGTTTCAGAGTAGTTGTTTCAAGAAGGTTTCAGACCCGCCATGAAGACCTAGAGCCCTGATTTGAATTCTTCGGTGTGTTACTTAATTACCTCTTTAATTAGGATCAAATGTCTTTTCACCCTCTCCCATTTGAATACCACCATCGCTGCTTCCAGGGCCAAGTTATAAATACCAAGCAACGAACAGCTCTCACCGCTGCCTTTTTCCCCACTGATCAGCTGCTCCTGTGAGGTGAACTGTCAGGATCAGTGCTACAGAGATGCTCCAAGGGTTTCCTAATAACGTGGGGAATCGGTGCAGCTCGTTGTGAAAGCTGACAGCTGAATACAACTCAAGGGAACTGAATGCGCCAAGAGGAACAGAAAGAAGAAGCTAGATTGATTCTTTGAGATACAAGGATAAAACGCCAATGAAAATAGCTATGGCACTGCGGGTTGGGTAACCAGAGTAAGGGCCAAGAAATGTGTTAGTCAACGCAGGAAAGGGGAAAATAACACTCCATCATAAAACCAGAGGTAAAGATCAATTACAAGGAGAGTTTGATTTTTTTTTCCTATTGAAACATGTAGTCTGTGTGAAGACAATTAGAAGACTATTTTGCCATTTCAGACAGAACTGGGAGACATTGATGACTGCAGGAGCCAGACTTTCCTGTAGAGGAAAAAAAATCGCCTGGCTGAGTATCAGCCTGCAAATAGATTTTTTCAATCAACTTCTAGAATTGCAAAACATTATATCAAAAAGAATCTCCAGACACATTTAAGTTTATTTTTACCTACAACAAATTTACATTATTCAGTATTTACCTTGGTATCTATTTTTAAATATATAGTTCAGAGGCATCAAATACACTCATAATATTGTGGAATCATCCCCACCATCCATGTTCAGACTTCTTATTTAACTTGCCAAATTGAAACTCAAATCTCTTTGAATGCCACCGCCTTGTTACATTTGCCCAGGTCTGATGGTATAATTACCCTTGAGCCCTGGGAAACCACTATTTTAATTTGTCTTGATAAACTTGACTACTCTAGAACTTTATGGAAGTGAAATCATCAAAACTCTTTTTTGAGTATCTTATTTCACTTAGAGAAATTGCCTCAAGTTTCATCTATGTTGTAATTGGTGTCTATTTTCTTTTTAAGAGTGAATGACATCCTGTTATATGTGTATGCCACATGTTTACCCACCCCTCTGCTGATGTATATTTGTTTTGCTTCTACCTTTGGTGAATAATGCTTCTATTAATATGGGTGTACCAATGGCTCTTTAAGACCTCAGGCTCTTTGTTTTAAGGGTATTGCTCTAAAAATAGGGTGGCTAGCTCATGTGATGATCCTTTTTAAATATTTTGAGGCACTATCATACCATCAGTGCACAAGGGTTCCAATTTCTCCACATTCTCGTGCTTCCGGGTTTAGGTGGCTAAGGTGCCACTCTATAAACATGAGGTTGTGAGTTCCATCCCAGAGCCAGAAAAAAAAATACAATTTCTCCACATTCTTGCCAGAAATTGTTATTTTTTTGTTTTTTAATATTAACTATTTTTATGGATTTGAGGTATATCACATATAATGATTCTTATTTCCTTATTGTTCAGATGAAAGATTATTGGGGTACAAGTGTTTCTGTCTCCCTAATTAATAACAGAGCTGAAATAATAACACATCTCTTGGTCAACTTGAACTCAGTCTCCCCAAAGGAACCCAAATGGTATTTTATTTTGAAAACTTACAGTCAACAGTGCATTCAACCAGACTAAAACTACCCCTTAACTCATCCTCACTATATAATGTACATATTTTTAACCATGGCTCTGACCCCCTCAAAAAGCTTTACCTAAAAGGGAAATGAGTGCATGTGAAAAAAGCTTTTTAAAACACTACAGTTTAAACACAAGTCAGTTAAAAATATTCACAGCATGTACAAGTGCTGAGAAGGTATAGAATTATATGGGCAGAAGCAATAAAAGAATCTGACAACTCTATGTAGCAGTGAAACAACCTGATACTATCTTGTCTACAATGTAGTAAAGCGTAATTTTTGAAATCAACTTGATAACTGTAAGAAATAATGTTTCCAGAAAATGCATACTATAAAATTTTCATATTCATTATTGTTCATGTAAATGTTTATCTATAGAAAAGGTAACGTGTATATACTAAACGTTACTTTCAGACTTTGAGATCCATTTGTTGAATCAATATTAGTTGAATACATGCTTTGGTCCAGATGCTGAAGAAATAGCAGAGATCAAGACAAATAAAGCTTCTGCTATTTTTTCCAATGGTAGATAACTTTCAAAGAAGAAGAAAATAAACATAATAGGTATTGATTGTGATGTCAGAAGCCTAAGACAGATCACCACTCATTGGAAAATGACCAAGAGGAGAAGCTCAGTTTTGTTCGGTCTGCATAGTTTTATTTTAATTTTTGGTGCATTGTGCAGTACATAACATTTACATTCTTGTGTGGAGTAGGCACATGTACATAACACATTTCATTCCTTTTTTCATCTTTCCCTCCCTTTATTCCCCTCTCCCTTCATCCCTTCAACCCCTTTCCACCCGAGGAAGTACTATCTCTCTACTTCCCATTATCAATCTTTTATTTTGTTGTTCATTTATAGTTTGGATTTCTCATAAAGAACAAATCATGTGATATCTCACTTGTGTGTCTGGTTTATTTCACTTAACATTATGGTTGCTAGGTGATGCTATTTTCTATAAAGAGTCTTTGCTTTATGGTGGAGTAGTGCTCCCCTATGTATAAATACTTCATTTTTAATCCATTCATATGTTGACATAGAGGCTGCTTATATAAATCAGATGATATCAAAGATTTGGCAGTCTTCACATAATAATTCATGTTTCTATATTTTGCTGAAAATTTGGAAATACAACACAACAGATAGAATAGACAAAAGGATGGCTGGAGAAGTCATATGAGTAAATTATTTTAAAATTAAAACCTCAGATATGAGTATTAATGAAGCCTATGCAACTCTGGAGAAAAAGACAGAAAGAAGGAAGAACAATAAGTCTTGGTTCTGGAAAGTTGTGAAGGTGGTACATGATGCACCTTTAACTTGGATGATCATATAAAGGACTGACATAGACACAAGACTTGACCAGAAGCTCAGTACTACCAAGAAAGTGAAAGACATTAGTCCAGAAGGACACACAGCTTGTTTTTCCCTTGCTTTTACAGTTTAAACTATGTCATTAACCAGATACTTATCACTTTTGTTGTAAACCAAAAAATATTTTTAAAAATACAATCATATACTAATACAAATATACAAAGAAAAATAATTTTTTGATGAATATGTATTTTATACAAATTTAGCAATTACTAATCCACAAACTTTCTAAATTTTTATTTTGAGACAAGTCTTCATTAAATCACTAAATTACTCAGGTTGAGGTCACTTATGATCCTTCTGCCTCAGACTTTGTGATCCTCCTGCCTCAACTTCTCAAAGTACTGGGATACAAGTTTGTAACACAATTCCTCTATTGTTACAAAGTTCTTATTCAATGCAATTATGACTCCTAAATTGAAAGTCACTGGTTTTCTTTTTATAGAAGAGATTAGAATGTAAAGATTGGACTGGATGTCAGGAACTACCTGGAAAACTGGAAAGAGTTAATAATAAACTAAATACCGTCCATCTGTAGGTAGGTCATATTTACCTGTTCTAGAAGGAAAAAACCTAGTATTGCCTTAAATCACAAAATGTGTATGTATTCAGTAGTTTTGGGGACACGTTTTGATTAAATTTAAAAATGGGCTTACAACCTTCAAAGATGTGTTTTGTAAAATTATGGAAAGAATGGAAACAAAAGAATGAAAAACTTGCAGTATAGAATACAGTGATTCAAAGAATCCAAGGAAATAAGCCAATATTCAAATAAGATTGATGGTTTTTCAGGGCAAATTGTACAGTGAAAATCAGTTACATAACTGATTCATGTATAGGTGAGTGTCATCAAAGCCCTGAGGCTATCATCTGAACCCTCTCAGGCTGTAACAGAACTCTAAGATGGTCATGATTTATACTTCACTGCCTTCTGCACTCATCTATGCAGTTAGCTCAAAATAACCTCAAGGAGAAAAACCTGCAAAACCACGTTGTGAGAAAACGCTAAAAACAGAGTCAAAGGTAGCATTAAGCCACTTGGGATTGTGCAGCTGTTATAGATTAAAATATTGTCTCAGGAATTCATGTATTGCTTTATGTATTTAATTGTTTTTACAATGCTTTCTTGCAATTTTAAAAAAGATACAGAGGGAGGTTTGGAATCTAAGAAAAGAGAAAATATATAGCATGTTATGCGTACCCAGGACCTCAGAAGAGTACCCGTGGCCTGAGGCCTTAGCAATGAATTGTGGAAATGTTCTTCTTTAGTGAGAAATATGAGCGTTAGAATCATTGCAGAAATATGGACTTGAAATACGACCCAAGCTGTGGCTGTGGGGTTATTTAAAGTGACATGCAATCAGTTTAAAATGCATATTTAAAGTCACATGTATTCTTTATTTTTGTGGTTGTGATAGCTGTAATTTTTTCCAGTTTTATTTTTTATTAGTCCATGTTTGTAATAAATGTGATTTAACAAGACATTAAAGATTTTACCTAGATTGGTGAGAGCCTTCATTCTAAGGAGATGGGCAGTCATCAATGTTTAACTTTGAAACCAATTATATGAATAAGATTGCAAATAATCAACAGTTTATGATTAAAAATTATTTTCCAAAGTTTTTCTCATCTTCAAAAGCAATTCATGATGTACAATCAGGTCTACACTTTAAAATACCTGGTTCCATCTCCACTGCTTTATTTATCCGAATACATTTTGCATTTTAAAAAGTAGATAAGTCTTTTGAAGGGCAGGGTTAAAATAATATGGTGAAGACCTAAAATGTCCTCCAGAACTCTCATGTATTCAGAGGTTGGGGTTTGGAAGAGACTGGACCATGGGGCACTGTACTCATCGGAGGACTGAAGAATCGATAGAAATGTACAATTAGGAGGTGGACTCTGATCAGAAGAGCTGGCTCCCTGGGGCTGTCACTTGGAAGGGTTTATGTCCCTACCCAAAAAAGCAAAAAATAGTAATAAGAAATGTGAACATGAAGAAATCTTACCTGACATTCTAAAACAAAACAAAACAACATGAAGGGAAATAAAAAAGTGGTTTCTGATTGCTAATGGGTCTTTTATCACATCTAGCTTTTTGAAAGGTACAGTATATTATCATTGTTTATAATCACCTTACCATGAAATAGCACGTCACAACCTCCCATACCTATTTATTGATAATTTAGGACACATTGCTGGAGCCCTTTGCGTTCCCCTCTACCTAACTCCTCACAGTCTCCAGTAATCACTGCGCTGTTCTCAACTTTTATGTGATCATTATTTTTATTTTTATACCTTTTAGAGGACCATCTTCCCTTTTTCTTTTAAAGTTATTTTTTTTTATTTTATGGAAAAAAGTCAAACAATTTTGTAACAAAACAATAGGAGAATAACAATAGTTAAAACATTATGTACTGTTGTCTTCATAGTAGTTACTCAGAGTAAAAGATACGGAAATGAAACCATGCGTTACTTGCCTTTAGATGCCTAATTCCACTTACCATGATGACCTCCAGTCTAGCCATGTTATCGCAAAGGGCATGATTTCTTTCTTCTTTATTACTGTGTATATGCAACACAATTTCTTTATTTGATCATCAGTTGCTAAATATTTAAGTTTCTGTCTCTTGACTAATTTTACAAGTGCTGCAAAAACCATGGGAAATGGTGTATTCTGCATTGATTTCCTTTGGATATAAACTCAAGAATGGGATTTCTGGACAATGTGATGATTTTTAATTTTTTGAGGGACCACCATTTTCCAGAATGGCTGTACCAGTTTATTACATATGTATGAAATACATGGGGAATGTTTAAAATCACTGAAAAATATTATGATACAATCACATTGCCATTATTTTTACTTCAAGTTACCCCCCCCTTGCTTTTAAATGCACTTATAACTTAAACACTTACTTACAATTTCCATACCAGTCGTAAAAATCCTTTTTCCAGTCTTTAAGAGGTATAACTAAAAGAAAACAAAACCAAACAAACAACAACAACAAAACAGTGAATACCACTGCCTGGTGCCAGGCAACAGAAAGGCAGGCTCATTGCACCATGAAGGGGAGCCCCATCCCCCTTACTCACTGAATCTGGCACCATAGAACCGTGAAAGGTAAGCATTTTGAGTCAATTCAGAACATTTGGGCAGCCACAGCAATACAACTAACAGCAGAAAAGAAAACTTACAGAACTTCTTCAGCATGTGCCCTGAATCACTGGATAAGGCTATTTGAAATGCGTGTGACTAGTTTGAAGGTGTTCAATGATACTTCTATATTTTTCTGTAAAATTTTTAATTTATTAACCGTTTCTGACACACCTCATACATTCTTACCAATAGTGTACCAGAGTTCCCTTTCGCCCACATTCTTACCACTACTTTTTCCAATTTTGTCCTTTTGATAACATCTATTCTGTTAGAGGTGAGATGATATCTCATGGTTTTGGTTTGCATTTCCCTAATCATTAGTGATGTGGGGATTTTTTTTTGACGTATTTGTTGGCCATTTATATGTTCTCTTTTAGACATATGCTCAATTTAAATTAAGCTGTTCTTTTTCCCCCTTGAGTTGTCTGGGTTATCTTCATAATCTACACTCTAACCCCAGATTTATAGTTTTCAACTATTTTCAACCACGCTGTAGGTATGCACTCTGATAATCATTTGCTTTGCTGTGTAGAATCTTTTTTGTGTTACATAATCTCATTTGTCTGTTTTTGCACTTGTTCTATGTGCTTTTGTGTTGCTTCAAAAGTGTTTTACATTGCTTTTTATATAAAGCTTTTATATAGTTATATATGTATACAATTCTAAACATTGATGTTGAAATGTATTTTTCTGTGTGACATAAAATGATATTTAAAGTCCAGTCACTTTGCACACATGTCACCATCCTCAAGATTAATTTACCATTTCTCAAACCTTCAACTGATTCTTGAGTCACTAACAATTAAAGACACAATGCATAATGAAACACTAGTGCAAGACTTACAAAACAATGAATAGTGGTCTTGTGAATCTTATTATGTCTATTTATTGACTGAGTTTTTCTCATATTTGCAATTAGAGTTCAAAATACAATTTGATAATCTTCAAAAAAAACCAAAAAATTAACTCTTAAATTTTCTTACTGCATAAGGCCTGAATATTTTCCTTTTTTATTATCTATAGTTTAAATTATTCTGAGTAAAAATAAATAAATAAACAGATCCCAGAAGACGGCTTGCTGAGTGGTGCAGCCACATGGTTGATTGTAGCTGCTACACAGATTCAGTTATTTACACAGAAAAGAACCTGGTTGGGCACCTTCTTCTCAGAAATTTATGTTGACCAAAGTAATCAAAAGCATTTATAAGATTTATTTCACACTCTCTATAATGGAAACCATTTTTATATGCACTAACCCTAAAATGGGGGTACAATTTCTGACTTTCTTTAGTTCCTTCATAGCAACAGTTAATGAAAGGTATCAGCAGCATAGCTAAGGTTGGTTATAGTTTACCTTCACACCTCTTTTGGTCCTCCAACATTCTTTTCTGCTCTAAGAAATGGACTATCAGTAATATCTGGTCTGTGTTCCAGTATCCTTATTACCACTTCCTGTGATGACCACGCTCAAGATTCATTCAACACTACTTCATCATAGACCATGTAGGTAACAACTACTTCCAAGTGACTAGGTGTTTTTAGGGTTTGTGTCTAAATTTTCTCCCAGAAGCTCCTAAGTTCATAGGTGGAGTTTTTGAGAGCTGACTGGATCACAATGTGTGATAGTGGATTAGTCCATTAATGAGTCTATAGCCAGGTGTGATGTTGGCAAGGGATGCCTGGTGGGAAGAGGTGGGTCACTGGGGGAGTGACCTGAAAGAACATAACCTTTCCACTCCCTTGACTTCGCTCTGCTTCCTGCTTGCCCTGGCATGAACTTTCTCCTCTGCTGTGCCCCATTGCCATGTCATCCTGCCATGGAGCCAGCTGACTATAGACTGAAAATAAACCTCCTCACCCTTGAGCTGTGGGTTTCAGATATTTTGCCCCAGCAAAAACAAAACAAAACAAAACAACAACAAAAAAACAGGTGTCCTAATTAAAAATTCATTTAAAGATCAGCAACTAACTAAGGCTATATTCAGCACTGTGTATAGTGGCATGTGCTTGTAATCCAGAATTTTGGAGAAATCACTAACAGTCTGAAACCAGTCTAGACTACATAATGAGTCCAAGGCCAGCCTGAGCTACATAGGGAGAACTTGTCTCAAAAAGAAAAAAAAAAGTTAAAAGAAACGAGACATTTTCACATACCATCTTCATTGAGCAAACAGGTTCAAATATTGTCAGCTTCCTATGGCTTAAATTGTTAAAGTAACTTCAATAATTCATACTTTTGCTCAACGGAGAGACCTTGCTATTTACATTAATACATTTTGAAAATGTGTTTCATTGGTGAGATTTAGAGGAAAATATTCACAGATAAAATTAGTGCTATTCGACTATGTGGATTGCATTCATTATTTCAGGAACAACCTGTTACCTCACTTTCATGAGCAAAGTATAAAATTAGCAAACCCTTTAGGCTATATCCTTGGTCTTGTTCAGTCCTTGGCCTCTGGAATACTGTCATATCTGTTTCAAATGACACTCACATGTTAAACCTACCTATAAAGCTAGGAAACTAGAGTTTTATTTATTTATTTATTTATTTATTGTCTCATGACAATATCCTTTATGTCATGGGTGTAACCCTCTAGAGGTCTAGCATAACTAGCAGTAGCTAAGGTGTGAAGGTAGTTCTGCACTCAGTGTTAGGTGGAAGATCCTCATACATATACTTTTAAGTAACTTTGGACACATTTAACCTCTCATTGAAAAAAACAAACCTTGTGATAGAATGAAACAGAGACCTGCTTACATTATTATTTGGTGGGGGGTATGTGAGTTAGTTAATTTAGATTTTTCTTAATTTTATTGTATTGCATGTTTGCAGTACATAATGATTACATTCCCCGTGGGGAGCTGGCACATGAACACAACACATCTAATTCTTTTTTTCATTCCTTTTCCCTGTCTCTTTCCTCCTTTTCCATTTCTTGTTCCTTTTCTTTTAGCAAAAAAATGTCTCTATTTCCTATTATCTATCTTTTCTTTTGTTCTTAGAGGCCAATTTATTCCATATGTCCATTTTCTAAACTCTATTTTACAAAGCAGTAAGAATAAGGTACTGTAAGTCATTACATACAGTATATTCTATTACCACACCTGCATTTTGGATCATACATTGTGGAATTTGATGTCTATAGAAAACAGAGATACTGGCCATTTCCTCCAAAAAGGTACAGATTATTGGGATAGGAAACATTTTCTGCACAGGACAATTCCTAGAGAGAAATCTAATGAATAATCAGCAGCAGAATAAATACCACAGTTCTGAATGAAGACCAATGTGGCCCCATCACATCATATTCAGGTTTGGACTATTCTAAGCAGTAATTCACCACAAGGTCCCTTAGTCTGCATTTAACTCAATCTTAATTTTTCCCTCCATTGCGTAGGTTTCCTCACCTGTCCTCAGAAAAATTGGCAACCCAAAGGGACACCACTCATCACAAGGATTGTAGATTGTTCCTTCCCCACCCAAACACTTCAAGTAATAACTATCTGAAACAAATATAGGAAGGAACACTACCAAAAATGAATGAGTTCTTATTTTTACTTATTACTTGTTTATTGAATAACAATTACTATAGCTTTCAATATGAAGAAACAAACAATAAAAAGAGAGAATTTCAACGTGTTTCTGTGACATAGGAGAGGCTAAAAAAGAAAGAGCAGTGGTAAGTAAATATTTAAATGATTTGGTAAGACTGATTTAACCAATGAGCAAAAAATCTTGAAAATAAGTTAATAACCAAGATACTAGAACTGTGCCAAAGAGATGAATGGAAGCATGAAGGGAAAGTGGTGTTAAATAAAATGTTAAATTAAATAGAATATTTGTGAGTAAACAGAAACAATGGGGAAGAAGTTGCTGAACAGATCAAGGAACAGAGAGTTGTTTTCTGTTACACAGAGGTGAGCAAAGATCATGAGATAGTTTCCAGCCCTCTTCAGGCTCAACTAATTCCACATTAATATAACTTATGGTCAGGGACAGCAAGAATGTTATTAAGCACGGTGTGAAAACTTTCAGTAAAATGAAATGCTTTCAGTATATTTTTTCCAAAATTTCTGGACAGAATTTCTAATTTTGAATTTTTATTTAAATATCTTGTATGAGTATCGAAATTGAATTTTCCTTTTGCTCAAATTGCTATTAAAATGTAATTTCCATCATGAAGTCTTCCTTAAATACAGAGAGATATAGACAGATATATATACATATATAGATATAGATGATATGGATATAAATATAGATACAGGCATGGGTATGATTATAGTATAGATGAAATAGATATATAAATGTAGGTACAGATATAGATGTTAGATATAGATATCTGGGTATAGCTGTATAATTCTCAGTTCTATCTAACTTGAACATGCAAGCACATATGTTTACCTATCTTGCCTTGATTCCCTGCATCCTATTGAAATATGCAATCATGCATGTGTTGAATCTACACCCCAGTTCTCCTCTAGCTCATGAAGCCTACAACTCTTCAAGCAAGGTTCAAGCCAATGCACAATTTCACAGTAAAAAAACAGTAAGGAAGTTGTGGTTGACACGCCAAATGATAAGTATTTTGTGTCATTATGATCATACTCTATTCAAAATAGTATGTACTATACAAAAGTCCAAATGCTCTATACACACTGAGGGATCACTATTCATCTCTCAAATCTTGTTGAATTCATTCATATCTATACCTAACAGTGTGAATATCTACAACTGTTTTTAGAACCAAAATATATACATCTATGTGTATAGATGTAAAGAAGAAAGGAGGAGCTAGGTTTGCCTATCACCTTTAAAACCAGAAGCAATGATCTTCACAAATTTCTCAATGCAAAGGAATGTCCCCATGGAGAACTTCATAAACAGATTGACACTGCTGTCATAGTATTTTATTCAAAGATATTGAGGTTTAAACAAAAGGAACTCTCTCAAAACCCGTGAGTTTCCTCTTACACACAGATTTCACCTACCCTATGTGGAAGCTGTGCAAATTTTTATAGCCCTCTAGATCATTTTAAAGAATAAAATATAAGCAAGGACTGCTTTTACAAACACAAATTTTATGGCATTCATGGACTGACAGGTTTAGAAATTCTCTCAAGGGGAGTAAATTTAGGTGAAGCTGCACTTAAGTTCAGTTTGCTCAATTACTACCAACACAGCTGGATCAGGAGCAACAGCAGAATTCCTGAGATAGCCTTTTTGAAAAAACTAAAATGGAAAAAAAAGAAAGTGCTACTGCAGATGAAGAGAAAAAATCTGGACACGGAAGAGACAAAGTCCTTGCAGGGATGGAGTTGAAGGAATGAAATGAGAGAAATCTTGAAACGCTCAAGACAGTATAGGCGTATTATAATCTTTATATTTTCTATTAATTGTTTAGAATTGCATATATTTGATGTGATTTTGCTGGATTTAAATTACAGATATACAGTGATTAATATCACAAGGGAAAGAAATAGTCAGGTAGAGTAATGTATTTAGGAATTGTTCTCTTGCATGATTAGAAAATTCTCCCCAACAATGTACCTCAGGCATCACAGAGCAGTAGCATCCCTCTTTATGGCTTATTGCGTAAGCGTGCTCCCAGGGGACAACATATCAGCATTTAATGGCTCAAATAATAAGATAAGTTTATAATATAAAGAACATTATTCTTGATTCTCTACCAATAGTACATAGATCATTGCTTTGGTTTAGAGTTTTCCGTAAGGAAGGGACATCTTAACTAAAATTGTAAAACACGGTTTCAGAGCTGGTTCTGGATTTAAGTAATCACTAGAAAAGAGCTCACCAGAAGATAATAGTATGTATCTGGTATGTATACTATATCTACTATAGTTTTTCATAAATGTTAAGATGTTTTAGTCCAAACCAAGTAAATAAAAATGGACCCTTTCACCTTTTTTATACCTTCAATCTTTACCCAATTTCCACAATTTTCACTATATAAAAGTCAACTGTTTTCCAGAAACTATAAATGCTATGTGAGGGGTTTTAAAATACCACTAGAATACACACAGGAGCATCATTACAGTTGCCCAGAACATACATCTTAATGCATTATTTCTGGTCTGATATCTCTGCACTACACATACTTTCTGGTTCTCATGTGCATGTATGTGTGTGTGTGTGTGTGTGTGTGTGTGTGTGCACATACCAGAATCACTGAAGATTCCTGCTTTTGACTCAGGGTATCATTGGGTAGTCTGACTGGTGTCTAAATAGCAAGGATCTGAATCTACTTGATAACAGAACCAAGTTTGTCTGATTACAAAAGATTTTTGTTAGCAATTCAATAATCACATAAAAAGTTCGGTTTTGTCTACATTTTATAAATTGATTCAACAAATGAGTATCCGACTTGTGATACAATAAATGTATACTTATCACTTATGAATATGCACACATGAAAATGGCCAGGCTTTAAGAACCACATTAACATATAGAGATACACAAAGTTTTGTGAAGCTAAGAATTGCTCGTTATAATTTTGTTGAATTAGGACTTTTTCGTGAGCTGCACCTGAAGTTGAGACTCTGGTCTGCAGATTGCTAGCTAAGTAACTTTGGGCAGATTACTCCAGCACCATGAAGAGCAGTTTCTTAGTTTGTAAAACAGAATTGGCACAGAAGCCTGCCTCATGGTATTATTTTGAGTTTAAACAACATAATTTTGTTACTCATTAAACCTAGTGTTTTGCTTACAATAAATGTTCAGTTAATGTTGCTTAAAAGATATTCTATACAATTTTGTTTTGTTTTATTTTGTTTTCTGGAAAAAAACTTTAGGTTTGAACTGCCCGGTATATAACAATCAGGAAGGCCCTAGTGAAAGTAAAAAACATGGAGGGAGCTGATGACTA
Source organism: Hydrochoerus hydrochaeris (assembly GCA_004027455.1). Classification (NCBI taxonomy): domain Eukaryota; kingdom Metazoa; phylum Chordata; class Mammalia; order Rodentia; family Hydrochaeridae; genus Hydrochoerus; species Hydrochoerus hydrochaeris. The sequence continues at coordinate 149,216 of PVLA01003831.1, read as the reverse complement.
TTTTAAGTTCCTCTCCAACCTGGCCCCTTTAAGTCCTACTTCATAGGGCTGTTCAAGAAGATAATAACTGGCCACAAACACAACCGCCCTTCAATACATGAAGGTGAGCTGCATGGAGGTGGGCAGAAGGGCTACAAAGGCGCAGTGAAGCACAATGGGAAAAAACATAAAATAGCTGTTGATCACTGGGAAATAGTAACAGCAAACAGGCAGTGCTGGCGGGCACCAGTCAGAGAAGAGGTGTCTCACAGGACGGGAGACAACGGAGCTTACCATGAGGCAAATTTGCTGAGTTCCAAACAGCAGGAAGCCAGGCGAGTCAACTGAAGGATTTCCCCTTGTTCTGGGGCCTGGGGTACGGTACAAGTCAGGCAGGCCTCTCTCTCTCTGTGGTTGGTGTATAGATCCAGACAACATGTCCTAAAGACAGCTGAGGACAGAGAAAAGAGTAGAAGCTGAGTGCTTTTTCACAAGGCTCCACCACCCACCAGTTCGGTGAACTTGGGCAAGTCACTTGACCTCAGCAACTCAGAAGTGCAGTCTCTGAGTCGACATTACCAGCCCCGTGAGCGTTCAGTGTTAGTTTCATTCTCTGCTTCCCTTCTCACCCCACATTATCTAACATTTTGCTTATTTATGTTTTTACTTTAAAACAGAATTCAGTGCCTAAAGCACCTAGGAATTACCAGGGTAAATCTGTTGCCTTTTGGCACAGGGGAGCTGATTCCTCCCTCTCCACAACAATAGGGAAATCATCACCACTCATCATCCTGCAGCAATCATTTCAGCTGTAGCAGAAATCGTCCTATTCTTTGCAGCAGAAATTGTTCCCATTCTTTATCTTGGGATTACTTTTGCTCTGGGAAGCTCTCTAGAGCTTCAAAATTCTTGATGCATTTGACGAATTTTGTTTTCAATCCAGATCCCAGATGCACACATGCATTGATTATTTATTTATTTATTTATTTATTTATTTATTTATAAATCCCTGGCAACCGAACTTTACCCCTTTCAGAACATTAAGGAAAGCCTTCTGTTATTGGTTTTGCCCTTATCCCAATCTGCATGTACTTTTTTTTTTTTTTGCCACAAATTAGGTCACAGAAAAGTTTGGGCCTGCCAGTCAGCTTTGGATGCATCAAGCACTTTGCACTGCTGGTGCTGCGGTACAGATGCCAGTGTGTGCCGCAGATAACTGTATCATTTGCATAGCTGCAATCAGTTAGTGTTAGAACGCCTGAGAGGCAGAGGGGATGCGTGACAAATGCAAAGTCACTTTCAGATTTGCATTCATTTTGGTTTTCAGTGGAGAACAGAGGGCCTGAGTGAAAGGGGCACTGCCTCCTGTTCAGCTTGATTCAGGGATGCTGCACCCAGAGAGCGTTTCCACGCTTTGAAAGTGCTTTGTGATCTTCCTGTGAGCTATTCTTCTCAACAATGTATGACATAGCTAGTAGGCATTATTATCCATAATTTAGTGAAAGGGAAGTGAATCAAAAACAGGTTGAATGACTTGTTCAGCACCGCAGGAAGTCACAGTCGAGGCGGAGGATGAACCTACAGCTTTGTACTGTCTCTCCATCTGTTGCTAAGCCCCATTAACTGTGTTTCCTACCTGTACCCAGTAATTAGCCCAACTAAATGCTGCCAAACACGGACATTGCATTGATTTTTTGATAGCATTTCCTCTCTTTTGAACTTACTCATTTGACTTGCAAAATCATTACAAAAATAGCTTACCAATACTCCACGTCTCCTGAAGCCCGGGAAAGTAAAAAGTAGAATGAAGCAGAATTCATTTATTCTGAGGACTGAGCACACAGGAGTTAATGTTACCAAATGCTGGGGCTGAAGCTGTCGGAGAAGCTGGTAACCCTTGAGAGAATTGTGTTCTACTTAAATGACAAGTACCAAGATCTGATTGATTTCTCTGGAAAGTTTTCCCCAGTTACCTGTTTTCTCTTTGTCACCTATGATTTATGGAATATCCCTGTATTAATTAGGTGTATGATAGTATTTTGGAGGGAGAAGAGATAAGATAACTCTAGCATTTCATAGCATAATATATACAATTTATTGAAAAGACAAGATTTTGGAAAGTGGAAGAAAAGGTTAAACTTTCTCCAGATGCTACAGTGGAAAATGCTGTCATTGAATGGATAGCAACTTCCTAAATATAGAAAACAAAAGAGTAACTTCTTTAGTAGGAAAAAAAAGTCAAAATCCATAGCAATCCCTGAGTCAGCAACATAAGAGTTGATAAATGCACCTGCTGCCCTGTCTGCAGCTGATGTAGACTTTCCAGGGCGGCCTTAGCAAGTTAAGATCTTGTTGGAGAGTAATGAACACGAAGGAAGATGATGCTGCTCAATTGCTCATCGTTAGAGCTCCACACAAGGTTTGAGGGAGAGCAAGGACTGGGATAAATCAGTGCTTTGAACCTTCTGATAATTGATGCTCCAGTCTCAGAAAGTGGATATTATTCTTGGATAAAGTATCTGCCACGTGGCTAAGCGGCATTAGTATATTGAAGGCAAAGTGGCGTAAGTGTTCATCCTTGCAAAGAGAATTAACAGAACCAGAGTACCTGTGAGTGTAATCCAGTGCTCCCCACCAAGTATCTCTTTAAATCTCCATTTTATCCTGGTGTAATGAGCATGACAGTCACTTCTGAAGAATGAAGTGAAATTATATGAGAGAGGAGTTTACATTTTTAAGGACAGTTGTATGTGAGTGTAAAAGCAAACCTGCATTTTTCAGTAAGTTAGCTATGTGAATCAAACATTTGTTGAATATTTATTGTATATAACATCTAGGCACATTATAAAGAGTGTATCTAAATGTCACCAGAACCTGTAAGAAAAAGTGGCTCTGAAGCTGGGGGTGATTGAGCTTCTTATTCTGGGGTGAGAAGACATAATTTCACACATTTTGTTTCATGTCTCTTAGTAATTCACTGGCAATCCAAAAATGGGCTGCTTTTTCTTTCATGTGCAATTTATTAGTTTTCTCTGCCCTCACTCAGCTCTTCCCTCTTCTACCTGGGGGACTGAATATGGGGCATTTGTACTAAGTCATATTTTGAGCCTATTTTTTTTTAATTTGATAAAGGGATCCACGAAGTTTTTTCAGTTGCACAGACAACACTTGAACTTCTGATCCTCCTGCCTCAGTCTCTCAGATTGCTAGGAGTATAGGTATGCATGATTGCCCAGCTCTTAAATCACTCTTAAAGGCACAACTCCTTTCTCTAACTCCTTCTAGGGTCTCTGAGATCAACCACTTCAAAGAGCTTGGCATCATGGGTTTAATATTCATTTGATGTCCATATCAAAGTAGACTCACGAGTTGAGAGATTGGGTGTTCTGCACACTCCTGCCATCATGTCCTATGAACATCAGTGCCAAATGCAATATGGCCACTCTTGCTCCCTCATGAAGTAATTCTGAAAGTCCTCTTGTGAATGTCTTCAATGCATTTTTTATGGCTTCCTCAATATCTAAATGGATCCAAAATGTTTGCCTTTCATGGTCATTTTGACTTTGGGAAAGAGCTAGAAGTCACAAGGTACCAGATCCTATAAATAAGGTAAATGAGGACACACTTTAGTTGTTTTACAATCCTGGCTTTCTGATGGATGATACTTGGCAGCAGCATTCACCATACATTTTATCATGCCTCAAAGGGAAACTAAGGCAAATATCTAGAACTCCTTTAGTAAAGGGCAAAAATGATGGTAGAGTGTCTTCAAGGTATAGGGAAGTATTTTGTGAGAAATTAATGGCAATGTGCCTCATAGTATTATATTTTTTGTGATGTAAATTTTTAAATTTAAGCATGAGACACAATTTTTGATCACATCATTTAAGTCTTTTATCTCAATAAATTAATTGCTTCTGATCTTTTGTTATAGAGCAGAAGCCTAATACAGAATGGTGATCCCAAGACATGCAGCCATTGAGTATAATTATACTTGATGATGCAAAGGAGACTTTGGGACTTATTTACATGAGAAGTATAGAATGATAAAGCAACATGAAAAAGATGGTTTACAATGCACAAGAAGCATAATCAGGGACTCTGGTGCGGGTTCAGAAGACCAGAATGCTGATAAAAATGTGGATGGTAAAAAAATGTGGATAGCAATGTGGGGTGCATGGGCACATGCCTGTAATTCTAGGAATATCACTAGTTTGAGTCCAGGCTGGGCAAATTAGTGATTCAATGAGACCATGTTTTAATATAAAAAAAGGACTAGAGACATTGCTCAATATTAAAACCTGCCCTCAATCCCCAATTCTCTAAACACCCACGTAAAAGAAAACCTCTGAAAAACAAAGGCCATGCTGATGAGGTTTCACATAGTAAAGAGGATACTGTTGTAACCATCCTTGTTACATTATGGCAAAGAATTTGAATGCATTTTGTACATAGCTCAGTACTTTGTGAGATGCTTACTTTAAATATGATGGACTCGTTTATCTGGAATAGAAAATTTCAAGGCAGTGAAGCATTCATGCTGTAGCACAGCTATTACTGACTGCTTTTAACCAAATCTACAGTTAGAATCAGATGCTTAAGGGAGCAGAGTGAAAGGATTTGGAAAATATAGAGCACGTATAAACATACGACCTAAGAAGCAGAGGATGCTGGTGCCACTGAAAAGAAGCCAAGCGTTTTGTAGTACTATAGTAGATGCTTCATGAGCACCTCAAACTACCTCACCCATTTCAGGCTCAAAAAGTGAGAAATGAACATTTGTTTTGAAGACTTTCCAGAGAAGAATGCATTCAGCAAAGAGCCTGTGCCCCGAGGTTTGTATCAGTGCTTTTTTCTCCAGGATCTGCTAGGAAGCCGAGAAAAGGCCAGTATGGTCCAGATTCGAGTGGATCCAGGTACAGCTTACTCCAGTGGCAGAACTTAGTGTATTGTAATTCATCTGAGTGGCGTTTTCCTGAGATGCAGAATGCAGAAGTTATGGAGTCATGATAACATCCACTGAGATTTCTAAAGAAAATTGGTTGATCAAGCACCTGCTGCAGGTTCAAGTCCCTGCAATGCACCCAAGAGGGTTATGCTAAGTGGAGTTGGGGGACCTAAGGGTAAAACCAGAATTTTAGTTGGGACCCAAGGAAAATAGAGGCTTCAGTAACATGCATCACTGCTGAGGGAAAGCTACAGGCAGCATGAAAACCAGCTCACAAAAAGGGTATGTGTGCTGCCACCAGCAAAGCCTTAAGAGTGAGGGCATCCTGAACACTGAAGAGACCACTTGGTCCATGATGTGCTTCAGAGGCCAGAACTAAAGCTCTAGTAAATGTTTGCCCTTCTGGGTTCTGGACTTGCTTTGCACTGATCTCTACTGGTTTCCAATTTCTTCCTTTTGGGTTGGGAATATATAACTGGCACCTGTCACAGCACTGTGTCTTGGACATATGTACATACCTTTTCATTTTCTCAGAACTTACCATTGAACTTGCTATTATTCTCTGAGGACACTTTAGAATTGGGTGTTTGACCAGTGCTGGAACAGTTAATACTTTGAGAACTCTAGGAGAAGGAATGAATGTGTTTTATACTATGAGATGCTATGTTATGAGCTGAATACGGATAGCGTGCCTCAAACATTCATGTGCTAAAGTCTTGGATGGATTATATTAGTGAGTGGTGTGGTGGACTTATAACTTGAGGACTTATGGAAAGTCCATATATCATTGGAGACATTCTCTCTAACTTCGTCTTCTTCCTTCCTTAGCTGCTGAAGTGAGAGCTATCCTGCCATCCACTCTCACTGTGATGTGCCATGCTAGCCAACAGCCCAAAATGCTGAAACCACTCAATCCTGAACTGAAACACTTAGTTTCATGAGTCAAATAAGGCTATTCTCTTTAGAAGTTAATCACCTCAGGTATTTCATTCCTGTAACAGGAAGTTGATTAATGCAGTTACTTGTTCAAGTAGCAGGATTCCTTTTGTAGCTTTTCTCTAACATAGAGTCTTTAAATCACCACACTCTATCTCTGACAACATGTCCTGTCTAACATAAGTATAATTAGCATGAACAAAAAATTAAACAAAAGCTGCATGAAAAATGCTTTCAAATTAATTGTTTTTCATACTTCCACCATTCTTCATAACTATTCATTCCCTAATTACCCCAAAGTACAGTCTTGCATGGTCAGTTCTCACCACCTGATTCTTACTCTGGGAAAGGTACACTCTCATGAGTCTAAATTGATGATTGCATCCAGGAAGAGACCTAGACTGTGGAAGTTTGTAGTCTTTAAGAACATTCTTAAAGATCAAAAATATATAATATCTAGAAGAATAAGTTGTAATGACAAAACTTAAGTATCAGACCACACAAGAAATTATTCACTGGAACACTGAAGTGGGTTAGTAATCAATATAGAAATCCAAGCAGCCAAATTGATAAATTTGGGGTTTTATTAGCTGAGTTCAGTGGCCACCCACATTGACCCCTGATCCAGACTCAAAACCAAGTGGCCCGGAACTGGAGGATTACAGGGCATTTAAAACAGAAAACCTCAAAGCAAGACATCCTGTTGGAAACAATTTAGCTAGAATCTTACATTTATTTTGGTTGACACCTGCATCCTGCATCCTTGTTGAGCAGGTTAATTTTTTCTCTTGTAGGTGCAGCTCACTGTGCTTTTCTCATGGGATTTACACCCTGAGTAATTTTTCACTCTTCTGGGTCAAATGCAGGGCATAAGATGGCGTCAGTTATGTCAAGCTACAACAATATGAGAACAGTGAAGTTTTATTTTGCATGAGTAACTCTTTTAAGATGCCAAAAATTTACCTTTTCTAGATACTGCTTGATCCACTCAACAATTCCTTACTCATTGTTCATTTTAGTTTTTGTTTTCTCCCTTTGTAAAGTGTTATAGTAGAGAGGTTCAAATATTACTAGAGTCATACAAGAGGAAACCAGACTTGCCTTTTAATATATAAAATAACTTTTTAAAAAGTTAAGCAAATATATGTCAGAATTCTGCTTTTCCACAAAACTTTGTAATATTCTGTAAAAATTGATTTCTTTGTTTATAAAAATATCAACATTAGCTAAACTTTTAAAAGATCTTTTTTATAAGTAAAAAATAAATTTAAAATGGTATGGCTTAGAAATTATAATTTAATGAGGATGACTATAATTCACATATAAATATGAATTAACAATACAACCTTTAAAATAATCATAAACCTTATAAATCTGGACCTGAGCTAAAAGTGAACCTGGTTAACAGTGGAGCAGTGTTCCATGTTCTACTGGAATAAATACCCTATATACCAGGACATGCCTTCTATTGTGTCTTAGTTACTTTCTTCTTTGCTTAGAAAAATTATCCAACACCTACACTTTAAGGAAAGAAAAGATTATTTTTTCTCACCATCTCACAGTAGAGTTTTCAGTCCATAATCCAAGCTCCAAGGCAAGGTGTTATGACAGGTGATCATTGCAGGGGAGAAGGAGTATATTTTAGTTACTTTTCTCTTGTTACTGCGACAAAATACCTGGCACCCAAAGTTAAAGGAGGAAAGATGTATTTTGGTTGTAGTTTGTAGAGATTTCAGCCCCTAGTTGGTTGACTGCGAGGCATGGTGGTATGAAAAGCAGCATCACAGAAGAGAAACAATTCATGGAGGGCAGAAAGCAAAAGTTAGCACGCTACTGGCAACAATAACATCTTCTTTTCTGCCTCTTTTAATTCTAGATTGACTAGCTGGTTTAAGGCAGGTGAAAATCATTCAGTAGACTAATTTAGCAATCACACACCCTTAATCTCAGGACCCTTAATCCTAGCATTGCATCATGAATCAATCCCAGTGTCATTTCTGAAAAGTTCCACTTATGACCAATTGAGATTTTGAGGGGACCACTAAACACAGACCTTATTAGAGTTCATGCCACGGTAGTGGTAAACAAAGAGACAGGGATTCTGGGACGGGGAGAGACATTGTCAGGCCATTTCCTCATGATACACCACCTGCAGCCAGGCTTCACCTCCTACCAGCACATTTACCTTTAAACTCATGGGGGGGGTAACCCCCTCACAAGCATCACACTGCCATGCTCCACTCACCTCACCAAAGCCTCACCTGTGAGCACAGGAGATGCTGGAGGACATCTAGACAGATGCTAAATATGGTCTTAGTTCCATCAGTGCAATCTATGAGCTCCAACAAGTTTACAAATCACTTTATGACTCATCTTCACATTTAAAGACAAACTGAAGGATAATTTCTGCTTCCTGGAGTTGATATAGGATCAAATGAGACAATTCAACTAACAACTTTAAATCACCTATTGTAATATATATTTAATAAACTATTGTGTGTTACTAATAATATTGTTCTGGTTAGGTACATGAGTGTCATGTTGTGACCTCAGAGAGACCAAATCCTTGCAATATGAAGATGACTTTTAATGGTATTTTCTATAACAAGACTTTTTAAAGAGTTACTATAAAATTCTATGTTATAACATATAGGAAAAATTGGGTGATCAATGTCAACCTGATGGAAAATTATTGTTGGCAAAATACAAATTTATTCAAACCACCTTAAGAGGGACTATTATAATTTCTCACAGATATTTAAACTCAGGAAACAGCTGCATCATAAGCATGTCTTCCTTTATTGGCTTCGTCCCCTTTTTCTCCTTTTTTCTACTGTACATGGCTGAATGTTCCTATCAACTGGGATTCCTTACTGTGAATTTCAAATTAAATGTCACCATGAGCATTCACTAATCATGTTTTCCAAGTATATTCTAGTTGTTTTTAGTCATCTAGTGAAATGAGGCTTCCACTGGGTTTGGTGAGCTGTAGTCTGAGCAAAGCATTCAGAGAAGAATTCAAGAACCTGTAGGAAAACCAAGTGATAGAATGCCCTAAAACAAAAATGAGTAATGAAAGAAATGTTGGTAACCTTCAGGATTTTTTAAAAGTCCTGTTTTCATTTAGCCATTATGATTAGCTGCTTTTCCCTAAATATTTATATATATCATAAATTTCAAAAAGAAATAAAGTAGCCCTTTCTCAATTGGTATAGAACTGTATCATTCCTTATTGACTTTACTTAATGAAAAATTGGTTTCTCTGTGCCACCAGTATTGATTTTGATAAGAGTGAACTGTTAACTTTTAAAATCATCAGTACATATTTAGTCCTTCCCATTGATACTGTGAGAAATAGATTAAATGTTCATTTCCCTTTCCATAATAATGAGATTTGACTGAACTAATAAAAGAAATCCTTATCTTCGTGGTTAAAAATAAAATAAAAACTGTAAACCATAAATTTCAACAAAAAAATAAATAGTAATCTAAAATTACCTCTCTGTCCCAAGTTCCATCTGTACTAATAATAGTTATCCACAAACATCTACGGGAAGCTTTGTTGAACAATTATTGCTGCCTGGCAATATTTTCAGGACTTCATTATGTCTGGAAAGACCCCCCTTAAAGTCAGATGTGACCCCAGAAATTGGGTATTTTCCTTCTTCAAATGTTACCAACAGTAAATATCTAACTGTAGAGAATATAGTTCCCAGAGTTGAATTTATAGTTTTTTTTTCTTTCCTTCAATATCAAATGTAGAAGCCTGACATTGAGATATTGGAGAAAATTGAATGAAACAGTTATAGTGACTTCTTTTCATTATTTATTTATTATTTTGATTCATTTTGGTGCATTGTAATACATGTAATGATCACACTCATCAGAGGGAGTTTGTACCCATACATGATGTATCTTGGTTCTTCTTTTCCCCCAATCCCTTCACTTGCCTTCATCCCCTCTTCTCATTTACAAAAGCTTTGTTTCCATTTTCTTCCTTCTATTCTCCTGTTTCCTTTTTTCCCTTCCTTTCCCCTTCTCCCAACCCTGTTTCCCCTTGACATTTTATATATATATATATATATATATATATATATATATATATATATATATATATTTTTTTTTTTTTTTTTTTTTTTTTTTTTTTTTTT
>PVLA01003831.1:0-139102 GCA_004027455.1 Hydrochoerus hydrochaeris | reverse complement strand
TCACACCAGAGAAACAGTGTGATATTTAAACATGCACATCTGATTTATTTCACTTAAAATTATGGACTCTGCTTTTCTCCTTCTGTCTCCCCTCCTCCCTGGTTCCCCTTTCTTTTGAACAACTTATACATATTTCACAATACCTATTATACACTTTGATACCTATGTATACATTTGGTATCTCACATCAGAGAAATGATGCAATGTTTACATGTGTCTGATTCATTTCACTTGAGTATGGTCTTCAGGTGCATTCATTTACCTAAAGATACCTCAAGTTTGTCCATTTTACGACCATATAATTGTCAATTATATTTATAACCTAAACCTGTGACTCTACAGTAACACTCTTTTTTTCCTCCTTTCCACTTTTTTTCTGAAATCTTTCCCTTTCCCCATGGTAAAATACACAAAACTTAGATCTTAGTTTCTTGACCATGTTTAAATGCACAGTTCATTAGCATTAAATGCACTTATATTCTGGCGCAACTATCATCACAGTACCTCTCCAGAACGTGTTCATCTTTGAAAAATAAAACTCTAAAATCATTAAAAAATAATTCCACATCACTCCTTCTTTCAGCCTCTGGAAATCACCATTCTACTTTTATCTCTCTGTAATTTTAATTATTCCAACTATTTCATCTAAGTAGCTTATTGAGATTGACTTATTTTGTTTAATGTCCACAAAATTAATTGATACAGTAGCATGTGTCAGAATTTGTTTCCTTCTTAAAGCTCAGTATTGCATCGTAGTTCATCTACTCACTTATTTGTTGGCACTTGAGTTGTTTCCATATTTTATTTATTATAAATAATCCTTCCATGGTGAGTGCACAAAAATCTCAAGTCCTTGTTTTCAGTTCTTTGGCTGCACTTGCATAAGTTAAATCAATGGATCACATGGCGATTCCAATTTGACTTTTTGTTTTTTAGAAAGCATCATACTTTTTTAACTGCAGCTGTATTATTTTATACACTTTCCTTTCTGCATTTTTGCCAACATTTATTTTCTGATTTTCTGATAGTTTTCACCCTAAAGAATGTTAGTTAAAATCTCATCATAGTTTTGATTTGCTTTACCTTAATAATGGATGACACTATACATCTTATGCGTGGATTGGTCATTTATATATATTCTATAGATAAATATCTATGTTTTTAGTCATTTTTGAGTCAGATTATATTTTTCTGAGTTGAATTTTAAGAGTTCTGTGTACATCATACTTATTTATTACCACATATGTGATTTACTATAACTTCTTTTCCATGAGGTGCCTTTTCCAATGTTGATATTGCTCATGATACACAATTTTAAAATTTTTTCCCATTAATTCAAATTTCTATTTTCTTTGTATGTGTGTTCCCACTTGTGTTGTAATCTCCAAGAAATCTGCCAAGTTCAAAGCCATGAAGATCTTGCCCAATGTGATTTCTTAAGAATTTTGCAACTTAGTTCTTATTTCTATGTCTCTGAAGTATTTTGACTTAATTTTTTGTATACAATATTCAGTAAAAATAAAAATTCATAGTTTTGTATCTGGCTGCTATAGCACTATTTGTTGAAAATATTGGGATATCTTATAGAATAATCTTGCAGTATTTGTCAAAAAAAATCTGGATATATCTGTGTGTGTGTGTGTGTGTGTGTGTGTGTGTTTCTGGGCTTTTTATACTATTCCATTGGTCTCTATGGCAGTACAACATCCTCTTGATTCATGTTTTAAGTTCTGAAATAAGGAAATATTAGCCTTTTGTCTCTGATCTTTCTCAAATTATTTTCAATGTTCAGAATCCTTTGTTACTCCCTAAAGTTATCAGATAGCCTTTTTTTATTTCTGTAAAAATCATCATAAGGATTATGATAGGGCCAGCATTAAGTATGTAGTACAATTTGGTTAGTATTAACAATACTATTGATTCTTTTAATATCTGAAATGTACTATCTTTCCATTTATTTTTGTCTTGTGGTTTAAATTATGTGTGTCTTTCATTAGATAAGTGAATTTTTAAGTGTCTTGCCTTTTTTGATGATTTGTAAATGGAAGTTTTCTTTATTTTTAATTGTTAATTTTTACTATATATAAACAACTTGGGCTGGGGATTTAGCTCAGCAGCATAAACGCCTGCCTTGCAAGCACACAGTCATGAGTTCAATCCCCAATACCAATTTAAAAAAATAAATAAATAAAAAATAAACAACTTATCTTTTGCATGTTTATTTTATTTCTTCTTTATTTTAAAGAGGAAAAGCAGAAAAATGAAGAATCAAACAATTAAAAAACAACAATAAAAGCAAAATGACTACAACAACAATAACAAAAAAATACAAAGACAATAAGGATTTCAAAACAAGAGTATAGGAATTTAACAACAGTTGTTATATTGCATATTATTATCCTCAAAGTAATTGCTTAGGCTACCAGATATAGGTATGCAAGATTGATCTCACAACATTTCCCTTTGAGCAGTTTCTTTCTCTTTTATTATATCTGTTGTATCTTATTTACTCTTTCAGTTTTTACACATCCAAGTCTAATTTATTTCACTTAGAAGTATGATTTCTAGTTGCATCCATTTACCTATAAAAGTCTCAAGTTTATCATTCTTTATGATGGAGGAGTATTCCACTATATTAAAATACCACATTTTATTTCTTACTATTCTATTGAATTTGGTTTTTTAAATTCTAATAGAATTTTTTGGCATTTAAAATTTTGCATATAAAATCATGTCATGTAGGAACAGGATAGTTTATACATTTTTCTAATTTGAATGCCTTTTATTTTCTTTTCTTGGCTAATTACTCTGGATAGAATTTCAAATGCAATATAAAAGAGAAGTGTTAAAATGACATCATTGCTCTATTATTGAATACTGAGTGTGATACTCACTATATGTTTTACATTTGCCTGGATGTTTCCCTTATAGTCCTAGCTTATCGGTTTTTTATTATGAAAGCTTTTTGAGTTATATGAAATGCTGTTTTTGTATATCAAGATAGATGACTACAAGTTTTCTCCTCTCATTTTGCTGATGTAGCATATTCAGTTGACCGCTTTTCATAGGTAGAAATGTCCTTGTACTGTAGGAAGACACACAGGTATGTAATACTTTTAATATTCTGCTGAATTAAATTTCCTAATGATTTGTTGAAGATTATATATCAAGGTTGATAAGGAGTAGTCTCATAATTTTTTTCTTGTAGTGTCCTTATCTGTTTTTGATAGGGGACATTTCAGGTATGACAAGATCAGTTCGAAAGTGTTCTTTTCTCTTGAAATTTTTAGGAAAACTTTGAAGAGAACTGATTTAGTTTCTCTTTAAGTGCTTGGTAAAACTTACCAGTGAGGCCATCAAATACATGACTTTTCTTTGTGATATTTTTTATTACTAGATTAATTTCTGTACCAGTTTTGATTTCATTCAGATTTTCTCTTTCTTCATCTCCTTGCTAAAAAGTTTCTAAGAATATGTATATTTCATCAGAAGTATTGAATTTGTCACTTACAATATATTTCCAAATACATTGAATAATTGTCTATTTTTCACTTCACCTTTATCTATTTTTATACATTTTTAGGTTTGATCATAGCTGCATAAATATTTGTAGTTGTCTTCTTTTGCATAGAACATTTTGTTAACATATAATGTCCCTGTCTCTTATAAATACTTTTATTTAAAGTCTGTGGCATCTGTATAAGTCCTTTTGATCTCTTCTGGATTCTATTATTTTTGATTCTCTAAATTTGATGAAGCACAAAAATTTACTTAATTTTTTTAATTTTAAAGAGAAAAGTAAAATTAACAATAAAATAGTTTCAAAACAGGCTAGTAGAACAGTAGCAATAATTAATACTTTGCATAATTTTGTTTACATAGTAGTTGTTCAGAGTACAAGATATAAGCATGAAATATTATGCAAAAAATATTAGCACAGACCTTTCATTTGAATGAACTAAGAGAAAATAGTTGAATTACTGTCTTAACTATAATATATATATATATACTATAATATATATATCTTAACTATAGTATATAAGTATTTTTCCCCTTTTCTCTTTCTTTCTTTCCTCTTTCCCCCATCAGTTTCTCTTTCTCTCTCTCTTTTTGAGACCATACTCATAAGTCAAATAAATCAGACCTATAGACGTAAGCATCACATTGTCTCACTAGTTTAAGACTCTGAATGAGTGAATAAGATACAAATATACAATAGACATCATCACTTAGGAAGAAACTGATTAAAAGAGAAAATAATGAAGAAAAGGGGAAAGGAAAAAGGAGAAAGAAGAAAAATATATATATATGTATATACCCAAGACATTAAAATACACAACTAGTTTCTCTAGTTCATGAAAAGAAAGATTTGTGCTAGGGTTATCTGGACATTATTTTATACCTATATCTTGTACTTTTAGTAAATACTCAGGAATCTGAGTATTCTCAGTAATACACAATATATTGATTTTTGTTACTCTCCTGTTAACATGACTTGAAATTTTTCAGTTTCTATTTTCCTTCCTCCTCTCTTGAGAGAGAGAGAGAGAGAGAGAGAGAGAAATTGTGATAGGATACTATTTATATACAACTTTTTTTTCTAGTTTCCTGTTTACAATTGATTTGAGTCTTTGGATTTAAATTGAGTTTTATACATAGCATATTACTGCAGCATTTTTCCTGATTTAACCAATTTATTTTGTACAGATTTTAAACAATTTACATTTAAAGTGATTGCAGAATGATGAAAGGAATTGTTCTGTCATTTTATTACTTGCTTCTCATACACCTCATGGTTTTTGTACCTTATCCTTGGACCACAATTTTGCATGTTTATTTAACTATTTGTGAAAAATGCTTAATTTTCTCATTTCTCTTGTGTATATTCTTTAGTTATTTTCTTTTTGGTTACCATAGAAGTTATATTTAATAGCCCAATGTTATAAAATTCTTATCCGAATACATATCAATTAATTCAAAACAGACAAAACTCTGCTCCTTTAACAGCTTCTTCTACATTTTTTCCACTGGCTGTCACATAGTTATGTATTTACATACTGTGTATTCAAAAACAAACTAGTGATTTTAATGCATTTGTCTTAAATTATGTAGAAAAATATGTAATTACTAAACTAAGTTTTTAAAATAGTAACTTTTAAGCTATTTATTATCAGCCACTAAAATCAGGATTTTTAAATGTTGATTTAATTACTGTTACATAATAATTTTATAGATTTGTAATTGTGCATGCTTTTACTTTCACCAAGATCTTTATTTCTTCATACAATTTCATTAACTCTTTCTGTTCTTGCTGTCTTCTGTCCTTCCATTCCAACCCAAAGGATTCCTTTTTGCATTTCCTGTTGGGCAGTCTAGTGGAATTTCTATACTTTACAAATTTGGAAATGACTTAATTTCTACCTTGCTTTGAAGAATTATTTTGTTAAATGCATGATGGTTGTTTGAAGTTTTATGTCTTTAGCACTTGAATATACTTACCCACGGCCTTCTGTTTTCCAAAGATTCTGATAAAAGATATAGTGACATTTTTTGAGAATTTCTTATATGTGACAGAGTATTTCTCTCTTGATATTTGCCAAGTGCTGTCTTTGAATTTGTCTTTTAATAGTTTAACTCAAATGTGTCTTGGTGAGTGAGATTTTTTTTCATCTTCTTTGAAGTACATTGAACATTTTCACATTTATCTTTAATATCTCTCATAAATCTTGGGAAGTTTTGGACAATGTAAGTCTCTCTCTCTCTCTCTCTCTCTCTCCCTCTCCCTCTCCCTCTCCTTCTCCCTCTCTCTCTCCATTTTCTTACAAGAGTAACATAATGCTCATATTGATTCACTTGATTGTACTCCATAGGTCTTTAGGTCTTATTTAGTCTCAGTTTTATTTTTTCTGTTCTTCAGTCTCAATAATTTCTATTATTCTGTCTTCAGTTTCACAGAATCCTTTTTTATTCCTGGTTAAATATGCACTTTTCAGTTACAGAATTTTTCTTCCATTTCTATCTTACATTTTCTTAATAGTTTTTTTCCTCTGAATTTTTCCACATTTCTTTTATTCATTGGGAATTGTTAAGATCATTATTTTAAAATATTTGTCTAGTAGATCTATTGTAAGATTTTATTGGTACAGTATCTATTGGTTGATTTTTTCCAATTAAATGAGTCATGCTTTTTTATTATTCTTCATAGCTTTGAAATTTCTGGATATTCAAATTTAATATTATCAAAAATCTATAGATAAGATTTACTTTCACTGTTGTAAGTTGTCTCTCTGCCGAGACTCAGCTTGATACATAAACTTAAAATCTCCTATGATCTTTAGTGAGCTTTGGTTTTCCTTGGGGATGTGTATTTAGTTTCTAATTTTCCTCGTATATTTTATTGCTTCTGAATATCTTAATTTTGATATTGTTATAGTCAGAGTTTTCAAGGGAATAGATTTAATACAGGACACATAATTTGTAAGGTTATTTTATACTGTTTACCCAAAAAGTCAAATGCAGCAGGGTTCAAGAGATTTGTTGATACACTAGAGACCCAGAGAATCTAGATGGGGGTGTGGATCTCACGGAAATATCCTGAGGGAGCCCAGCTGAAGACCTAGAGCCCATGGCAATGTCTTTTGCAAGCCAAGTTGGAGGCCTAGACACACAGCAATGTCTCATACAAGTATTGTATCAAGAAACTGCACTGGGAAGGCCCAGACATCAGCGGTAGAAGCTACAAAGTCTGTGCCAGTGGTATGAAGGATCTCTGCCAGCAGGCTGAGTCAGTCTGCCCTGGAGCCAGGAAAAACCACTCTAGGTAAGAACCAGAGCTTCCCTGAAAAGAATTGCAACCGTCTTCAATAACAATGAGGACTTAAGTTTCTCCACTGAGAACAGCTAAATTCATATCAGGAAAACCAGTGTGACAAGCTTCCCCAGAAGAATCAACTGCACACCACCCTTCCCTCCGTTTCTCTTTTTATGCTATTGGCAACAATGATCAGATGGGGCTTTCACACCCAGAACCACATTGATTCAGTTCAGTTGGTTGTCACAAGTTGATCAACCACAGATATATAACTCAAGAAAGAAAGAAAGAAAGAAAGAAAGAAAGAAAGAAAGAAAGAAAGAAAGAAAGAAAGAAAGAAAAGAAAAGAAAAGAAAAGAAAAGAAAAAGATGAATATTATGATGGAATAAAATACTTTACTATCACTTCAATTAGAAAACAAGAGCCTTACAACAATGGAAAGAGTGGCAATACAATATTTAAGCCTCCTTTCTCCAAAACACTCTGATCATACAGATCCCTGACATTTAAGTTTAGACCCAAAATGTGTCTGAAAACTCTCAGGTGTTCATTGGTGTGGCTTTGGGAAATGATACTCACCAGTGGATTAAACCATAGATGACTTCACAGCTAACAGGATGGGACATGGTAGGAAGAGAAAAGTTATTGGGGACAGGATCTAGAAGGTGGTATTTTTGGCCCAAGCTCCTCTCTCTCCTGACTTTTTTGGCTCCTGTGGTATATTAGTTAGGGTTCAAAAGAGGAACTGTTTTATATAAAAATAAATATAAACATACAGTGGATTTATTAGGTAGGCTGACAGGATCAGAAGGAGAGGAATCCGGATGACTCTGCACAGAATGAAAGTACTCCAAGACGGCTGAGTATTGCACTCCTCACTGAAGAGTCACCAGTGTGAATGTGAGTTGGAAACTCACAGGGTCTATCTTGGAAAGCTGAAGAACCTGTTCTGAAAGCCTCAAGGAACTTCATAAAAATGTTCAAAGGCAATAATGAATATCAGAGTCCCTCTGAACAAAAATAAGAAATGCTTCCTTCCCCTTCCCTTCCCTTCCCTTCCCTTCCCTTCCCTTCCCTTCCCTTCCCTTCCTTTCCTTTCCTTTTCTCTCCTAGTCTTTCTTTCTTTCTTTCCTTTCTTTCTTTCTTTCTTTCTTTCTTTCTTTTTTTTCTTTGTTCCTTCCTTTTTTTTTTAGAGGTCTATTTGTTGGTGCCGCTCACATCCTGGGGGTATCTTCCCTCCTCAGTGTGAGGCCTACATGTCAGTCATCTACAGACACTCTCAGTGCTTTCCTAATCTACTAGCTGGTTCTTACTCAAGTCAAGTTGACATACCCAAACTAATACTCACACAAAGGTTGAGCAACTCTCCTGCTATTCCATTCTACCATGACATTGATGACTTGGAGCCAAATAACTATGGACTAAACCCTCTGAAACCATGAGCCTAAATAACCTTTTCTTCTTAAATTTGCAGGTGTTGGCTATTTTGTCTCAGCAATGGGAAAGTAATCAGTACACCTGATATTCAGAAGACAGCATCCTTTAGTCCAAATCTTGCTCATACAAGCTATAGGCAAGGCAGTACTCTAGAAGGTCATGCACAACAACCAACCTAAGACTGAGGAAAGTTTGCTGCTACTGTGGGAAGATATGAAGTTCACCACAGTGGTTACATTACACAGACTCAATTAATTGTTAGGTATGTTGTTAGATGTTTGATGTTTGTACTTCATTACCTTCACAGAAATCTAATATCATTCTTGAAATGAATAGAAAAAAAAAACATAAAACTCAGTAAACCAAATATAAATAAAGGTTGAGGTTACATAAAACAACATCAACTGAAGTAACAGTGCTGGTATAAAAGTTAATACCATAAAAATTTATACCCAAATCAAATGTCTATTAAATAATGACATGTTAGCCCACAAAATATGCTGAAAATTTTGCTTTCCTTTGGTCTGTTAATGGGCATTTTTATTTTGATAAGAGATAAAACAGCTCTTTGATTTCAGTATTTCAGAAAATTTTACTCTGAAGTGAATGACAATTAAAATGGAGTCTTCCAAATAATAAACATATCTACACCAACCTTTCACATTACATTATTTTTGCCTTTTCTATTACATTAAATAGTTGGTCTAGCCTATTGGCCATAAGAATCATTATCCTGAAAAGAAAATCCCCAGTGCTTTACATTGAATTTTAATTTTAGATTATAAGATTTACATAATGTCATTTAACTCTTAGGGTTTTCTCCCCAAAGCTGACTGGTTGTATATTTTTAAATTGTCATGAAGATTGTAAAATTTGAAAACTTGGAAATAAATCTATCAAAAGAATAATAGGATGCTCAGTATTTTTCTGTGGATCAATTTTCTTAGACAAATAATCCTTCATGACTATTAAGTCAGCAGATTCCTTAGATGAATTATTACCATTCTAGATCAATAGTCTACTTGAGTAGTTTTTCAATACCTGATATAATAAACTTGATAGTTTCTCAAATATAGTTCAAACTTTTGGTAGCTATTCAATACTATAGATGTGATTCTTAAAATTCTGAGTTTAAAGAATATGTTTTACCCATCTAGGACAAAAAATGTTGACAAAAAAAGCCTAGGAATAGAAAATACAATAATACTTTTCTTATGAAGGATATATGTTTTAATGCCTCACTCTACTATCACAAACTAGAGGTTTAAGTAAAACATGGTATGATCTTAACAACACTCACCTCAAGGTAGCAATGGAAGAATTAAAACATCCCATCATGCTAGAAGGTAAGCATGAATAAGTGAAACTATGCATAACACTATCTGAAAAGTGAAAATTTCAAGAGCAGACCATAGTTCTATAATTCAAAGGGGATAGGATCAGAGTTGACTTCAGCCAAAGGAGCAAAAAGGGAGCTCCTGTGTTATCTGTCTAGGGTGTGCTGTCAGGAAGATTTATAGTTGGTTATTCTCTGGAATGGCTCAGGTCAATTACTGGTGGGTTTATTGAAGGATTAAATATGAAACAGGAGTCCAATTCCTCAATGATCATGCACAATACAGAGTCTCAGTCACAAGTTAACTAAAAAGTCTTTCTTCATTATTCTTTTCTTACTTCTTTCTTTACTTTCCTTTCTTCCTTCAATTATTTTTTGTTATATGTCATGGAAGGGACAAAGATACTGAAATGTCACTTCTTCCAATTCCCTTGCAGCTTAGATCCAGGTAACAGGTAGTGACAGGTAATGCAAGACACAAGAGATAATAGGTATCCTTTTGTGGTGGAATCAAAAGAAGAAGGGATAGTGTTTAGATCCTGCATCAGCAATAGTAGAGCTTTTGCAACTTGGTGAGATGAGAAATATCAACAGACTTTTTCTTCTCTCCTCCCCTTTTTCTCATTCAAAGAAACTTGGAGTTACCCACTGTCCTGTAATGAGTTGTTTTCCTATTTATATTTGTCAGCCTAACTTGTGATGCATGGAATCAAGGGCTCATACTCAAGTTATGAAGTCCACCTAAGGGACAGAATGTAGCTCAGTATCCTCATAATAAAAATTAGATAACAAGCTGCTCCCAGGTTATATAATGTGTGAGAGTTATTTGATGGGTAGCTGACAGTAGTGGAGACTGGCAGGATTTGGAAATGTATGTAACCACCCAGATGGCAAGTTCAAAAAGAAATAGCTACAACTATTCAGCTCTCCGTTAGGTGATAACATCTTAGTAAGAGAACTATAGTCAACGCTATAGCTCAGCATTTTTCAAGGTGCACCAGTTTACTCACTAAACTAAAATTTCCTATTAGTCTCAAGAGTATATCAGGATTTTAAAGATATTGGGCATCTGTAATGCTTTTAAGCATATCAGGTATTTTCAATAGCCAGGGAATTTTTAGGAAGAGGTTATTATTTATCTAATCACCATATAAACTGCAACTATCATGATGGATCCATTATGGAATTGAAGACACAGTCTAGAGAAGTTACTAAATAGAGACACAAATGAGAGTGGGAAGTTTATATAGGGACTAAGGTTTGTCTGAGTTTGATGTGTCACCGTAAGACTTTAATCAAATCTTCACTTCATGATTTCAAGGAAAAATGTGTTTGTCATTTACTAAATCTACTTCCCTCCTCTTGCATTTGTCAAAGTACTTTTGTCTGCTTCTCCTTATGATGGCTGGATTACTGAATTTTAGTTGATAACTGGTGACTCAAGCGAAATCGCCGATCTTCCCTTTTCACTCCTAATCCAGAGAGACACAGCTACAGCCAGAAAGACGAGGTCTTTGCACAAGGTCATGGTTATACTACATTTATTAAAATAGGCTACTACCATGTTACATTATTGAGATTTATACAAATATATGGCTCAACAGTAGTTACCCTGATTAATACAGAGAGAAAAAAGCAAAGTCACATAGACATGATAATTTAAACTTTTTAAAATTTTCTTTTGTTAGCTGTGATTGAGACTGCAATTTAATCAACCATGCAGTGATGAAAATCATACTGAGTCTTCCTCCAGCATGGCCAAAGGTATTACAGTGCAGAACACTTTTACGCAAAATGAGGACTCCTACCAGTGTGAGATACAGGAAACTTAGCAGTCAGTAGTTGTAAACTCAGCAGCAGTCCCACTGTTATTCCTTCACTGACTCAATTTACATCTGAGCTTGGATCTTTTCCTCTCCTCCCCTCATCACATTCCGGAACCCTTGATTTCTCCTTAGTTTCTTCTCATTTTCTTGCAATGGTAAAGTATTGCTTATTCAGAATTCAAACTTCTGAATTAGATACTTACTAGCCAATCTAGTATGTCTTCCTTACAAACTACACAACAATCTTGACCTTTTACCTCTGCTGGCATTGTGAAGACCGCAGGGTCAGCCTGCTAGTCCCTGTGGATCTAGGTGGACCTCTGCTGTGATTTGGGTTATCCACCTGTTTTTGAACTCTCTTATTTCCTCTTGTTTGGAAATACCCCTTATCTCAATGTCATCTGTATTTGAGTTATGATTTCAGCCACTTGTTGATGGTTCTAATTCTCAAAGTCCCAGCAAAGCCATTCCATGAGGCCGCAGAACCACCTGGCAGATGAGGAGAGCTACCTTTCAGTCCCAATGTACCTTTCAGGCTTACTTAGCAATGTGGGTCTCCAGCTCCTATATCTAGGTCTGTGCATTACTCTATGCCATTTCTCAGTAGCGAAAGTCATACTCCTCCTTCTCTCTCATCTTGAAAACTGGATTTTGTCAACCTAATTGTTTTTGATGATTTCCCTGAACACAAGTCTTTTTGCCTATCTGTTCACAATTTGAGAAAAAGTTGTAATTTCCTAAACCTCAATTGGGAACTATGAGGAGAAAATTATAATAGATGTTGAACTTGCCTTCCTGGAGCTAATACTTTAATTGAGAAGAGACATTATAAACGTATATGCCAACTGTATGTTAAAGAAATTACCTCTGAGCAATTTGTTTTATACAAAAAAATTGTTTTTATTTTAATAGATTGCATGCAATATAGGCTAAAACTATTAAACAATAAAAATGATCAGTATGTTTCCACACTTTCTGGCACTGTGTTGTACTATTTCCTTACACTTGCCTTACTTAGACTGGTGTGTGTGTGTTTGTTTCCAAACATGGAGACCCTAAGGCATTGTTATGGTTTAGATATAAAATATCCTTTCAAATTCTCATGTGTTTAGAAGGAACAGGATCACGGAGGTGCTATGCTCACAGTGGCTTCATCCACTGATGAGTTCAGCACTGAAAGTCCTGTGAGCCATGGTTGGAGGTGGTCACTGGGGGCTTGACCTGAAAGAGTGTATTGTTTTTGCCTCAGAGCCAGCCAGCCATGGACTAAACACAGTGAGTCTGTGAGCCAAAACAAACTTCTCCTTCTTTAAATTGCTGGTGTTGAGTAATTTGCCCCAGTGACAGGAAATGGACTTATGTAGGCATATAGATATTTTTTTCCTAATTTTCACTTTACCTAAGTATCTAAAGTCACTTCAGCTCCTTGAATAGTACATGAATGTGAATAACTTTAAAAAGTCACACAAATGAAAGCCTGCTAAGGTATCTCAAGGTGCAAAGCCCAACACATCGTGTAAATCAGGGTTTCACATATGCATGGAATCCAATTACATTCACCCAGGGGAGTCTCTTTCAATATCCTATTCATCACTCTTCCTTCCTTCTTCCCTACTGCTGACCCTTAGAATAAGGGACATGCTACATGATTCATCTCCCATCACAGCCAAATTTTGAGAAACAAGAGTAAAAAGAAGCCCCATTCTTCAGCTTGAACTGTTTTTAACCTCTGTCATTCAAACACTTTTTAGTGACATGTTCTGTGATGTGGCCTTACTAATCTCAAACCACTCCTGTCTCTCCTGATGAGAGCTTCTGACTTCTATTCCCACAAAAGCCCTTAAGTCACTCAATATTCTTCCCTCTTTCTCACTGTGTGCCCTACTAAAATTACTTACCAGCAGGGACCAAATCCTTCGTCCATTCTCAGCCACATAAAATTCAAATTATCATTGGGTTTTTATATCCTCTGAAACACCTCCCCTCCTTTCTCAACATTTTAATTAGAGATCAAGACCTATTTCCAGATGCTAATAATTTTAGAGAGTTTTCTTCAGTGTAGTTCTATTTATTTAATGTTGAAATCCACCATACCCCCAGTACCCTCAAATATTAAAGTTAAATATCATTGCAGTTATGTAAGATTTGCAAGTAATAGATGTCATCTTTGTACTTAATACTATGCAAATCTGAATCAGATAAGTTTGGGGTTTTCTCAAAATATAGGAGATATAAGAGGAATTGAAAAGGACTCTTTAACCTTAACTTTAGTGGTTAAAAAAAAGTACTTAAATGTTCAAATATGTAAAAAAAAAACACCCTAAAATATCCTTTTATATTTCTGCTCTGTGCAGAAGTATTTCCTAAAGCTTAGTAGAGCTAGGTAGAAACAGGCTCTGGATTAATTTTGACCTTCTGTGGCAATGTATTTCCAAAACCATGAATTGATGTGCACGGAATATTAAATGTCAAATGCAAATACGAAAATGGAGCTACACAGTCGCAGATAGTCCCTAATTGATATTGAGCAGACTATTCCCTTTAAATGTTAATGAAACTGTTGTAATTACTAAATGACCAAAACAGTGTGGAAGCCAGGGTTCACAGCTGTAAACCATTAGTTGCAAATTACTGGCACAGGCCTGCATTAGCAGATGGCTGGGCCCAAGGAAGAAAACTTCCTCAAGATGCTTTTCTTCCAGGCCCGGGCTTGGGAGCAAATTAGTTGAGCATATTAGAGTGGGCCAGAGTGCCTGTTTGGACATGTCACTGGAGATAACCACCTCCTTTGATCTTCTTATTTTTTTCATTACATTCTTTGCAGAAAGTGCTGAATATCAGAGAACACACAGAAAGGAGAAGGAGAAATTGACAAAACTTATAAATGTTGCAAAGAGGTTCAGATATGCGCATTTCTGCTTATGTTTTAAGGATCATCAGAATGTAAGTGTTTTCTGCATTGTAAGGCAGATGGACTTGCCGGGATAAAAGTAAATAGTGAAAAAGGGGACAAATGAGGGACTGTATGTGCTCATATCTGTGTGTGTGTGTGTGTGTGAGACGAAAGAAAGAAAGAAAGAAAGAAAGAAAGAAAGAAAGAAAGAAAGAAAGAAAGAAAGAAAGAAACTAACTGAGGGAAGGATGGGCTAAGAGATAGTGGCTGAAAAGCAATTAGAAGAAAAATAGAGTATTTGAATGAGTTTAGCATCCTCAAGACAGAGGACGTTCTATAAAGCTGCATAAGCAATACTATGTGGTAGAAACAAGCAATGTCTTTATTAGAGAAGGCCAGCGGCTCTTCACAGCTTTATGTAAATTCCATACCAGCTTTGTAAACTCTCAGAGGTATTAACTTCAGTAAAGACTGTTTTTCAGTAGTTGGGCGCAGACTAGCCTTTCATTAATATGAATAAAAAATTAAGACATCTGCCAAAAATGGGTGGAAGGTGGAGGTTTTTGTGTATGTGTGTCATGTACACCACAGTGATCATAGAAACGAAACACAGAAATGTTAGTAATCATGAATTACTCTGTGGGAAATGCATTTAAGTGCCAAAAGATTTGAAATGGAGTCAGAGAAAATCATCATAAAACTTATGTTATAGCCCCATGTAGTGGTGCATCCTTGTAATCCCAGCAATCAGGAAGCTGAGACAGAAATATCATCTGAAGTTCAAGGCCAGCTTGTGCTACACAGTGAGCTCAAAGCTAGCCTGAAATACATAGTAAGAGCCTATGTCAAAATACATAAATGACAATAAATACATAATCAGTCTTATGTTATGTAAGACCAGAATACTCAGAGTTAGAATTAACCCACAAAGTCAGGAAAGAATGATCATTGTGCTGATAGACTCTCTTGAGGCTACAGTCAAGGATAAAGAGGCACCACAGTTCAAGAGGGAAAAGCGTACTAAAGAGATTTAAATCTTTTTTGGATTCAGAATCTGTTTGGGGAAATGATTTGAGACATTTCATACTGCCCTTCCATGCCCTGCCTCTTTCCACTTTCCTGTCCGCCACCCTGGACCCCACTGGCAGGCGCAAAGAAACAACCACTTCCCCCGCTCTCTCCACTTGATGCTTCGGAACTTCTGCTCACATTGCTGAATTTGATCATTTTTCTATTCTTTTTGACTCCCCTACCTTCTTCAGTGAAGCTGATCTGAAATAGGTTTTAAAATAACGCAAGCAAGCCTGTAGTCAGCTTAATTCTTAATGATAGGAGGCCAAGCCATATTCTTAACTCTTCCAAAAGTGGGAAGAATTTTTGGAAGTGATCCATTATTTGATTGTGGTGGTTTAGCCCATAGAAAATTGCATTCAGAGGCCTGGCCTTGATATTTACTAAGTGTGACCATGGACATGTGATTCAACTTGCCTCCATGCCTTAGTTTCATCATCTGTAGAGCTGGGTATTTACTCCATGAGATTAACTTGAAGAATTTTAATTACTTAATATACTCTATGGCAGATGTGAATTGCTCAGTAAACATAATACAAATGATTCTAGAACTGATCAACTTCAGACAGATTAATACATAGAAAAATAGGCAACTCAATCATAGAAAGTTTTCTTGTGTTGATTAGATATTTTAGTTAATCTGAGATATATGTAAGTGGAAACTCTTCGTGATGTTTCCACAATTTCTTGTGAACCTACTGCAATATAAAGTTCATATTATAGGAGACTGAAACAGTTTTACTTAGCCTCTGAACCAGATTCATAAAGTTATCATTCTAGCTAGTTTGAGTTGTAAGAAGTAAGTTAATTTTGCTTTGTTTTGAGCAGCATATATTTCAAAGATTTGTCTCAATTAACTAATATATATTGTAAAAAACACCCTTCCCTTAGCCAAAGCATTCATAAGCTCTTGTTTGTCATGTAGTTTTGAATGGATTTTCTTTTCTATCTCCATTGTTTCCCAGTCTCCTTCCAAAGCATAGAAGAGAGAAAAGGAAAAGAAAAAAAAAATCTGTCTCCTCAAATGTAAACAGGATTTTTTTTTTACTTTTTTGTGTGTAGTATATAGGAAAGAAATTCATATTGTCACACTAAAAATATTGCTTTAAGTCCTTGGTTTTTGTGTGCTTTCTCTTTTTTGTACTAGCAGCAGAAGCTCATCAAGCATTGCTGTCATGGAGTTGGATGACACCGCAGCCAGCTAGAGAAGGCAATGACTCATTAAGACATTCAAGAAAGTGGCCAAAACAGATGAGTGGCCCAGCATCCCAGGTGTCCTACCTGTGCACAGAGCACTGAGGTTTGTCTTCACATGGAAGGTTTCCTTGGAAAACAAACTTACACCACTTCAAAGATATTGGTGTCTCTTCCAGGTCTGCAGTAGCCTCACAAAACAGGCATTCTTAGAGGGTAACTGGACTCTATAAAGTGCATCTGTATTTTCACCTGGTTGTGTTTAGAATGCAAAGAACTTATCTGCCCATTATCTCTTTGCCTTAAAATAGTTAAAAACAAGAGAGTTTCTGGAATGAGCGACATTTGTTGACAAAGTTAATTTTTCTTTAATAGCTCAAAATATTAAACAAATGTGTTTTCACAAAAGTCTCTAACTTTATTACTTATTATATTTAGGAATGAAATAAGGAAATTTATGCGATGTTAGAGCACATGGCTTTCTCTGTTAGTGGAAGTCCAAGTTCTGTTAAATATACAACCTTATAAATTAAGACTCTTTCTCAGAAATTGATCCATATCATCTGCTCCTTTGAAGATGGAAAAGTGTAAGATTCTCTTGCCATTTGTTTAAATCCAATACAGAACTTTGTGACTTTCAGAAATTTGATAAGAAGTATGAAAGGATATGTAAATGTTTTCACTTCTCTTTTGTGGTATTTATATTTACTAACTTGAATTGGATTTAATTTCTATAGTCCTTATGGGAAGATATCAAAGATAATATTGTATAATTACCATGCAATAATGACTAGCTAATTTATTTAAAAAAATTATTGTCACTTACTGTGGGTCAAGTACTACCCTGGGTACCAAGAGAAAGCAGTGAACAGAAGAGACCTAAATTTTTTGTTACGGGACCTCCAGAACCATGGTCAACCTCTATGCTTCCTACAACATATGGAAGATAACACACAAGGCAGCTCTATGTTTGCTTTGAGTAAGATAAATATTAGTAACACAGTTATCATTTAATGCTAAGCAAATTTTTCTTTTTCAGAACTACAGTATGGAGATGAAAGAAACTTTTGTTTTCTTTGTTGATTCAATGTTTCTATATTAGTAGTTGGTTCACAACTCTGTTATTCCTACCTGGACATTAGGCCACTCTCACATCTAGGTTGCAAAATTTGGGTACACAAAGAAAATATCAGTTTTTGAAAAGTGAAGACAGGTCATGTGTTCAAAGCAGAAGAATGATGTTTAATTAAAAAGTATGACATTTATTTAAAAGTAGTTAAAGCTACTTAGGCTTGATAATATACTTATCCTACTTTGTAAGATAGAATATTTTCTACTGTTACTGTAATTTAGCTGTTTGAGTATGTAAAAAAATTCCTGCTGGCCAAACATTTATATTTACAGAATTATTTATATTTAACTGTTTCACACTGAATATTGAGGCTGTATAGCCATTTTTACAACATGGACTCTTTATCTATACATGCTGAGAAAAGATTTTGTGCATTGTTTAAATAACTAGAAAATTGTAAATTGTTTCTTCTATTTTTGTCCCTTATGGATATAGCACAGGGAAAACAGTTGCTTCAATATCTGACCACAAAGCCAGGCATGGTAGCTCACATCTGCAATCCTATCAGTCTGAGAATTGGAAGGAGGATTGCAAGTTCCAGTCCATCATGGGAATCAAATCACCTTGGCAAGACAACATATCAAAATTTTACAAAATAAATAAAATGAAATGAAATAAGCTGAGAAAGTAGCTTTGTACAAAGGCCCTGGGTTTAATCTCAATACAGAAACAGACACATGAACACAAATATGTACACACACACACACACACACACACACCCTACAATTCCTTTCAGAAGAAAACCTAGGACAGAAGGATATATGTTATGGTTTTCCTGGTTTCCTGGTCATCAGATGAGTCACTCTCAGACTGAGGTGAAAAAGGTGTCAGGAAAACTGTTCTGTGTATGGAAATGAATAACTAGTTTAAAGTCAGAAGACAGAAGTATAGTTTTGCTGGAAAATATGGCAGGATTATGAGATGGAGCTGATATGTAGTCTAGGCTGTTGATCTACTTTACACATCAGCCTTGCCTGGGGGATACTGTAGCCAAGTCTCCCAAAGGTTTCAGGTTTATCAGATATTTTCCCATGGAAGTGAGACCATGGTCTTGCTGATCCACAGAGCAAAATGTAGGGTTGAACAGATTGCAAGTCTGAGGAGGTTTGCAGAAATCTTAATGAAGATATATGAGGAAATAAAAAAAAGGACAGCATACATTTATTCGACAGAAGCTATTGACCTCCAATTCTGTACCACCAGTTGTTTTCTGTCTGTGAAAACTGTACTGCAAGAAAAATAACACAGAAAAACAAAACAAAACAAAAATTCTGGAGTTCACGGTCTAATGAGAAAAGACAAAATACAACAATCTAGGGAATTTACTAAAACTTGCGCTATGTAAAGTGAGGACTAATACCATAAGGAGTAAAGAAAGAAAGAAATCAATAACTACTGAAACAGTAGAGGGGAAGAGGCAATGAAATTTTACAGAAAGACTAAGAAGGTGATCTTCAAATGATGGCTTGCAGATATCATCAGAAAGCGTTACCAGGCCAAAGAAGAACTCCTGCAGTAGAAGGCTTAGCACTGTTCAGGAGTAAGGAGGAGGTTATGTTGTCAGGGAGAGAGTAAGCAAGAAGTAGAACAGTAGGAAATGGAGTCAGAGTACTAATGGAGAGTTGTAACTTGGCAGAGTTTTGCACAGACAGTGCTTTTTGACATGCAGGTAAATCCGGGCCTTTTCTTAAGCTATTGACTCTGGTTCAGTAAGTCTGAGTTTTAACCCGAGATTGTAAATCCCAAAATCTCACAAACGACAGAGCACACTTTGACAAGTGAGGTTTTAACCCATACAAAAGGATTTTGTTGTGGAATGGAAACAATTAATTTAATTGTTTCTCAGGATCTTCTGTCTATTCTTTTGATGATAAATGAAGGATGATTGAGACTAAGGTTATTGAAATATTTCAGATACGACACGATGACGACTTAGGGCAGAATAATAGCATTCGACTTGGTGAGAAGTTTTGACTGTGGATCTATTTTTAAACTGCAATGAATGTATTTGCTAAGACAACCGTTCTGAGCATTGAAAGAATGTCTGTGTTTTTATTTTTGTCCTTGATCGCTGAGAAGTGGTGAGATGGGAGAATGATGATGAAGTCAGTTTGCACAAGGTAAGGATGAAGTCATTAGAGATTTAAATGGAAATATGTTTAGCGACAAACACCAGGGCAGAGGTTCTTCTTAGAAACAAAAAATGCCATCCTTAGATTCAATATAGCATCCAATAGGACAATATTAAGCAAAATTACTCAAGCATATTTGTAGCCAAATATGTTTTCTCATTTCTGAGACACAAACAACACACAATTTAAAGGAGGAAAAGTTCACCTTAGCTCTCAGTTTTATAGATTTCAGTCTATAGTTGGTGGCCGGGCACACAGGAAGCAGTTATCAAGGGAGAAGGGATATACATATACTTATACATACTCATATACATATATACATATACATACTCATATACCATACACATGTACCCATCCAAGTTGCAATCTCAGGGACCCTTCTCTCCCCACCAGGCTTAACCTTCTATCAGTGAACTAATCCAATATCACATACCCATAGTCCAATTACTTCCCCCAAAGCCCCACCTACGAGTACATGAGGCTTTGGGGGGATATCTAGATATTAGCCAAGGTAAAATACGATTTCACTTTTCCTCAATAACTCATAACTGCATAGATTTTTTTTTTTTTTTGGTACTGGGAATCGAACTCAAGACATTGTGCTTTCCAGGCAGGGACTTACACCACTGAGCTATCTCTTCAGCCCTGCTGCACAAATGTTTAAGGGAGAAATATAATAATAATGTTTAATGATAATTACTTAGAAGAGAAAAAAATGGTGGCGCAGCAAAGGTAGACTACTCAAGAGATTCCTTTGAGCAGACTGGAGGAGACAGTCTGGGCATGGAAGAAGGCACTGGCTTTCCCTGGGAGCATAAACAGTGTTATTGTCTTACGGACCCCATTTAGGCAGATAGGTAGATGTACAAGTTCTTTTCCACACACGCTTGCAATTCCTAAATGAATTAGAGGCAAAAGGCCAGCATCTATAAATGAGAATGAGGGGAACAGTGACAGAAATTTGAGGAGAATGTTTAATGGAGTCCTTGAGGGAAGGAAGAGAAGAAATAAACTTGGTAAATAAAGTACCATCAAGTGTAACATAAAACTCCGCTTAATCATGAATTTAAAGTCATGTCAGTCACCATGACCTCAGGGTCAGCTGAGCTGGATGAGGTTCAGATGGATAGAGTTGTGAAAACTAGAACTGTGGTCAAAATAAGGATGTACTAAGATAAGATTTGAGAGGTGATAACAAAGCAAGAGAGAGATTATCATGATATACATACAATCTTAATTGAATAGAAACAGAAATAAGGGCCTGATGGAGGTAGTCAGTAAGAGACAGGAATGATTTAATAACTTCCTGTGTAAAATATTTACATAAATTGAAAATCATTGACTTTGAAAGGAAGACTAGAAAATAATTTATGACAATAATTTTCAAAGATCTTTATGATTTGTGCTTTAAGACTAGTCTCACAACCTCTTGTGTTCTTTGCATTTTATTTGTTCTTGCTTTAAAATGACAGGAGAAAAAAACACATCAATTCAGAGGTTCAGGGAATTTTCTTTTTAATATTTTCAGTATTGTAAATTGTAAAAATAATTTCCTGACAAAATAAACTGTCCATAATTGGCTGTTTCCGTGGGTACTTCTGGAAGTCTCTCTAATAAGCTGACATCACTCAGAAAGAAATAAAAGCAAAAATATTATTTTTCTTCTTCACAGTTACCCTTCGGTCTAGCAGGTCTCCCCAGATTTTATGTCTTGTAGAAAGATATTTTTACTGTTTGATGTGGCTAAAAATACAAGCTCTGGAGTAAGACTGCCTATATTCTTGCTTTGGAATCAAAGCAGAATTATATCATGTTGTTCAAGATACTTAACAGATCTAACCTTCTTTACATATAAAATATGCCTAAGTCTATCAAGATCTTGGTTGAAAGTTTATTGTACATATTTAGTTAAAATTCAAATGAACCAGAGAGTACAATGTCTGACATATACAGAGATCAACATATGTGGGTTTTCTTTCTTTTTTCATTGTGTTAGTTTGTTTTCATTGCTGATATTATTGTTGCTGAAGCAAATGTGCACATGTACCTTCACCTCACTAGTTCTAGTATTCTCTAGTATTCACAATCCTGGAAAGGATTGTGGCCCATTACTCAGACCCTGAAGCCCTATTTCTGTGCTCCATTAGGATGACATATTTCTCCTCCACCGTTATTTTTGTGTACTCATTCTTCTTCTATGAAGATTACAGATTTTTGCCAGAAAAGGTTATGCATGATTTCTTTTTTATATTCCCACCACCTAACAGACAGCCCAGCTGATAGTGGCTTAACACATTTTGAATGAATACATGTAAACAGAATTTGAAATCAGGCTGAGAACATTTCATAACATGTGCTATTTATAATTAAGGGGCAAAGATGTCATTCACTTAGTATTAATCATTTTTGCTAAACATCATTTGACTGTTCTTCAAGTGCCTGGAGTTTTGCTTTGTTTGTTTGGTTTTCTTTTATTCTGTGTTTACTCTGCCTTGTTTTATTGTCTGGGCAGGTGACAAGGGTTTCCTCTCAATCCATTCCCAAGCCTGGGCTTGTGCAATGATCCATCTAAGCACTAAAAACTAGCCTATACCAGATCTGTTATCTATTCATTTTGTTTTATGAGGTCCTGCTGCTGCTGAGTGCTTTAATTTCTAGCTCTCAATCTTTCCTGCTTAGCACACTCAGGCTTCTCAACCCCGTGTTTTCCCAGCAATACTTGCTTTCTTAAAAGAAAGATCAATAGCAGAATATTTGAAAACAGTTTATTCATGATATTTTTAATGCCAAACAATTTGTACCTAAGCTTTCAGGATATTTATTAGTAAAATTTAACCCCTAAAACACTGACATTAAAACACAAAAAGGTCACCTTTCATCTGCATTCTTTCTTAAGTTACACAATTTCCACGTGGCAGCATTAATGGTTTTCTTAATGAGAAAGACAATTTTAAGATGTTTGACAGGCACTTTATGATTGCTTTTACATGGCACTATTTCAAACTTAGCTATACATTCCCATAAGCAAGTACATGGACAGGTACATATGGCAAACACATGAAGAATGCATCCCTATATTTTATAGCATACTCTGAACAGATGATCACTGCATTCTAAGTGAAGAAACTATTTAATAGGCAGATTAGAAACTCGAAAGTTAAATTTAATTAGATGTGTTTGATTGATTTTCCACTTTTGAGAAAGACAGCACACAAAATATATCTGAAATAGTAATTCAATGTAAAGTTTTGTTAAAGCTAATTTGAAATATCTGCAATTACACGTGCAGAATACTTTACAATATTAAATTTTAAAACAAGTGAATATAGATAATAAATCAGAAATCAAGTCAATTTATAGCTCTAGGTACAATCATAGCTCCTTTCTGTAGGTCATTCAACTATCTAAATGGCATGATGAATTTGCACTAATGTAAAATAAGATTTTCAAAAGTAGGCAAAGGTTCCTTCCTTACTTAACTATCCTGGAGGTTAAGAACCTTTGGGCCACACCTCCCTTTTGATTTTTTTTTTCTCCCCTTCTTATCTTTGACACTGTCTGTCTTAGTCTTCTTCTTACATATCTGGCCATTTATATTTGTTCTATTCTTTATAATATTCTTATTTTTGTACCTGTGAAATGTTAAAGTTTTCCTGAATTTTTTCAACATATCTGATCATCTCTAGAGATTTTCTTCATTTACATCATGTACAGTGCCTCAGTTGCTTTTGTCATTGCTGAGGCACAATCCCTGACCCCCAGAGTGAAAGGAACAAAGGTGACACAGAATTAGCATTTCCATTTGTTCCCTACTCATCCCTTCAGCTCAGAATGACTTTGAGTTCATTGTTTTGCTCCTTCACTCCCCAGTGTCTGTCTGCTCTGCTCTTTTTTCCCCTTTGAAACCAGAATTTTGGTAAAATCACTAATTATTCCTGATCTCCTCAGTCAGAAACATGAGAATCTTTGCTTGTCCTCTGAATGATCTCAAATCACTTCCCTGTTCTCTACTTTCTTTTGTTTCCTCAGTAATAAGTTTTGCCTAAACTTTTGCAAAAGTTCATTTATAATTACCTACAGAATTTGCCTCCCTGCAACAGTACACTCTTTATACTTAATGAGAATAATCTTATCCATTTACAAATCTCACTGTAGTCCTCTAATGTAATACTTTCCAAAAGCTTAAACCTCTACTTCCTTGGTTCTGTGTCACCCAATTGTCAGGATCACATCATGCCACCCTCTCACTATCCTGTGTATTCTAGGTGCATTAATGTTTGCAGCAAACTGAATTTATCCTTGTGCTCAGACAGTCTTCTCTATCTAATATCTTCTTTCTCCTAACTTTAATCTGTTTCTTTCACAATCTTGAAGTATCAGTGGTCCAAAGTAGAATAGAATGTAACACCCAATATTACATTTCTTTTCATTTGACATGTATCAGCAGTTGCAGGAAGACCAAGACACAGAAGCTACAACGCTGATTTCATCAGTTGATAGAACTTACTAAGATGCCAATTCACAGTAATGGTTATTGGTAATTCATTAATAATTGCTAAGATTCCTTTTTCTAAATCCAGAATTTGATTTTTAAATAATTAGCTGATATTAACTTCTATCGCAAATGCAACCATTGGCATTTGAAAACAAACTGAAGCAATCAGAAGAATGATGATTAGAATATACATTCAACATTTCCATTGGAATGAGTAGGTATAGATAAAAAAATTTTACCCAATATGTCCAGTAAACAGTGATTCTTCCCAAAGCTCTGTAGATAGATTTGTTCTGGACCAGAGAAAACAAGATGAAAATGAAAATCCCATGACATGTAAATACCAATAGAATGTTTAGACTAAGCTCCTTCAGTTATCCTGAGTGGATGTGTAAGTGGGATCAAAATACACAGTGAATGCTGAAATTTTAAAAACATTACAGCTAAAGACAGGCAGCGTCCTTAATCCCTTTCAGAATGCTCCCCATTGCCTGGAGTACACTCAGCCCTCCCGCCACTCTCTGAAGCAGCTCTGGGAGTCCTTCTTTCTATGTGTTCTAAGATGTGATAAAAATATGATGAATGTGGCTGCTGAGCACCATCCCACCAAAGGCAGCCTTATAAAAACATTCTCGTGTGTCCACATCCACCTTTTCACCAGATCTGGCGCCGTGCAACGTTTGGCCCTTTCCTAAAGCCAAAATAACCATGAAAGGAAAATGTCTTTGTTTAATTCACAACATCAAGGCAGTCAGAATAGGGCAAATAATGACACAAATGAGGGCTTCTAGAGTTGCTTCAGAAGGAAGTGCAATGAAGTAAATGTGCTTGAAATGAGGGAGAATATTTTGAAGGAGATTAATGGCAATATGTCTTTTCTTTTATTTCTTAAAAAATAAGCATTCGGGGTAGTTTTCAGTGACACTGTATATACAGTTCATTCAACAGATATTCATTGTCCTCCAGCAAGATAAAATGTAATATGTACACACTTCACAGATAGAGAGCTTTGTACATTTGGCAGTAGACTAGTTTATATACTGTTGAAGGGTGAGATTACTGATTATCCTGTCTCAGAGTGTCTGGCTGAGTTGAGCAGAAGACAATTTATTCCCCATAAACAAGAAGGGAGACACTTCACCTGTCCGTGTGAAAAGAAAAACATGGAGAAGAATGTACCCTGACTGTATTGCATTGTAGTTCAATCAAAACATGTACTGCTTATATTTTTATTCTTAATGTCAATGCATCAGGACACTTAGTATTTAGGCCAGTAAATTTATTTATATTTTGGGACATTTTATAACATTGTATGTCAGTGTATATATACAGTGACTAACTTTCTGAGGAACCAGCATACAGATCAGATCACATTTTCACTGAGACACCAACCATAACATTACCAATACTGCCTTTGACTATTCTGGGCCATTATAATGGGTTGTCATTGCCTAGGTACTCTATAAGAACAGATAGCCATTTCTCACTGTTCTGGCAGCTGTGAAATCTGTAATAAAGTGTATCCACTGAAGATATTTCTTTGCCTTTTAATTTGGCAAAAGGCGTCAAATGGTGATAGGAAGAGAACAAATGCATAGCCTCAAGCCATTGCTAACTGGCATTAATCCATCCATGCTGAGGGCGCCCTCAGGACTTAAAAACTTCTGCTCCACCCCCACCTCTCAGTCTTGGTGAATCTGGAATTTTCAATGTATGCTTTGGGCGAGGAGCACATTCTAACCACAGTAGGTGTTTAGTATTGATTTCTCACAGATTTCAAGTGGAGGAAGATCCTGCCATGTCAATTCTGGTTTCCTACTGACTTGATTCTTAATATGACTTTTATAATGGTTTAAAAAGCTAATTGTTAACCATCATCGTTTATCACAAGCAAACTTTGTTCAATCTCTGCCAAGGAAGCAAAATAATGTTACTTATAAGAGACACTGTATTTTCCCAACACTATAAAATGTCAGTAAAGGAAAAAAATGTCAGTAAGGGATCTTTAATTTTTCATATGTAAGCAAAATATACAATGATTATACAAATGCAGCTTTCATTGCCTTTTGTACAGATTGTTGAATCCAAAGCCCCTCCTCTATAGAACTTGTGACCAAATAAGAGGAAATTCATTATCATCAAAATCATCCACATAATAAATTTGATTAGAAATGGCATTTAGTTTACCATGGCTAGTAAAGTTTGCTATTTCACTGTGAATTCTCATCTACCTGAAAGTTATACCATCACTTCTTGCCTGTAGAGATGCCAATAGTAGTGGGCAGTGTGGTATTTTGTTTGTTTGCTTCTTTTATTCCTGGTTCTAGTCTCTCTTCCGTTACTGAATTATTTGGAAAATATAATGTCCAATCGTTATATAAATGAAGATTTTCCTCTCCTGTCCTTCTGATACGATGGGTAATTGTACAGGAAACTCGTAAGGAGCTAGTGTTCCAGGGATCAAATGTGTTTTCTTTTCCCTCTCCAGAGAAAGTAGGACCCTTTTTCTCTCTCCAGCATTACCACACCTAAAGAGCTTATTATCACCAAAAGCTGTCACCATGCTTAAGATCTTCTTGCTTGGGGTGGGGTGTCTAGCTGCTTACTCCATTGCACTATTTTTTTCCTTTTTTGAATTTGTAGGAAGATGTAAAAATCTGAAGATAATAAATTTACTTTTTTCTATGTTGGAATACTTATCATATGTGGCCCACTAATTTCTGAGCTTCTCAAGGATATTTCAAGCTGAGGAGACAACAGACCAAAGGAGCAGAGAGACTACATGCTGTAATTTACATCCTTTCCTTTTTCTTCTCAGAGTAATAGGAATGGCATTTCATTTCATTTCATTTTCCTCTAGTTCATGAGTCAACAGATATTTCTTAAATAATTACTGTATATGTCAATCAAATATAGATTCTGAGATCAAAATGATGAGCACAAAGAATCTGCCCTCACAAATCTTAGTCTCAAAACATTTGAAAGGGCAAATCAGCTGAACTGTCTCTCCAGACCATTGAACAGTGAGTGACTTCAGGCCTCTAAGATTGGTTCTGATCCCGGAGGTCAGGGCTGAAGATAGAATATGGTTTTTGTTGTTGTTGTTGTTGTTGTTGTTTTGCATACTCATGGTGGTTTGCTTTATGTTTCTCATATCAGGATGCCACTCTAGACACTCCTAAAATAATTCTATGCCACCTCTGTTTTCTGTAACTATCTGCAAATTATGTTGAAATATCAGGTCATGGTCTGGCTCTTCCATTCTAATTCACTCTTATCAGACAGGAAGTTCTGTAAAATGAATGAAAATATTAGAGTGACACAAAAGTACAAAGCTAAATATCTACCTAAGAGAATTACCAATTAACTGAACTGCCACATTATTTTCCTAGCAGGAGATCTTAGCTAATATGAAATTTTATGAGGTAACATATTACCCATAAAGTACAGAAAACAAATGAGTGAATTCCCAAACAATATGGAATAACTTAATGTTACTATTAAACACAAAAATAATTGCGTGGTATATACCCATTAAATTCTTAGATTTGTCTAACTGGTTATCATTAATGCCCCATTGAAATGTAATTGAAAATTAATATATCTGGCAGTAAAAAACATGACCATTAAAGAAAGTTTATGCATGACATTTTTATAGACTTGCCAAGTCTCTTGAATTCAGAATGTGGGACACATGGTCACATGGTGAAATGTTCTCTCTGTTAATGCTTTCTGCTGCTTCACTGATTTTTGATCTTCATATGACTTTAGTCTCATTCAGAATGTACAGTAAATTAAAATTCCCAATTGTCCTCACAAAAGGTAAAATATTATATTTCTAACAGAAAAAGTGAAATATCAGTATATATATAACACAAATTTATATGAATTCTGTATGCATACATCAAATTAAAAATTTTCTGGTTTTCTAGGTCCTTCACTGAGAAATTTTGAGTTTATATACAATATTGGAATATTTTTTAGTATAATACACTCATCCTCATTTTATACTGAATGTCTTTTGCATTTATTGGGATATTCATTAACTTCATTTTCAACAGTTGTTCATTCATGTGTTATTCATGTCCTCCCAACTCTGGTGTATTAGTTTGGCTTGGCTGCCATGATAAAATTCACTGGCCTGAGTGGCTAACAGGGAAAACACTGATTTCCTCACAGCTCTAGAGGTGAAAGTACCAGATTAAGGTATTGGTGGACTCAATTTCTAGAAAGGACTCTCCTGTACACCTTCCTGCTGTGTTCCCTTCAGTTAGGTGAGAGAGTGCTGGAATCTCATCCTTTTCCTCTGAGTAAGACAATCCTAGTTTTGTCAGATGGATGTCCTACTTCTAGGACCTCACTGTATTACCTGCTTATGGACTGTATCTCCAAATAGAGTCACAGTGGGGGTTTGAGTGTCTACATAAGATTTTGTGGAAAAAATGCACTGTTTAGTTTGTACTTTTAAGATACTCATTTTTATCCTCAGAAAGTAAGGGAAATGTTATGTCTGGTGCTTCACAACAGGATATT
Source organism: Hydrochoerus hydrochaeris (assembly GCA_004027455.1). Taxonomy (NCBI): domain Eukaryota; kingdom Metazoa; phylum Chordata; class Mammalia; order Rodentia; family Hydrochaeridae; genus Hydrochoerus; species Hydrochoerus hydrochaeris. The sequence continues at coordinate 110,241 of PVLA01003831.1, read as the reverse complement.
ATTTTTTCTCTAATTTTCATTGCAAACACAGTTAAAAGGTAAATATATCTATGAAATGGAAAAAGAATTATTGGTCTTGAATTGACATAATTTTTGAACCCCAGGGGCAAATATAGCTTGCAAATATCACTAATGCAAATTTTAAAACCAAATGGGCAACAGAGTAGCTGTGAAGCCAAAAGATGTAGCTTTTGTGTAACCCATTTTTAAAACATAGGCACCATTCACATGTGGAATTTCCAACCTGGAACCAACAAGTCAGGCATTTCATGAGGCACAAGTTTCAGTTCACAAATGGAAGCATTTTGCACCTTCCTTGTGAGGGTCTCTTTGGTTACCAGTGATACACTGCTTTTGGTCATGACTGATCAAAAGAAGCTGTGCCTTCACGTGGGGCAGTCAAACCAAGTGTTAGTCATATTGTCAGGATCCCACGAAGGGATTCGTAGCAACTTCCCACAGCCACACACATGGTGTGCTAGACCAAAAGGATCAGTGGGAAGGAAGGTAGGGGGACAAAAGAGAAAAAAGGAATCAAGTTATATCATGTGCAGGTATAGAACCCCTGTAATGACTGTGATCATTATATAACCTAAAATGTACCAATAAATGTAATTAATTAAACATTTAAACTGTAAATTTAAATAGAATAAATCAAGAACATTAAATATGAAAAAAAGAATTTGAAATCCTGGTTTATGAAGAAGTTCAGTGTTGGTAAAGGCACTAAATGAGAATAGTGAGCTAGTGGGTGTATGGTGGGTGTCAGTTCAGAAGCAAGATTTCAGGAATGTCTCTGGTAAAAATATGCAGTAAGTAAAATAACTTTGATGAGACAGAATTGTCACTTATGTCCTCAGCTTCTGAAAGGTATTTCTAATCACTTGGAGATTCTCTGCCTTTTAAAAGTATGTTTTCCTGGGAGCCTTAGACTGCGACAGGAAATAATATAATTTATTCAACAATGTAATTTATGGTGTCAACTGAATTCCTAAACTGGTTGTAGATTGGTGTCAGTCACATAGTCAAATGTGCCGAAATGATGGGACCATGAAGAAAACTCTGGGCCATCTTTCCTGGCTACCATTGTTCCATGAATACAGGGACGTTGCTGTTGGGAGAATTAATCCTGTCCTTGACTACAAAGGGAAGCCAACCTGAAGTGCCGTGTGTGGAACTTTCCTGGACACCACCCTGTATGCTCTTCCTGTGGGTGGTTCTCATTAATTCTTTCCACTGTAACAAAACATAACTGTCACTATAAGTATTTTGGGTGAATTGTGAGAATACTTCTGGTGAATCGTGGAAAACAAGGTGTTCTTTAGGAACCACAAGTTTGGTATCATTCTTGAGGGTGGTCATGTGAACTGTTCTATAGCATTACAGTAGATGAAAAGAAAATAACCTGCTTGACTCCCCTGTCAGGAATGTTGAGAAAGACCTAGTGCTGTGTGGGTTTTGATCTCTACATGAAACTAGACTTCGTGTACTTTTCCAGGCTCTTTTGAATCTCACTCACGCTATCCTTCCACAGATATCCGTACAGTGATCTCTCCCTCTTGAATGTGTCTAAGGAAGCATCTGCAGGACTAACAGGCCCATTATTACAGTATATAAAGCAGAGTGTATTTTCAATTTAGTTTACTTAATTCATGTTTGTACATATACTGTGTGAAATTCAACTATTGACAGGAAAGATTTGCTATGGTCCATGAACTCTGGTAAGGAAATATGAGATAAGGGCCAGAAAACTAGTGTAAGATAGCCGTTAATGATAGCAATAGAAATATTGCTGTGGAAAATTTGTTCTTTAGGTTTATAAGGAAAGTCTCTCTAAGGCAGCTTGTAAATTTTGTGGGATGAGAAATAGTTTTTCCAGGATAGTATATAGAGCACTCTTACTATAATGTCTCCCAATGCTTTGGACATTTCTTTTTATATGTATAATCTCACCAAAAAACTATTGTTCTATGATTAATTTCCCCTATGATTCTGTTATTTTTCCCAAGATAAGTATTGCAAATGTGGTAAGTATATCCAGGCTGAGCTATCTGGTACTTATTAGCTTAATACAGAAGTGCTCAATGATAGCATTTATGTTTCACAAAGTCTTTTTAAGTGTCTCACAAACCAGAGAAACCCTTCTTAAGTAAAACTTTAGGCAAACCAAAAGTTGCAAGGTGGGGGTAGCCGTTGGTCTCATAAAATGTAAGTGTTATGATTTGTGTATAGATGTCCTCCCAAAGCCCTATGCAGTCTTTTTCAGAGATGGCTGAATCTAGATTTTGTGATGCTGGGATTAAGAGTGCATGATTTCTAAATCAGTCTGCTGATTACATTTGGCACCTCACTAATCTAAGTAGCCTGATACAAAATAAAAGTGACAGAAAGATGCTGTTAAGTCCCCTTGTTTTTTTACTATCTCATGGGCATCATGAACTATTTCTCTTCTGTGATGCCCCTTTGCCAAGCCACACTGCCTTAGAGTCAGCTGATTATGGACTGAAATCTCTACAAACTATAAGCCAAATAAGCCTTCCCTCCTTTAACAGTCATATCAGAAACTTTACTTCAGCAACAGGAGAAAAGTAACTAAGACAACTAGGTTAGTGTTTTATTCTGCCAGTAGTGAACAGAGATTGTAGAGTATTTAAGCCTCTTATGTATCTTCTTCTGATTCTACAATATTATATACAGGGAGACCTTGGCAGTGATTAATTATGCATTTTGCTTTGTATAAGGTAGCCATGTAGTCTAGTTTGCCTAGAACAATGACAGTTTATGCCTTGCCTGTCATCATTCATTCATTTTTTATTATTTGTAATCCCCTAAATGCTCAAAAGAGTCCCAGTTTGGATGATGTCTAAGCGTACTTCATTGTAAATTTCCAGCTGATTGGACACCTATCTGTGATTATTGTCCTAATAATTCTACAACAGACTACCCAGGTGATACCTGTCTTCTCAAGGAGCTATAGCTGAACCTTCTCCTAGGTTACAAGCCAAGTGTTCCAGTGCATAGCACAGGCAATATCATTTTTTTAGAGTTGCTACAGAGTCTGAGTCATTTCACCTGATAGCTCTTAAAATAACTAAGTTCTGTGTTAAGAAACACCAAATTTTTAAGGAAATGAATGATATTTTCTTTCATTGTTTATTTGTTTATATCCTCAAATCTTCATTCTAACTAAAACTGTGAATCAAAGGTAGCAAAAGTTACCTAACTCTAATTTTATAAGTATACATTTCCCTTGATACAGTGAAATTCTATTTTTGAAACCCTCCTGCATGCAGAAGACTCCAGTGAACATAATTCAGGTTTCAAAGGAATCTGCCTTTGTGAAGCATCAAAAGGTATTTCTCTAATAAGTGAAGCTCTGCAGGCCCTGCAGCTGTGTTGTTTACTTTATAGCAAGCACAAAGACAATTTATTTTAAAAAAAAACTATAATTAGATTAGTGTTCTCTTTTACTGAAGCATCTGTAGGAAAATGAGAGTATGTTTCTTTGAATGAATGAGTAGTCACATTCATTTTTATTCAATCTGAACTTGTCCTCTGAGATAGTGAATTTAATTTTACATTCTAATACAAATGTAATATTCTAACTTTTTTTCAGATAAAGACTAGGTACCCCAAAAAGGAGTTGGGAATAAATTGAATCTCCTGATTCCAATTTTATGAACTGCATTAAAATCTCTCTAGGGTATAGGATTATGTTTCTGTTGAAAAATGGCTACACTAAGGTATGTATTTGCATATATAAGCAAATATATCAGATGATTATCTATGACCTGTCACTGACAAAGGGAATATCATACAGTAGAATAATATACTTTTGTTATGACTTTCTAAGTCTTTACTAAAAAGTTTTGGGTATGCTACTTGTAAGTTAAAAAAGATTACTTTCCAAAACAGCAACATTTTCAGTGCTGAAGACTAGATCATCAAAATTATATCTACAGAATGGTTGCTTTGAATGGTCTAGCCTGTAATCAAATTACCCAGGAAATCAGTCATTACATATTAACCAAGCACTTTTCTTTTACTTTTGCATAGCAGGTAAGGAAAATATTTTTTTTTCTCTGGGCCCTTTTAATCTTAGTGTTTAAAAGAAATTTATTATTGGTACTATATATTTAACAAGAAAAAAATGTTGTTCTCGTTTGCATAGCAAAACCACATACAATGACTTGAAAGATTTTATTACCCTTCATGATTTATGAGTCAACTGGCTCAATTGTGTGATTCTTTCTTAGCACATACGAGGAGCAAGAGTAACATGGTCACTAATGCTGCAGTCATTTGGAGACTGAACTGGGAGATGCATCTGAGTTAGTGTCTTGCGCATAGCTGGTTTTTCAGCTGAAATAGTTCAAAGAGCAGGGAAATGCTTTTATTTTTCCCTCTCTCTCTTCCTGTCTTCTGCTGCTTTCCTACAGGGACTGTCCAGGGTGGCTCATTTGAGCTTCCACACAGCATGTTAGGCTCAGTGTGATCAGATCTCTTATGTGAGTGCTAGTTTCCCCCAGGAGAAGCATTCTAAAGGACCAGGACAAAACCTGCGTGGCTTTTTGAATCCTAACTTCCAAACATTCTGCCATTTACTGTCCGTTATACAGATTCAGTGTGGAAAGGGCTGCTCAGGAGGGTAAGTGACAGAAGGCTTGATTCATTTAGATGTGATGAATGAGGAGGGTGGAAATATTTTGGACACACTACAAAATAAATATGAATTTAAATTGACTTTTGCTGTGATTTAAAATAGAATTGCTATCACTGCCATAAACCAATGCATTTGCTTAAAAGTTTTTCCTCTCCCAGGATATTTATATCTACATTTGTCTCCTCAGCTATCTTTTGTTGTTTATTTTCAGTTCATTGTTTTTATTTCAAGTGTAGTTTGCAATCATGTTTTGCTGTAGCCCTTTATAAATAAGTTTATTTCAATAGCATTACAAGTTAGTCAAATGTTATATAGCCTCTGAAAGAAAGATTGATTAATTTATTTTTCTCATGAAGAAATTTTTATAATTAATCATCCAAACTATAATAGAACATCTCACAGAAAATTTTTTGAGAAAATAGGTCTATAATTCTGTTAAGATCTAACAAATGAATGTATCAGTTTCTCAGTAACAGCAATGGGATCTAGCATTTAACCTTCATTTTGGGGCATGGTGGTTAGTACTCATGAAAATAAAATAGAGAATAAATGGTGTTCTAAATCACATTTCAGATATTAGAATACAAAATATCCTTTTTATTAAAATATATTGATTATGCAAATATATTAATTATAAACATCAGTCACACATATTTTATTAAAATATTAATAGGTATCCATTATAAGTATATATATATACATATATATATCACATTCAATGTCATTATACATATTATATTTAATTCCTGATCATTTTCAACCTACTTTTTCACCCTCTTTCCCCACACACACTTCTGCTGCCTGTAATAGTTACCATAGAATGTCTACTTCTACTGACTAAATTACTTGTTTAAATTTACTCTTTCTTTTTGCTTAGAAGTATAAAATCCTAAACAAATATATTATTTTTGTATAACTCCCCATGAATACACTAAAAGATTTATCTTTGAAAAAGTGTAGGTTCAACAGAACAGCTATATTTAGAAAAAGAATACACAAGCCTTACAACTGTACTAATTTTCAGAAGCTTTTGCTGTCGTTGTTATTTCCTCATCTCGGAACTGTCTTCCTGTCTAGATCAGTAAGTTTAAAGTGTGGGCAATCATCAATAGATCGTAACATCTTCCCAAAACAACTTGAATTATAAAAGATGATTTCCCCTCAAAAAAAAGTTAAAGAACTAAAAACAACTACAAAACACAAAATATTAGTTTATATTTTTCCGTGACTAAATCTATCAGACAATAAAATTCATATTGAGGGGCCGGGGATTTAGCTCAGCGGCATTAAGCATCTGCCTTGCAAGCGCGCAGTCCTGAGTTTGATTCCTGGTACCTAAATAAATAAATATAAAACTCTGATTGAGCTTTATTGTTTTTTAAAAAAGATATTATGACCAAGAAAAGTTTCATTTAAACTATTTTTTTAAAAAATATTATGACCAAGAAAAGTTTCATTTAAAATAGTCTTTGAAATGTTGATATAGCAAATATATTGGAAATCTTTTCGATATTTGGCATGTATTTCAAAATTTAGAAAAGCTTCAGACACAAAGGAAAATGAAAAGATCCAGGAAGTGAAATACAAAAAAAAAACCTTTAAAAAAAGACAATAATAATTCAAAATGAAATTTATATACTGCCACAGAGCAGTGTTTCTACCAATTGTGTAAGTAAATATATTTTATTTTTAATAAGCAAATTGTTTAAAGAAGTTCTGATAAAAAAGGAAAAGAAAATTCTTATAAGCTAATATAATATACAAAAATGTTGCAGAAAACTAGAATCACAATTCATAATGCAATTTTTAGCTGAAAGGCAATCATAATATTCTATATACAATATATTAAGCCAGGGAATATTATCCCTTTATTTTGTATTCCATGCTTCTACAACCATATTCCAGAATCTTGTTATCCTATTTTGAAAACAGATTTGTACTGAGTGGTAGTCTGAAGGATTTTTTATCTAAACTAAAGCCCCATATGTAGATCGACATGCAAGATAATAATTCCATTTATTAAACATTTTGCCTATATTCAATTCCTAGATGAGTCCGCAACAGAGTTTCTAAGATTTCTCCGCAATGGTAACATTGTTTCATTCTGTCTTTTCACGTAGTTTACTTTTAATTTCTTCTCCTTTCTCTTCTTCCTCCTCCTCAACTCCTCCTCCTCCTTCTTCCTCCTCTTTCTCCTCCTCCTCCTTGTTTCTCAGGCTTACTTGGCAAAACAGAGAGCTAGAGGGGCAGGATGGCAATGATTGGTGAGACAATTCGTAAAGCAAAAGGCCTAGGAACTTATTTAGCAAGTGGAGTAGTTTGACTGCTGTATTACAGAATTCAGAAAGGTGATGAGTATTCTTTATTCTAGTTCAAATGGAGGAGCTTATGTGGAATGCCACACTTTCCTGACAGCAAATATCTCTAAGTGTGTTTTTGTCTCAACCTGCATTTGTTTTGTATGATCCTCATTTATTTGAGACTCAGCCCAAACTTGCATTAAAGAGATGGACCTATGTGTGCTTAGCGTTTCTACTGGTTCTTGTTATCTTCATAAGCCCTTGCCGTAGAATTTATTGCCAGGAGCATTTATTCATGTTGGTGGCTGGTCATCCTCAGTCTTGTTGAGTTTATTCTTGTCTTTTTCAGGAGCTATTCATAATAAACCACTCAGGAACTCTATTTCATTCTCACCTTGGGTTTATCTTTTGTAAAGTGTTTCATAGGGTCAGAAAAGAATACCTCAAAGTATGGCAATTTGGCTTGCTAAGTACTTCAAAGACTTTCATTGAAAGGTTTGTTTTGTTTTGTTTTGGAGACAGTGTCTCACTAATTTGTCTTGGTTTGGCTCAAACTTCGTTAGCCTCCCAGAGTGTTGGGATTGCAGACAAATGCCACCACACCCAGTTTTCTTTCTTTCTTTCTTTCTTTCTTTCTTTCTTTCTTTCTTTCTTTCTTTCTTCTTTCTTTCTTTCTTTCTTTCTTTCTTTCTTTCTTTCTTTCTTCTTTCTCCCTCTCTCTCTTTCTCTCTCATTCTCTCAGTTGATGTCTTTCTCTTCCTTTTTTGTAAATCCTTTTAACTACATTCCAGTCTATCAAACAAATAGTATTGTCTTAGTCCAATTAATCTTACTTCAATGAACTATTACTATAAATTAGTCTATTTCATTATACAGTAAAATTATTTCTAAATATCTTTACTACAGGTTAATATAATACCTTACAAATGGAAAATAATAAATAAATGTTGAGTAAATAATTACAGTGAACTCCTGACTTGTGAATGAGTTCTGTTCCAGGAAACAGAACTCTGATTCATTCATAAGTCAAACAAAAAAGTCTTATACACTTTTGACATAAATATACAATGTACACCATAAAGAACTAAATGCACACTGTACTATCAATAAACTATTTTTACTTTTACAGTTACCTTATGTTGGAACAATGCAACAAGAGGCATTTAGGGCATTAGGGAGTAAAGTGCCAAGGGGAGTGTTACTAGCTGGAGGAAGGAGGGGAGATGGGAGATGGTGTAGCTAGAGGATTATCAGCAAAAGAAGATCGAGGTCCAGATGCAATTTCGCTCACATCTGATGGGGATGACACAGGTTTTTTGATGAGTTCAATTTGGTCCACTCATTGATGTCTTTTTTTTCCTTATCACAGGTGACAGTGTAGCACTGAATGACATTCTGAACAGCTCTTGAAGTCTTTGTGCATCATCCTACATTGGAGTCCTGTGCCTCAAAAACTAACAGTGCCTCTTCCTGTAAAGAGAGCCCATTTTCCATATCTTGTGTTGCAATTATTTTTGGTTCCTCAAGTACACCTTCCTTTTAGCTCTCTTCATGGTTTTGCTAGGTCTCTTATTCTCTCAGTCCGTCATTAGTAAGTTCCTCCTGTTGTATAACAAGGAGTTCAGTGGAGTCGTCCTCTTGCAGATCCATCTCCTTTCTCACTAAGAGTCACTAAGGAGTTGAAGAACTCTTGCTTTCCTTAGCCACCTTCTTAAAGTCCACTAACGTCATCAAGAAACTGTGGGCAAAGGTTCTGCCAACCCCACTCATGGTGACAGCCAAAACCTCACGCCAAGAAAAGCTGGTGTTTTTGATGGCCTTGTAGATGTTACAGTCCATCCTAAATTGCCACAAGGTTGCTTCTGTTTCATCAGTTTTCTGTACTGACTGACAAAAATGTGACATAAATATATTCTGAAAGTCACAACAACTCCTTGACCCATAGGTTGGAAAAGCGCCATAGTATTCAGTGACAGATGCATTATGTGGATGTTGGGATGAAATTCATTCATGTACTGGTAGTGACTAGGTGGATTGTTAAGCAGCAGAAGAATGTTGAATGGGACATCTTTTTCTAAACTGTATTTGTCTCTGGGACAAAGTGGTGGAAATATTGAATTTGGAAAACTGACTATTTAACCCAGACTTTGGAGTTCCTCTTCCACACAAGCGGTAGAGAGCTTTTGGCCATGTTTTTGAGGGCACTTAGCTTCTATGAATGGTGTACTAAAACAGGCTTTAGTTTCATATCACTGAAAGAATTGCCAGCAGAAGACAGTAAGCCTGTCCTTTGATGATTTGAAGGCCAGCATCAATTTTTCCTCTTTATTGAGATAACTTTGTTCTAGCATCCCCTTCTAGTGTCATCCCATTTCATCATGTTATAAACCTGTTTGGGTAAATAACACCGTAATCGGTAATTTCTCTAAATGTTGCTGGAAATTCTTGGGCAGCTATGGAATCTGCGCTTGTAACCTCACCACTTACTTTTACATTGTAAATGTTGGTTCTGGCCTTGAATCTATTAAATCTGGCAGTAAAAAATGCACACTGTTCACGCCATTTTTTCCTTGAGGTCTTCAAATAGGCTTTTAGCTTTTTATTGAATAAACATTATACTGCATGGGACTCCACCCTGATGCTGATCCTGCTTCCACATGCAGACAAGTTCCTCATCTCCTCTGTCATTCTACCATGTGCTTTTGGTATTATTGTCAACTTCATTGGTACAGCAGACTTCACATGTTCTATAATATTGTCCTGTTCTTTAAAAATTATGTCAATGGTTAAATGATTCATGCTGTGAGGATGAGCAGTATCTACCATCTTTTTGCTTTGGTCCAACCTCTCAATTGTTTTCACTTTTGTTTCCAGAGGTTATTGTTTTGCACTTCCTGAGAGTCTCCTCTGTATCACCCCTGCTTTTCCTCTTGCTTCCAGACATCCTGAGTTTTAGTCAGTAGCACTGCACTGTTCTATACTGTCACACTGTACATTATACAGAAGCACAATTGGGACACTGTCCAGCAGATACGTGAGTTATTTCTGTGATTTGTTTGCATCTTTGAATGTTCATAATGTTAGATCCATTCACCTCTGTGAAGGTTTACAATTCAAATGTTCATGAGTGGGAGACTTACTATATATTTTAATCTAGTTGATTCAATTAGACTGTGCAATTATTTTTTTTAATAACTTGGCTACTGGTTAGTATAGTACCTTGAAAATAGAAAATACTAAATAAATGTTGAGAAAACAATTATATTTTTAAATTCAGCAATTCTATTTTAAGCTTAATTTTACAACCTTTGAAGTCTTTTAAACCATGCAAAGCTGGCCCTCAGTATCCACAGGTTCCTTGACCTTGGATTCAATCAAATGAGGAACAAATAGTTCAGGAAAAATAATTTCTGTATGTATAGAATATATGCAGGCTTTTCTTCTTGTCATTATTCCCTAAATATCACAATAGTGTAATTACTTGTGTGGCATTTACATTACACTAGGAATCATAAGTAATCTTTAGATAATTTAACATATGCAGGAGGACATGCTTTGATTGTACAAAACTACTATACTATTGTATACAAGAAATACGAACACTCTTGGGCATTATTATCTGTGGAGTTTCTTAGAACTAATGTTCTGAAGATATAGAGGAAAGGCAGTAACTAATTTCCCAGAGTTCCTTTTCTTACGTATCCAGGATTTCATATTTATATTTGTGTCAATTTCTCACAGTTACTGATCACATAGTTTATATGCAAATTATCTTCCTATAGAAATAAAATATGCATATTGAAGAATGTAGTTGAGCAATCAAATCATGGCACAGAATCCAGCAATCTGACAGTAAACTCTTTCAGAAAAACTATTCTCTTCCTGGGAGAAGGAATGTTACACGAACAACTTGGATTTTCCCGGGTCAGTATCACACACTTCCACCCAGTCACATTTCTATGTGGTTGATTATTTTTCATCACACTTAAGCATAAAGTAGCAAGTATTCACTGCGGTCTTTTTGCCTTTATTTCTGAAGCTTCCTGTGACACAAAAAGCTTTAATTAAATAAATGTGTTTGGTTTCTCATATTAACTGATCTTGTGATATATGTGTCAACCATGACCCTTATGACAAATGAGGAAAAGTATCACAACTTTTGGTCCCTGCAGCTGCTTTTGAAATTTTGTTCTGAAGGATAATATGTAATAAAAGTCCCTGAAAAGTAATCTTTTCCCAATATTATGATTATTTTTTTTAGGAAGGAGTCTCCACAGTGGAATTAATTACAGGATGAGCCCCTCTTTTTGTCACATGTTTTCAAAGTGTTTCCTAGGAAGGGAACGCCGGTGCACTGGCCCACACCATGGCAGTGTGAGAATGCTTGCCACAGTACGTCACAGCATGGTGGCGTGCAGTCTGCATTGTTTTCTGCTGTGTCTAAAATCCAGTTAATTCATAGTCATTCAATAATTATTTGGAAAGAAGATAAATGTTTAAATCCTCATAATGAAAGACTCAAAGTGTTGGGTGTTTTTGAAAACCACATATCAATAACTAATAAACAATGTAAGCAAAGGTAAAAATGTGTAATTTCTGCTGTTATAAGTAAAACAATCTGATGTTTTCATCACTACAATTTCAGTTCTAATTTTATATTATTAGGTTTTTTTTCTTCTATGTTGACTTTTTCTGAATTGTTTCTTTTGTGAAATATCTACGCATGGATTTTTACCTCATGTTATACTAGTAACTTTGTTAGATATCTAGTGGGAGCATTTATGTATGAATAAAAACTTGTCTTGCATATTGTATATAGAATGGTGCTGTAGTATTAGTGCTTGAGTTGTCACTGTAACTGGTCATACCAAGCTATTCACTTGGGAAAGTTAATTATGGTCAGTTTTCCCTTCTGCAGCTTCTAGAACCACAGACTAAATCAACAAAGGATGGAGCATGTTTCAAAATAATCATTCCTACTGGGCATGTACATTTGTTCTTGTCATTAATCTCTAAACAATGGGGTAAAACAGCATCCCAACTATTTACACAATGATTACGGTATATTAGCTACTATAAGTAATTTAGAGATGATTTAAAGTATTCAAGAGTATATGTGCAATTTATGTGGAAATATTTTGCCATTTATTTAAAAAGCCCAAGATCTGAGAATTTTAATATTTGCAAAGGTTCCAAAATGAATCCTCAGCAAATATCAAGGGACAAATGAATTTTGTGTTTCAGTTGAGATTAAAATAATACCCACTTAAAAAGAGTGTTGTGATAAACAAATAAGCTAATTCATATAAGCTTTAACCACAGGAACTTAAATAAAATGTGCTAAGTTTATAAATACTGGCTTTACTATTACTATTAATTAATCTTTGCATTTCTGTTGCTTAGCTAGGACTTTCCCACAAAAAGATCAATTGAAAATTAATCTGTATTTTTTTTTATGACTTACCCAGCCTTTCCCTATTCACAACTCCTCTAGTGTTTCAGCGATTTTTCCAGTATGTCCCTAGGCCAAAAGAAATACTATTACTAATGTCTATGAAGTAATTATGTCCAAAAAATTTAGTAAGTTCTTATGCCCTGCTGGCAATTTAGTAGCTGGGTTTTTTTTAAATGCACAGGCATTGAAAACATTGTTTTATTCTTATATAATTGCAATTATGAAGGAGACATATGCTGCCACTAGGTCCTCCTCAAATATTGGAATTAGATTAGACACTGCCACCTCTGTTTCCTGTCACAAAACTGCATTTCACATTGTTTGTTCCTATTACAATATGAGGCCAGTGTAACTCAGTCTAAAGAGAAGACTACACCTTAAGTCCGCAATGTGTAGTGGGTCAAACTCGCTGTTAGAATGTTACCATTCAGCTCAAGTTGAATACTTTTTTATTTCACCTACAGTATGCAACATCCAGTGTTTCCCTCCTGGGTCACCTGTCCTGCTCTGGGTTTTCCATGTGTAAGGTTTGTGAACCTCGGGCTTCAATGTTATTACATGAGCTTTCGTTTTCTTTTCACTTCCCTTAACCCCATCTTCCTTTTCCTCCTTCTGGTAAGACAGACATATTCACTGTGCCCAGCTTTTTTGTTTGTTTGTTTCTTTCTTTCTATGTAATTCTCTAGTCCCTCGTTCCTTTTTTTTTTTTCTTTTTGGAGGGTATTTTGAGATAGTCTTGCTATGTAATTCAGGCTGGACTTGAATTCACTATGTAGTCTGGCCTGGCTTCAAACTCATGGCAACCCTCCTACCTCATCCTGCCTAGTGCTGGGTAACCGGACTGCAATGCCATGCTTAGCTGTCTTTATTTTATTCTCAATGTATATTCAGTGATTTTAGACTGCACTTTTCCCTTTAATAGAAAACTTACCAACACCATTGAAAAATGTTTGCTTTCATTTGATTTGTAATATTTGTTTTATCACGTGTCAAAATAACATGTAGACTATGTCAATCAGAATTATCCTGGTGCCTGTAAATAATGAGAGGCTTAATGAAAATATCTGTAGACAGATTCACAGTGTCTGGATATAAAATGTGGAGTGACAGGTGAGCCTTAGGGTACCAAAGCTGGAGAATGATTTTTCTACCTTCTTTTTCTCTATTATCAATTTTAGTCCACTAACCTTTCATTAGGTTTTAAATTGATCTTAATTACTGTGACTGTAAAATATGTTTCCTTCCTAGAGTAAAATTATTTCAATAATTTATTTTTAAAAAATACACCTGTGTGTTTATTTTGAGAATTAACTTAAATTTTTCTTTATATCTTTATTCTCTCAAAAATGACAACAGATTTCTTTACAAGGAACCTAGATAATTTGGTTCAGAACTTTTATTTCTAAATATTTAAAATTTGTTATTAAAATACATTTATCATTTTGATTACAGATAAATACATCTGCATTGGGAAATTATTTTGAGTTTTCTAATTGTGTAACCAAAATACCTTAAATAATATTTAATTTCCTTTGAAATGTGTGTTACTTTTTATTTCTTTTATATGCCAGTTTTGCTGTGTGGAAACTTTAGACATGATGTAACATTTTTGTTTTGAGTTCCAGCCTCATGTTTCACTATTAAGGAAGATAATACTTGCTGAGTATTTTAATGAAGTAACATAGGTTTATATATGCTTACATTTTATAATTTTTAGCTTGATTTTTTTCATATAATTAATGTTAAAATGTTCCAAATGTCTTTTATTGAGATACCATCACTTCCTTCAGATGTTCATGTTCATTCAGTATGGAAGATTGGGAGCCCATGTTCAAACTCTGGTTCCATCACTTCTTAGCTGTGTGACCTTAAACAGCATGCACTATCTCTCCAAGACTCAGTTTCCTCATCTATAAAATAAGAAAAGTACACTTGGATGGTTGTTTGAATGAGATGATTTGTCATATGTAAAATACCTGCAGTACTGTATGGCCCATTTGAATGCTATATGAGTTTTAGCTTTCTTCATCATTATGTAATTATTGTTGTAATTGTTCTGTGTATTGGACTAAACTTAATTTATAAGGATGAAATTCTTTTAAGAAATTGTTACCATTATTTATTTTTTACACTAGGAGTCAATATTTACAATGTAAGTCTGATTTATTTCACTTAAGAGTATTGTCTCAAGTTTCCACCATTTATCTATAAAAGTCTCAAGATTATCCCTTTTAATAGCTGAGTAATTTTGTATTGTATAAAACTACCACATCTTTTTTTTATCCATTCTGCTCATTGATGGGCATTTTGCTTGTTTCTAAGATTTAGCTATTACAAATTGTGCTGCTGTAAACATGGGTGCACATATATCACTCTGACATGACATTTTCAATTTTTCAATAAATAATAAAAATTAAAAACTGAAAGAACAATATGATCCAAAATGTACAAAGACATTGTAATAATGAAAAGGAAAGAAAGTGCTCAAAAGGAAAGAACATCTGGGATAGGGGAAAGGAGAAATGGAAGAAGGGAAAATTATATGTATATAGCTATAAACATGTAACTATGTATGGATATGTGTGCAAGATAGCTAACTATACTACTTATTCTCTGTTAGTTCATCAAAAAGAACAGTTTGTGTTGTCATTTTTTGCTGTTTGATCATTTTTTATGCCTACATCTTATAACCTGAAAAACTACTTCTAAGATAACAATATGCAATAGCTTGACTAGTGTTGATTCCTTACTTTTTTTTCAAAATTTTGTATTATTTCTATTCTTTTCTGTTTTGCTTTTTTAAAATAAAAAAAAACTGTTGAATTTAGTATTTGTATTTTATTTAGAGTTCTGTTATTTATGTTTGCTTGGGCTATCATTCTAGCACTTTACTTTTTTGAAATTTCATTGGTTTTAACAGCAAAGCTATTATTAGTTTCATGAGACAGTTACTAGTTTTCTTTACTATGATTAAAACTGTGATATAGTAATTATTTCAACTGTGAGAAAATTCATAGGTAAAATAATTTTGCCCTGTAACCTTTTCTAAAGTTAAGTCATATATAATATTTTGTTGATGAAAAGCTATTATGTAACTTTGCAAAATAATCTTGCTTTATATTTTATATCAGTCATTACCTTCTTAGAGCCATACATATTAGTTATACCTTTTTATTATTTGTTATATTTGTTATTACACAACTCAAATTTAATTTATCCTTCCATTATTGTAAGAGAGAAAAGGCAGTTGCTAATCTTCTATTTCAAGATATAAGAGGGACTTCAAAGACATGCCTCAGAGAGCACCTTCTATTCTCCATAAACTGGAAAACATATTTGATTCTCTAGCTTCCTAAGAAATCTTGCAGGTGAGCAGCTGCTTTATAAACGTGGAAGGAATCTACAAGGAGCAAGGAATGCACTGGGAAACACTGTTTCAACGTGGAAATACACTGAGGGGATTAGACTTCTCATGGCCTGTGTGTAGGCTACATGGGATGAAGCTGGCTGTGATGTGTGAAGAGACCTTTCAGAGACACAAAGTTTATAAAGTTGAGATGACTCAAAAGGCAGCAGAGCGCTCTGAATATCTACACTGAGAGTGGACTTTAGAAGTGGAGTGCTGATGAATTTATTTCCATTTATCTGTGAGAAAAAAGTATATTCTCATTTATCTCTGAGCAAAAAATGTGTGCAATAGTCCTAGATAAGTTTGATATGTGTCTATTAGTTAAACAAGATGTATAGCAGAGACTCTCCAATTATTTATGAAACATGCAATGTTTATAAAAATTTACAGAGAATTACAAAATTTCATCTAACTAAAAATAATCTGGCATCATTTCTTCCACTGATTGTTTCCTGAGTTTTTAAATTCCTAACCAACCTATAATTGCAGTAAATAAATTAGAGAATCTGACATGAATATTGATTAACATTATGATCTATGCTAATAAGTAGAACACCAAGGACACGTGTTGAAATTTCACTCAGCGAAATGAATATTTTGTGGATTGAATGATAGATTTTGAATACTAGAAAAAGTGTCTGTGTGTTTGTGTGTGTGTCTGTGTGTGCTACAAGATAACAGCTAAACACACAATATATTTTGAACAACAAAGTGTAATTGAAAAATATTGGGAATGTTTAAATTTTAAAAAAATCATTCCAGTAAGTGACACTTTGCCATTAATCCCCTTCAAAATAATTCTCCTCACTTTAAAAAAAAATCATTCTATCATTTTCCCCACTTTCTGAAGCAGTTCTGGAAGTTCTTTTATATCTTTATGAAGTATGATAAAAAAAATATGGTGATTGATGCTGCCAAATATCATCCAGCAGAAAGGCAGCTTGTAAAAATATTACAGTTTGTCTTCATCCATCAAATCCATTGAGGCTGGTGCTGTGTGCCTTCCAGCCCTGCTCCAAACTCAAAGTGACCATAAAAAGTCAATGTTTTGAATCAGTTCAGGACAGTGAGGCAGCCATGAACCACTACAGAAGACACTCACTAGAGAAGATTTCCAGCCAAAACCGCTTCAGAAACTGAAGAGACAGATGGGAGAAGTACACTATAAGAAAAAGGAAGAATTTTGAGAGAAAAATTAGCCATGTGTCATTATTTTAATAATTTTCTTAAGTACGATACTGACCAGATTTTCTTGCACTGAGACAAAATACCTGACATCTACAATTTAACCACTTAACCGGTCAGAATATTTAAATACATGATGACCAAAAATTGCAAGTTTTTGTTAGTTTTTATAAGAAAATATATCAGTAAATGTAAAAATGACAATTTTGTCAACTTTATTTAATATAAGAATTGACTGGTAGAAATACCACCTGCCTGAGAAACGCTCGGAATAGTCGGTAAACAAACACGCAGTCCGTGAGCAGCTCAGGGTAAACAGATAAAGGGCTAAAACTAGAGAAGCTTCATTGGCTCATGTTTTCATTCCATGATCATCTGGCTCCAGGACAGAAAAGCTATGTTGCAAAGGCATGGCAGGGCACAGCTACTTCGTTCATCAGAGTGGGAACAGAGCAAGGGAGAGTGCCAGAGTGGAAGGAGCCTGGCAGCAGACATGGCGCCGCAAGGCAGTGTCTCTGTGATTCCTGAAACACCTAGAAATATGCCCTAACAGTACCGTGGTATCACAAGGCCGAGCAAGTTCAATCTTCTTCTTGACCCCAGCAAATGTATAGTGTATCCTTCTATCACACCAAGCATGCTACTAATATTGTCTATGTATTTTTCTTGGATACAGGCAGTCAACCAAACAATAAATAACAACTTTCATCTGTAGTATCTGCCAACTGTTCTTCAGTACACTGGTCTCAAACTTACAATCTTTCTTTTTCAGCTTCTTGAGGAACTGGAATTACAGATGCATGTCACCATGTTCGTCTAGTACTTACCAGTTTCAATGGTGGATTTACCTCTACCACTGTCAGTTTAAACTGCCAGTGTGATATTACTGAATGCAGAGTTCGAAAACATGTGTATTGGTGAATAGGTCATATTATGTCTTATTATGTAGTAAACAATCATTATTCAGAGTCTATGTTTTGGGGTTCGCCTACTTATTAAAATATGCATTTGTAACTTAACAAGAGTGCTTATAGCCTTCCATTGTCATTCAGTGACATAGTGAGAGGGGCAAAAAATCTAAGTTGTGTAATCCAGACAGTCTTGGCAGAGTATGTAGAAGTCCATAATGATTTCTTCTTTCCATTCTCACCCAATAAATGTTTGTTTCATGATCTACTTAGTGTCACATTTTTAAAATTTTTGCGAATTATTTCACAGTTCAAAATGGTTCCCCAAAATAATGCTGAAATTTTGCCTTACAATCCTATCATGTGTTGAAGGAAAAATATATAATGTGCCTTATAGAAAAATATGTGCATTGGATAGCCTGCTGTCACACAAGCTATAGTGCAGTTGACCATGAGTTCAAAGTCAATGAATCAACAATATATATTAAGTAGATGTATTTAAACAGACTCTTACATAAAATAAGCTTATGTATTGGTCATTTGACCAAAAGGCCCTGAGCAGAACCTCACAGAGACCTAACTTTTGAATTTCTCCTGGCAGGACTGGTTCAAGTATTCGCTTAAATCATTGTTCATTCTCACTTTATAGAACACCAATGCTATGAATAATGAAACTCTAATATATAGTATTTTGTCATATAGATAAAAAGATGTAAATGATGTCAAGATCATAAATAATAGTAAAATGTAGTGAAATTCTTAAAAATGACTGACTTTGATTTCTTATTTTTACTTTAAAAATAATTAACTCTATTTATGGTATCTATGTTTTTATTAATAAGTTTTCTAGTCCTTAAAATTGTTGAGAATTCTTCAGTGACCTTTCTGAGCCTGGGGGCACCTGGTGTTACAGACCACTAAGAGGGCCAACTTCAAGGATTTTTACTGACTTTAAGAAAACAACAACAGCAAAACACAAAAAGTCTGTCTATCTGTGTGTGTGAATATAAATGTTGGATGATCAGAAAATGCCTTATTGAGAAGATAACTTTTCAATTAGACATGAAATAAATGAGACAATTCATTCTATGTACTTCAGGGAAAGGGTTTCCATACCTACAGAATAGTGCATACAGGCAATATGACAGGAGAAATAACCAGTGTGTTTGAGGAGACCAGAATGGAAAGAGCAGAGTATGTAATACATTCAGTAGTAGATGAAGATGTGCTGTCTGTAGAGAGACAGAAAATGTTGAGCTTCACAAATCAATGTAATAATTCTGGTTTTATTTGACAGATGGAAATCAGTAATAGTGTTGCTAGTAGGGCATACCAAAACCTAACTTTTAGCACAATTATAGTCTCTGCTCTGTTATCCAGCAAATACAAAATTTGGGAAATCCATTGAATTGCTGGTTCTCTCTTTCAGGTAATAAGTGATTATGTCTCACTTAAAACTGGTGGTCATATTATTAGAAAGAACTAATCAGAGTATAGATATGAAGATAAAACTTTTTAAGTTAGCTGCTAGAGTGAATGTGGTATATCAGAATCAACAATAATCTACAATGATTTCATCTGTCTTAGTTTAAAAAACTGGAAATAAAAACAATGGTCAAAAAAATTCAGATATGAAAAGGGACAATCAAAACCTGGTATAGGTTATATTCACTCTGAGGTTTATGTAGTATTAGCACATGTAAAGTTGGCTTTGGATATATGAGTCTTACTCAGAAGAGTTTCAAGCAAGTTTGAGAATCATAAGCATATATTTTGGTAAAATCATATAGGAAATAGAGGCAGAGTGATAACAAAAGGCTTAGTAATTCTAAGAGTCTTTGATAAAGTTACTTGGGTCTTCTATGCAAAGTATCATGTCATTTGCAAATAATGATAATTTGAGTTCTTCCTTTCCCCTACATAATCCTTTTTATTTCTTTCTCTTGCCTTATTGCTCTGGCTAATGTTTCAAGTACGACCGAACAGAAGTGGTGATAGTGAACAACCTTGTCTTGTTCCCAATTTTAGGGAATATTTTTTAGATTTTCCCTCACTTAGTATGATGCTAGCTACTGCTTTATGATATGTAGGTTTTATCAAATTCAGATTTGGTCCTTCTATATCTGTTTTTGTTAAGGTTTTTTTCATCAAGCAGTGTTAGATTTTGTCAAAAGCCTTTTAACATTGCTTCTATTTATGTATGCATTACATACATAAATAACATTGTTATTTATGTATGCTTCTATTTATGTATGCATAACATTGCTTCTATTTATGTATGCATTAGTTAGTGACTTCCGTATTTGGAAGCATCCTTGAATCTCTAGGATTAAATCTACTTGATCATGTTGTATCAACTTTTTGATAACGTGCTGAATTCTACTTTGTACTTACATGATGAGGATTTTTGCATCTGTTCATTATGGAGACTGACCTCTAGCTTTCTTTTTTGGTTGGGTTTTTATACAGTTTGAGAATCAGGGTGACACTGGTTTCTATAAATAATTTTGGGAGCACTCTATTCCTTCGAATGTCTTTGATTAAACGTCCTTAAAGGCTTTGTAAAATTCCATGGGAATCCACCAGGTTTCAGGCATTATTTGGTCAGTAATTTATTATTATTATTATTACTGTGTCAATGTCCTTGCTTGTTGTGTGTAGTTAAGCGTATTTTTAACTTTTTTAGTTAGTTTTGTTAGTTTGCATGTATCAAAAAATCTGTTCATTTCTTTAAAATTTTCTAATTTCTTGAATATAATTTTTGAAGTAGTTACTGTCTTGTGGACATCCTCAGTGTTTGTTGTGATACCACCTTTTTTCATACCTAATCGTATTCATGTGAGTCTTTATTCTGTTTCTCTTTGTTAAGTCTGGCTAGCGGCTTATCTATTTTGTTTGTTCTCGTGAAGAACAAGTTCTCTGACTTTTTGAATTTTGTTTTACTTCTTTTTCTCAATTTCATTGATTTCCACTAACTTCTTTAGAATTGCACTCCTTACTTTTGGTTTGGAGCTGTTTTGTTGTTGTTTCTCAAGTATCTTATACTTTCTCATAATATTGTCTATTTGAGCTTGCTCTGTTTTCCTAATGATAACATTGATTTTAACAAACTTTTCTCTTACGACTGCTTTCATAGTGTCTTAAAAGACTATTGTTAATATTTCAGGAGTGTTTGTCTTTTCCAAAATTTCTTCTGTTGATTTTTATTTTCACTGCACAATGGTCTGATAGTATGCCTGGGATAGTTTCTATTATTTTACATGTCCGAAACTAGGCTTTGTGGACTAGTATGTGATCTAATTTTAAAAAGTACCATGTGCTGCTGAAAAGAAAGTATACCCTGCTATGGAAAAGTGGAATACTTTGTCTGTATTCATTAAGTATACATGTCCAAGGGTGTGGTGCATCTGAAATTTTTTTCTTTCTGTCTGTATGTCTGTCTTTTTGGTTTAGTTAATCAATCTCTTTATGAAAGTTAGGTGTTAAAATCCTCTAGTATGATTGTGTTTGTGTTTATTTGATCTTTTAATTTCAGCAGTTTTTGTTTTATGGAGATAAATACTTCAGTATTCTGTGCAGATGTCTGTCAGTGTTATCTCTTCTTTCTGGATTGTTCCTTTAACTAGTGAGTAAGGGCTGTATCTCTTCTAATCAGTTTTAGCTGGAAGTTTATCATGTCTAACATTAGAATTCTTATCCCTGCTTGTTTTCTGGGTCCTAGTGCATAAAATATTGTGCATAAAATATTGTTTAAAATTTTGCATTTTTTTACAAAATAAAGTTTATTGAAAAACAACTGTGTTTCTACTTTATTATAACAAACAAAAACAAATCACATTGTCTAAAAAAGTATTGAAATATGAAATAATGGTAAAGCTCACCACAAAATTGATAAGACCTATATACTGGAAACTAGAAAATAATACAGAGAAATTGAATATTTCAAGATTTTAAGGTGAAACATTTGAAGATAACAATTTGCCAAAAACTGATATAGTAATCTAACTGTAATGAAAATTTCATTTTTTTTAAAACAGGCTTTTCTAAAATTGATACAAAAATCCAAAAGACTCTAAATCATTAGAAGAATTTTGAAAAGGAAGAAAAACTTTGAAAGAGTAACATGACATTATTTCCAGAACTAGTATACATTTATATCATCTTATTTACTCTTTCAGGTTCTCACACTAGGGAGAAAATATGGTGCTCGCACTTATGGGTCTGATTTATTTCACTTCTAATTATGGTCTCAAGTTGCACCCATTTCCCTATAGAAGTTTCCATGTCATCCTTTTGATGGCTGAGTAATACCTGCTATATAGAAAATTCACATCTTTTTTATCCATTCCTAGGTTGATGGGTGCATTTTTAGTTTTTTCGGTTTGTTTTGGTTTTGGTTTTGGTATTTTATTTGGAGAAGAAAAGCAAAAGAGAAAAAAGGGTAGAAATAATACAGAATTTCAAAAAAAAGTAAGAAATCACTAGTAGACAAATTACATATTGTTATCTTGGAAGTAGTTGTTCAAGTTACAAAATCAAAGCTAAAAAGTTGACAAACAATGACAATACAAACTATTGTCTGATGAACTAACAAAAAGTAGTATGGTTATCTATCTTGCACACTTAAACATACATACAGTTATATCTTTTAGAGCACTTTCTTTCCCTTTCATTATTATAGTATCTATTACACATTTTGGATCTTATTACTCTTTCAGTGTTTTTATCATTATTTTTTATACTAGATAGATAATACAATATTTGCAAATGTGACTGATTTATTTCACTTATGAGGATAGTCTCAAGTTGCCTCTATTTACCTATAAAAGCCTCAAGATGATCCTATTTTTAGAGCTGAGTAATATTCGATAGTATAAAAATACCACATCTTTTTCAGTTGATGAGCATTGTTGTTGTTTCCAAGATTTAGCTACTACAAATTGCACTGTTACAAACATGGGTGCACATATATTGTTGAGACATGACTTTTTCAATTTTTCTGGGAAAATACCCAGGACAGGAATAGCAGGATTGAATGGAACTTCCAATCTTAGTTTTTTGGGGAATCTCCATACTGATTTCCACAGTGGCTGCACCAGTCTACACTCCCACCAACAGTGGAGCAGTGTTCCTTCCCCCACCTCCCAGCCTTGCTAACATTTGTTATTGGTTGATTTCTCATTGGCAGCCATTCTTTACAGAGTGAGTTGAAATCTCAATGCTGTTTTAATTTTCATTTCTTGAATGACCAGTGATAGTGAATATTTCTTCATGTATTTATTTGCCATTTGTATCTTCATCTAAGAAATGTGTTTTCATCTCAGATGCCCATTTTTGGAAAGGGCCTTTGAATTTGGGGGGCTTGATGTTTTTCAATTCTTTGTACATTCTGGATATAAGTCCTTTGTCTGAGGGACTGTTGGCTAAAATTCTTTCCCATTCTGTGGGTTTTCTTTTTGCTTTGTTGGTAATTTATTTTGAACTACAAAAACTTTTTAATAAGATGAGATCCCAGTTGTTGATTCTTTAAAGTACTTCCAGTGCAGTTTGCATTTTGCTCCTGAGAAATTCCATAATTTTCTTAGGAGATTGCCTCTTCTGTATAGGTTTACAATATATAGTAATTATATTTATTTTGAGAAATTAATACATATTCCTATTGTATGTTAATCATTTTAGTTCCATATCTCCTCTTCTATTTCCCCTCTCCCCACCTCTGGATTCTGTTTGGATGTATTTTACTACAAAGTCTACCTTACTCTGTCACATTATTTCTTTCATTTTATTCTTTAAACTATTTATTTTGAGGATTTCTCATATAAGATAAATTATATGATATTTAATTTTTTGTAACTGATTTGTTTCACTTAGTATTATGATCTCAAGATGCCTGTAATTTTTCTGCAAGTAACTCAAATTTATTCTTCAGGATTAAATAGTACTAGATAGATAGGTAGATAGATAAATAGATAGATAGCCATCTGTTCATAAACATAGTATGCTGACCAATTTTAGCAATTATAAATTGTGTTGATATAAACATATGCATGAGTATATCTCTGTAATATGATGTCTTCAATTCTTTCAGGACAATACCCAGAAAGATGTATGATTGGGTCAAGTGAAATTTCTGTTTTTGTTTATTTGAAAAATCTCCATACAAATTTCCACGTGTGCACATTCCAACCAAAAATATAGAAATGTCCCTTACCCCTCCCCCAACATCACCCGTGTTTTCTCTGTTGTTGTTGTATTTAGGTCTTTATGAGTGTGCTGGAATCTCAGTGTTTCTTTATAATTCTATAAACACTAAGGTGCTGAACATATTTTCATGTATTTGTTTGCCATTTGTACTGCTCTTGAGAAGCTGACTCATTTAAAGTACCCATTTTTGATTGGATCTTTTATTTTGGGAGAGACTAACTTTTTTGAGTTATTTATTTACTCTCTCTGTCCAAGAAGGAGTTGAAAAAAACTCTTCCTATTCTGTAGGGTATTTTGTTTGTTTGTTTTTGTTTTTGTTCTATTCTGTGAGTTGCTTTCTTTGCTGTATAAATGTCTTTTAAATTTGATCTTATTTGTTGATTCTTGGTATTTTGTCTTGTGCATTTGGGAGTGTGTTCAGAAAGAGTTTACCTATGCCTACATCTTCAAGAGTTTTACTATTTTATCTTTCAGCAGATTCAGTGTTCCTGTTTTAATATTTATGTCTCTGAATCATTTTAATTGGATTTAAAATGGATCTCTTTTATTCCATATATACTTTTGAGCATTTTTCCATTTATTTTAAAGGATGCTAATTACGTTTTGATAGCCATTACATTCATTTTTGGCAATATTCGCATTTTGATGGTATTAGCTCTGTCTATCCAGGAACAAAGGACATCTTTCCTTTTTTTCCTCAACTCTTTTGTCATAGTAATACAGTGTTTGCTTCATTAGTTGGGTCAATTCTTAGGAATTTCATTTTCTTGTAGCCACCATGAATGAGCCCGTTGTTCTACTTTCTCCTCCCTTATGCTCACGGTTGCTGTACAAAATGTTATTGCTTTTTGTGTATTTGGTATTTTATCTGCCACATTGCTGATTTTATTTATCAATTCTAAGAGTTTTATCATGGAGCTTTTTGAGACTTCTACATAAAATAACATGCCATCTTTGAATAAGGGTTATTTAACATATTCTTTTCCTATTTCTAATCTTTCTGTCTTTCTTCCATTCTTTCTTTCTTTTCTTGCCTGATTGCCTTGGCCAAAGTGTGGTACATGGATATCTTCATCTTGTTTCTGAATTTACAGGGAATGTTTTCATTTGTCTCCAGTTTAGTATAACATGGGCTGTGTGCTTATCAAAATGGCTTTTACCAGTCAAGTAATGCCTTTTCATACCTATTTTCATCATCTGGGTATTACAGTGGAAAGAAGTAATTCCAGCCCAATTCTCAGCATATTTACCATGTGCTGATAAGAGATTACAGAACATGAGATAGAATGTTTTTTGTTTTTTGAGTTTTTTGTTTTGTTTTTGAGACAGGGTTTCATTAGGCAGTTCAGGCTGGCCTTGAGCTCACTTTATATTGCAGGCTGGTTTTGAATTGTTAATGATTCTCCTGCTTCAGCCTCTGGAGTGCTGGGATTATAAGAGTGTGCCACCATTACTGGCTTCAATGAGACAGAATTTAATAAAGACTGAACTAAGTATAATAATTGAAAAAGAGTAGGGAGTTCTGAAACACTTGTGATGTATATTTAAAGTATTATAAAAGGGAGACTGGCATAAATTCAGTAACTGAGGAAAAAGTGAAACCAATCTGTGCAAATGAATAATATGAGACTTTTTGATAATCAGTCATTCAGAGTTTTGCAAAAGTCACATGTTCGGGTTGGGAATTTAGCTCAGCGGCATAAGCACCTGCCTTGCAAAATTCACATGTTCTATGTTAAACAAATAAAACCTGCTTTTCTAGATATTTTATTAATTTTGTTAATGCATTTTCATATTTACAAATACAAATATTCCTGTACATATCTTTTAGCCTCATTCTTCACTTTCATGTTTTAGATTGTTCTCTATAGGCTCTTACTAATATGGAAGCATAATTTAACTATATTCCAAAGACAAAGAATATTTTCTTATTTCAAAATAAATAAAAGAAGGGAAATCATTGTTTATGGAATTATGTGAGCAAGGAGGAAATACAAGTGACATATCCATGAATTAGTTAAAATATCTGTAATAATTATGTGGCGCATAACATTTTCAAATTAAACAGAGTATATTAAACCAAGAAATCATCAAACACAGAAGACAAAAAATAACTTATGATCAAAAACACAATTAATTGTTTTGTGCATACAAAATTTACCAAGGAAAATGAACCACTGTTTTGCGTTTGTAAGTCATCTTTTATGTCACTCACTTTCTTGAGAAACGACTCGTCCTTCTTGCTCCAGAACCACCTTCCCAGCTGCCCCTTCCGTGGGGAATGACAGCCCAGGGAAGTGACAGATCCTCTTCTGGAGCACAAGGCCCTTGAGGCGCCCCCTCCTCGAGCCCTCACCTCAATCCAAGCGAGATTCTGGATTTGTGCAAAGGAGATTCTGCTGTTAGTGGGAGCAGAGACTCATGAACTGGGCGATGTTTGCCAAGACGACAGCTTTATAACAGGCACCGGGATGGCAGTAATTTTTATGGCTTATTTTACATAGGTAGTGAGAACACGAATTGAGTGACAGCCAGTGGCATCTTTCCCTCCATGAACCACCAGCTCGATGGCCCGCGACAGTTCCGTTTAGCTCTTTCACATTCAGCTTCTGGATGATCGAACACAGTCCTGAAAGATAATGCTTGGCAATTTTTGAAGGATAGTGGGACACCTAAATAGAAAATGGATAGTATACCTGTATTTCTCTTTGTTTAGGTTTTTACGGAAATATATTCTTGTTGAAGAATTTTAAAATCCAAAATGTACTATGTCTTGGATCGGTCTTACACTTTAATAGTTCCAAATGTGTAATACTATAAGCTAAGTAAAAAATTTTACTTGAAAGTTTTGCTAGGTATAATTATTACATGTTGCAGATTTTTAAATTTCGAATAAATGGTTTTGGTTTTAAATTTTCTTTTGATATTAGTCGTTTTCAACCAGGAAGATTTAAAAGCCAGCAGTTAATGTAAAAATTTCCATTTAAATTATAAAAACCAACAACAGTTTATTAAATATAAATAATGATACTTTCCTGTAAACTTTTATATGAATTTTAGCACTTATGTATCTGAAATTACTAAGCCTGATCCTGTGCCAAACCTACTGGAACACTGTATTTAGGATGTGGAGAACCAGTTTTGTGTTTTACTAATGGAGTCAAAGCAAAGCAGTTTTTTTTTAAACATTTCTCAATTTATTATATTTCTAATACTCTTTGCAAGACTTGTAGCAAAAGCTCTCTATTTTTGTGAACACTGAAATTTTAGTGTTTGTGAGTGACTAAAAGCCGGTCAAGCTGATGGTAACAGAGTGAAATCAGTATAGAGAAATATTTAGAGAATTAGAGAACAAGGTCAGAAGGGCTCCCTGCAAGCCTAAAATTGAGGGACTAAGGGTAGTCAGCAGGGCAAAATCATTAGGAAACAAGAAACAGCCAGGACATACACAGAAACTCTGCACTATGTCCAAACATAGTTTGGATTGATAAACACTTTACCTGTGATGGAATTAAGTACATTTATTTACACTTATTTTCTCAGAAACATACACAAATTCTTATCTTCGCATAATGATACATTAAGTGTTGGTTGCAGTTTTGAAAAACAGGTAAGATTGAAAAGTCTAGTACTCCATGGAAATGACACATCCCTCACTATATACATAGAGCACAATGTTTTGCTTTAGATTTTCTTAGAAGTAAGTTTTCACGGGGTTTAACACTTCTATATGTATTCATTTATTCATATTATGCACAATTATCTACTGCAATTACACAATATCCATCAAAAAGCAAATATGTCCTAACTAATTACATTTTATCAAGAATCTTAAATTTAACAATTAGATGTCTTGAAAACTATGTTTTACAATGTATCTAAAAGAGTGCTTTAAAACATTTAGCACTTCAGTAATGCATTTTCTGAGCAGTACATTTTAAATGTACTTCCATATTTATAAATACTTCCTTTAAAATTATTCTGCATTACTTTTAAATCTTAACATGCATATAAGGATTTTAGAAAATATGTTTAATTCAGAACAGGAGATTATCTCAAAGTCTCTCTTTACCAAAAATGTACTGTGTGCAAAGCCACCCAAGTTTTGATAGACCGTGTAAAACATAATCTGACTGTTGATTCCATGTTCGTTTCTCTAACCATCACAATCCTGATACTGACATTTTCAGGGCAAATTCTCTTACTCAATATACTTTGGGTTTTATTCATTGTTAGAGGAAAAACTGACATACCCTTTATTCTGTTTTATAGATAGCTGCTAACAAGGGACAACCTGATGATTTCTAGCTATGTCATACGACAACTGACACATCCATCAATTAATAAAGTATTGAAGCAAAGTAAAATATTGAGAAGCAATTATTCACTCTCATTTTTAAATAAATCAGTGAAGAATTATATCATATCTAGAATTGTGCTAGGTGCTATGGGGCATAGAAAGTTCTGGAACATACAGTAATGACTGAATAGAAATAAAATCTTTTTGATAAAATGTCACTGTACTTCTTGATAGCTAATCAGCTCTGATGTGGTTACTGTGATTAAAACTATCTGAATTAAGAATTTACTGGATTCTATTTGAAACAGGAAAAAAGGGTTAGCAAAAAGACTTAGAAATGTTACTTCTGGGCAGGATTGTCTGTGAACAGTTGGATACATCTCAGTATTTAACCATTAATTCTTAACAGACTTCTTAGCAGAAACCATTTCAAAGCATCCAGTGTTTCACAACTAACATATTCTAGTATTTTCCATTTCTTTTTTATTTCCTGTGTCCTTAAATTAAAGAAAAAATATGTTTACATTACAAAAAGTAGAAAACACATATGCCTATAGAAAAAAAGTCAAGAAAAAGAGTGTACATTGTTTTCCTAGACTTCCATAATAAAGTAAAATAAAGGTGTATTGAGCAATAGAAATTTTTCTTACAGTTCTGGGGTGTAGAAGCCTAAGGCTGCGATCTGAGCAAATTGGCTCCTTCTGAAGGTCTCTCCTTGATTTGCAGATGGCTGCCCTCTCTCTGTCCTCCCGGGGGGCTGCTCTCTCCCAGTGGGGTACCATGCATGTCCCTATGGCCTCCTCTCCTCACACACTGGTCCAGTTGACTCATGGCCCTTCCATATGAATGCATTTGTCCTTAATTACTTCTTTAGAAGTCTTTAAAAGTATTCTGAAAGATCATTTAAAAATGTTACAGTGCTAAATCTCCACATGCAGTCACAGTCTGAGGTAAGAGTTGTTATGCTTTCAGTGTATGAATTTGGGGCATCTGAGTCAGCTCATAATGCCATTTGTGTACCACAGGCTAACATCCAGCACACAACGAATGAGTGGTTAGGTTAGCAAACACATGTGTTTCCTCATCTCAGTAAGTACAGTATTTTCTATAAATATAATTAAGCAACTTTGAATATTCTTAATGGTTAAATATTGCACAGTCCTATGAAATTAGCATCATGTATTTAATCAGTATCCTGCTCTTAATCATTTGAGTCTTAAAACTTTCCATCCATTGTAGCATCCACATTCTTATATACTCTCACACAACTTTCTATTCATTTTCTCTTGATAAATATCTAGCAGTGGTCACCTAGTCAAACAGTATTCTCTTTTTTATATTAAATATTTTAAACTAACTGCAAAAATTAAGATTTTCACTCTGATAAGTCTGGAATACTGGTGTCTATGCATGATATAAACATGCCGGTATAAAGTGGTTTTTGGTTTTTTTGTTTGTTTGTTTGTTTTTTGTCTTTTTTGAGACAGTTTCGTTACGTAGTTTGGGCTGGCCTTGAACTCACTTTGTAGCCAAGGCTGGTCTCAAAGTCACAGCAGTCCTCCTGTCTCAGCCTCCTGAGTGCTAGGAATACAGGTGTGTGCCACCATATCTAGCCTCAGTATAAAGATTTTAATATTCCTTTCTTCCATGATAATTAAATGACAATTTATTGTCCTTCTATTTGTATGTATTGGAATTAACTTGACATAGAGCTATGTGAACTTTTTTCCATCCTTTAGGCAATTTTGATTTTTTTAAAGAATGTAGGCCTTCTTTGTACCCTCCTCACCAATGCAAAACACCCAGTTCCTTGAGTAATTTAAAGTTCATTATCTTCATCAATGGATCTTCAGCAAAACATAAATCATTTTTATCAACACTAGGAAATTTTTTTGTAAATTAAACAACCCCACTCACTTTCCTCATTTCATGTGAATTTCCAGTGACAACTTTAAGTTGCTTCTTGTTATTAAAAGCAATATACTCTAGACAGGGCAATGTTCAAACAGAAAGTCAACCAAAGCCGTAGTTTAACGAGTGCTGTGTTATGCACCATATTTTCTACATATTGATTGGCTCTATTGTTTTTAGAGAGTAACCTTCCCCTTGTAGTTCTCTAGACAATTAAAATATTCCAAATGTAGTACTTTTGTTCTCATTGACTGCATACCATGAATCTGTTTTTGACATTACGTACTTAGGTTCAAGTTAATGCAGCAAATATAACACAGTTTTAAACATTTTACTGTCCTTTGTGTTATCCTGTACCACTTTTTTGTAATGAACATGGAGACTGGCAAAAGCGGTCCAAAAATAGCATCATAGATATGTAGCACAATTCTTATTGGTGGGTTTCTCAGACACGAAGAAACATAGTGGATTTCCTCAGATACTGACAGTTCAGTTCACAAGCTTTTCTTGGTTTTTTTCTAGTCCATATTGAATTCATCTAGGTGTTCTGTGTGATTGATTTAACTGTTCCAGACTGCTGACACCATATGTCTTATACGAATTTTTTCCAAACTATTTTTCATAAATTCCAAATTAGATGAATTATACAGCACATTAAACAAACTTCAAGACTGGGGGAAAAAAACCTAAAGAGAGTTCAAGATGATTCCTTTCTTTGTGAAAAAAACAATATCTTTACTTCCCAAAATATCCAATTCCTTTTTTAAGAATGTTAGTGTCTTTCTCCCTATGGTCAAAGCCCACATTTCTCATAGCTCCAAACCACAGAGTGTTTCACAACTTTGTATGTTTCTGATGGAAATTTTGGAAGTGGAAAATTCTCCCTTACAGAAATGGTACAGATTTTAGATAAAACTAAGATATAATATTTTCTTTCTTTCACTGAAACATTTTCTAAGAGAAAAATATATTCAATCTGTAAATTATTCTCTTTTGTTTTTTGTTCTACTGCATTTCGCTTCTGGACAGATATTACCTTAAATTCTGCTTTCTTATCTTTGGGTCCCTCTATGTTCTAACTGGTAGATGTGGGGTTTAAACATTAATTTAGTTGAAAAGACAACATAGGTGCTAGTTTCTGCTTTCTTCAAATATTTGTCAAATATGTCTTTCATTCAACATGATAATTAGTTTCATTAACTTAAGTAGAGCAACTGTTTTGCTTCAAAGAGGATATTATACTTGCTTAATTGCATTTGAGTGCTAAATACTTAAAGGCCTTTAAATTTTAAAAGAAAAAAAAAAGAGAAGAAGTTTGATGAAAGCAGATTATATTTCTCCATACTGGTTAGAGATATCTTAAGAAATGAGGGTCATGAGAAATGTGGAGCCATTTTGACAGTAATAGAAAGTTTTTGCTTACCAATATGAACAGTGCTTATCTTCCGAGTATCAAAAATTTTATGCCCATTTAATCAAGTTAATCTTTAATCTTATGAATCCAATTAGCAAAAGAAATGCACAATTACTCAATATAAAATGAATAAGCAAAATAACAACATTATATAAAATTAATGACATAAAACTTGTTTTTCTGGCCATTTGAAATGTGTCATTCTATCCCTTTGTAGACTTGCAGTCTTAAGGTACAGATCTTAGGAGGTCACCCTCAGTGAAGAATGACACTGTTTGGGACTTAGCTTGTCAGCATAAGCGCCTGCCTGGCAAGAGAGAGGTCATGAGGCTGATCCTCGGTACCAAGAAAAAGGAAAAAAAAAAGTGAAAGTTTCGTTAGAACAAATAAAAAGCCATGCAATAAAAAACACAAATGTAATAAACAAAACTAATTATTTTTGTTTTAATTTTGAGGTAAACAAAGAAATAAAATTTGAAACAACTTATAACTACAACTTTGCAGTATCAATACATTGTCACTTAAAATTGTGTCCCTTTGGTACAAGAAGCTTTGTCTCTGACTCCCAATGAAGTAAAGGCAAGATACCAAGTTTAAAATTCTCTGTCAATGGCTGTTTTACTAATTATTCAGATTTCAAGGCAATCATACAACCGTAATCATTCACCTCACGCCTGAAAACATAAGTCTTGTTCTTTTGATGAATATT
The DNA here is from genome assembly GCA_004027455.1 of Hydrochoerus hydrochaeris. Lineage (NCBI taxonomy): Eukaryota > Metazoa > Chordata > Mammalia > Rodentia > Hydrochaeridae > Hydrochoerus > Hydrochoerus hydrochaeris. Next base: position 77,783 of record PVLA01003831.1, on the reverse strand, counting down.
TATAAGACAGTGTAAAGCAGTCTACTTTCTTTTCCCTTCAGGCAAGACAATTTGGAGTTCATCAATATGTATTACCAAGGACTTTTATAAAAGGCACTTCAAAGAAAATTCATCAGGCATTCCTTTTGTCTTGATTTCTGTTAGACTGATACTTCCTTTTGACAAGTATCAATAAATTATCCTCTGATGGCTAGAAACTTGATGTCTTATTCAGAAACTTCCTCTCCCAGCAAAATCTGGGCTTTGCGTTTCAAGGGGTATTATTAAGATCCTGCATCTAATTTAAGGATAGACAGAAGATATGCAAATTAAAAACAGTAAAACAAACATATATGTAGTCACCCTACAGCATATCAAATGGAGAGTTTATCTGAGAGCTTTTCCCTCATTTGAGAGCTTTTCCCTCGTTTGAGAGCTTTCTTGCTGTATACGACTTGCAACTATGCTATCTGCCACGTAAACAGATTTACAATTCCTTCATAAGTTAATGTCAAAAAGCAAACCTCAGGGTCTGGATAAATAGAAAACCCATATAAAATTAAAACCAGATTAATATAGATGTGGAAAGTAGAAAATGACAAGCTGTCTTTCTCCATAAGGCTGATTAAATTCCTTTCTTGAATATTATTGGTTAGACTCACATTGCTATAAGTGGAGAATGAAAAAAAAATGCAATTATCTAAAATAAGAATAAAAAAATTGCTGCTCAATTTAACAGGCTTTGAAAACGTCTAAAACTATTTGCATTCTTTCTTTGAAAAGAAAGCTTGATTATTATGTTTTATTATGCTAGCAAAATATGTGAAATATGGAAGCACTATTGCCATTTATTTCTATAAATAAACACATAAAACAGCATGCTGACTGAAAAGTCCATCTTAGTCTATGGCTTTACTCATCCTACAAAATTATTGGGCTAATTATAAAAACATTCCATAATCTGAGTTCTTTTGTCATTACCTAATACAAAATAAAATATAATACTTAATTTAAGTTCAAATTTAAAAAGATATGGAGGAAAAAAAGGGTGATATTTCAGCTCACATACATGCCTTTATAATTTACCTGTAATATTAATTATACAACCATTTGATTCACTTTAATATTTTATGAAAACATACCTCACCTGTGAAAATATAATTCACTATAAACAAATAATTTTAGTTCAGTGTTTATTTTACAAAAAGAAAAAGAAAGAAGGAAAGATTTTATACAGAATATTATGGCATTGATAAAGTTATTTTCTCAATACTTAACACAAGATATGTTTAATAATATACAAATAACATATTCTTTAACAATGATTTATTTTTAATATTGTTTGACAAGGATGCTAATGATGATGATAAAGTTTGAGCTTCATTTTCTGTATGGCAAACTAAATACACCACAGGAAATCCTGCTATAATGTTGATATGATAGCTGTTAATTTCTAAGTGTATATCATGGTTAGCAACTTCTGGTGTAAAAAAAGGGAGAGGATGAGTTATTTCTCACCATCTTCTTTACACTGTCTCACACAGCAATATTTAAATTGCTCCCAAAGTTATAATTTGTCTATAGTTATACAATTGCTTTTATGTACAGTGGCTTAAACAATAAGATTTTTTTTATTTTCATAGATGGGAAAACAGAAAAAGCTTAACGTAATGGCCTTTTTAGTTCTTCATGAAGTGAGAGGTGCTGGCTGGAACCAGGTAGGTCTGATGATCTGACCACGTGGAAAGCCTGTTTCCAGTCTCTCCTGGATGCTGCCTGGAGGCCTTGCTCCTCACAGGCCATTGCCCTGGTAGTTTTTCACCTCCTGGCCTGTCCACAGGGCTGATAACATGGCAAGTGAGCACAGACGCAGCCAGAAGAACGAGAACACGACTTTTATGGCCCATCTTAGAAATCACCTCGCAGTCACTCAACACATTGGGAAGCAAGTAGCGTAGTCAGACACAGCCTTCAGGGGGAGGAACAAAGTGCCAGGCTTTGAGGAGGTGTTACTAAAGGTTTGTGTGCACAGTTCTCAGTTCCCATAGCATGTCCATTATGTATGAATGTGTTTTCACAATTGCAGGACAAGATAGCATACATGTAACACTAAAATGCGTTAACAAATTCAAGTTTCACCGGGATATCTTTATTCTTTCCCACAAGTCAATCATAATATTACTTTCTTGAAAGAAAAGGACAATGAAATTCCATATGAAGTTGAATCAGTATGTGACATTTCCACTGTAGGAAAAAAAACCACTATTTCTCCTTAATTTATTCATTTGCTTAACAGTGGGAATATTCTTGTGGATTTTAGTTCATCTGTATAAAAAAAAATGGTAATTTTCATTTTTTTTGGTTTATTGAGCCAGGGTCTCACTATATAATTCAAATGGGCCTTGAACTCACTATGTAGCCTAGGCTAACCTTGAATGTGCAGCAATTCTCCTGCCTCAGCCTCCCAAGGAAGATTACAGTTGTACACCACCATTCCCCAGCTCAGTAAATTTCATTTTATATTTAAGGAAAATATAATAAGCTTTAATATAAGTTTTGAGAGTGACAGTGTGATAAGAAATATTTTAAAAGTACTGACCAGTGTTATGTATAAGAAACACTGAAGGAAGTCTAGCGATGAGAAGATCAATTAGTAGGTAGTGGAATAATTTAGACAATAGACAATACGAATTAAGATTTGAAGTGGTTGTTGTGGGAAAAGAAAAAAGGGAAATAGATTCAAGAAATGTAATGGAGAATAACAGCTCAATTATCCCTCCCTTAAAGAAGATTTGCACTGTATTTTTCCCAGTTGGTCCTTGGAAGAATTTATATATCCACTTCACAGCTAAAAAACTTCTTTTGAAACAGTGAAGGGAAAATAATGCTAGTTCTAAATCTATGCTTGATATTTCAGTTGACTCATAGCTTCTGGTGGAAAACGTACAACCATACCGGTGCTCACATAAACAAGAATGTGAAAGAACAAGAGAAAATGAGAAATCACTGGAATTTGAACACTCATACTTTGTCACTGCAAAAGGTTAAAAAATCTTTCCTGTAAATTGTTCTGGAAGGATAAATGTTTCTAAGTCATGAATCAGACTTGGTAACATAGTAACATATATTTTTATAATATATAATTTTATATAATATATTTTTATAATATATTCCTGTCATATATTTTTAAGAATTTTGAAAGATGCATTGAAGTTAATTGAAAAAGAAGGAAATAGAGAGAAAGTGATGTGGAGGAGAAAGGGTGCTGCACACCTGGATTCATATTTTGGCACAGTTATTACAAAGTCTACAGTATTTGACATGTTAAAGTTTCTAAATCATAATGTATTTAAAGACATTGAGACTTCCACAAAGACTGACAGTAGTAATTTATATAAATACTAAAGACTACGCATGATCTTTAGTAAGTGCTTACACATTTGTATGATTAAGTTTATCATACCTATGATAACTATATTAAGTCACATAGGAATTATTATTATTATTATTATTAGTCACATATTATTAGGAATGATTCAGTACATAGAACAAATGATTAGAATTAGGGAGTAGAACAGTGAGAGTGTTTTCATGAGGCTGGGTGGGACAACGGCAGTCCTCACAAAATGGTGACAAAGCAGTTTCTTTGTTTGCTGATGTCTTTGGGATTCACATAGAGCATTCACTGAGACTGAGCAAACAAAATATTTCTGCGCATTAATGTCCTGCATTCCTCACAAAATTGCGAAAAGACTATCTACTACAGTTTTGGATATTTTTCATAAACATTTCACATATATTTTACTTAAATAATAACATTGTAAGAGTTTAAAGATTATCAGTCTTTTTCCCATTTTTAGCCAAAGGAAGATTAGATGCTTGTACTTGTGACTCTTATGCATTGCCTTTAACTTCTGATGTGTCTTCGCAGGTGAGTCACTCTTGAGCACAGTCAAATGGGTCAAAGTGTTACACGTGATTTTTAAAACAGTAGTACAGTATTACTTTGGATGTCCAATGAATTTTGAAAATCAAATAAATACTTTTCATAGTAGCTAGATAAAAAAACACGAAATCATTCAAAGTTGAAATAAATACATAAACCTCAATGTAACCTCTTCTTCCTTCCTTTCTTTCTTTCTTTCTTTCTTTCTTTCTTTCTTTCTTTCTTTCTTTCTTCCTTTTTCTTTCTTTATTTCTTTTCTTGATTTTTTTTTCTTTGAGACAAGGTCTCACCGTGTAGTTCAGGCTGGCTGTGAACTCACCATATAGTCCAGTCTTGCCTCAAACTCTTAACAAACCTTCTGCCTCAGCCTCCCAAATGCTGGAATCAGAGCTGTGCACCACCATGCCTGGATCAAATTCATTGTATTTCCTTAGTGGAAAGTATTTCCAATTATTTTTTATTGCTTTTTATGTTAACAATTCTTTTGGCACTTTCTAACATGTTGGATTTGTAACAAGTCAGTATGGCATAATCATTAAATTTTTACTATAGATTTCTGACTCAAAATATTCTTTTAACTTTTCATTCCTAATGCATACTAAAATTATTTTAATAAGACTCACTATTCTATTAATGTATTATTTTCAACATGATTATCACTGAATAACTGTTAAAGAATCCTATTCATTGGGCATCTTTGACTTCAAGTTTCCTCATTTAACACATTTTCACAGCATTAAGCTATTGCAAAGACATTTAAGTTGCTTTCTTGAAATAGAAGTCTATCACTTATAATTTTATTTTTACAAGTTTTGGAATATAAAATTTCTCTACTACTGCAAAATGGCATTCGAAATCTTAATATTAAAGGTTTCTGATTGTATTGTACTAACATTAAAAAAGAAACCTCACACTAGCTACTAAGCCATTTACCATAGAGAGGAATTTAACTATAGTTAGCTGTCATTACAGAAAAGGTCCAGAACTCATTCATGACCCTCCACAGAGTATAGTAGTTGTGGGGGTTGTGTATTGATTTGCAATAGAAGAGCAACCATTCTGCATAGCTTAAGACTACATCACAACCAAAACAATGGATGCGCCCATTACCTACAAGTAACCTCAAGCATTTTGATCCTTTGCCAATTTCTCCCACTGGGTCATACCTTATACTTAAGTGTAGACTAGTTTGCTTCCTAAAACCACAGATTTTCATTTTCAAGAACTCTATATAATTGGAATCACACCCAAGAGAGGTATATCTGAGCCAAATGGAATTTCTGTTTTTAGATTTTTGAGAATCTTTTTTTTTTAGATACTATTTTTTTTATTCAGGAGAAAAAAAGACACAGAAAAGAAAAACAAGAAGCAAAAGAGACAAACAAACAACAACAACAAACCCTGTACAATAATAGTATAGGTTTACAAAACAAGATGATAGGAATTTGACACTGCTTATAATATTGTATATTATTTCTTTCAAAAGGGTTGCTTAAAATAGCATACATGTAAAGTTGGTATAATCATATGAATATTAACTGTTCATTTCCAATACCTAATACAATTAGTAGTATAGCCACTTTAGCTATATTATGTATATATACAAATCTGCATCTTTTCCTTTTCCCTTCCTTCTTTCCTCCTTCCCCCATCCTAGCTACTTTCCCTTTTTGAGAAGATTCTTACCCTTACACAGTATTTATTGCAGATTTTGGATCATATATACTTTTTCAGTTTCTTACACTAGAGAGACAATATATTTACACATGTGAGTTTGATTTTATTTCACTTATGAGTATGGTCTCAAGTTGTGTCCATTTACTGTTAAAAGTCTTGATGCAATCTTTCTTTATAGCTGAGTAATACTCCATTGTATAAAAATACCATATCTTCTTTATCCATTCCATGACTGATGGACACTTAGTTGCTTTCAAGATTTGGTTATTACAGATCATGTTGCTATAAACATAGGTGCACATATATCATTGTAGTATGATTTTTTTAATTGTTCCTGGAAATTGCCCAGAAGTGAGGCAGCTAGGTCAAATGGAGCCTCTAATCCTAGCGTTTTGTGAAATCTCCACACTGATTTCCACTGTGGTTGCACCACCCTATGCTCCCACCAATAGTGGAGCAGAGTTCCTCTTTCCCCATAGCCCTACCAGCATTTGTTATTGATTGATTTCTTGAACTTGGCTATTCTTTCTGGGGTGAGAAGGAATTTTACTGTTGTTTTAATCCCCAAAATGACTATTGATACTGAACATTTTTTCATATATTTATTTTCCATTTGTATCTCTTCATCTGAGAAATGTGTATTCATCTCAGATGCCCATTTTTGGATGGGATCCTTGAATTTTGGGGACCTGATTTTTTTTAATTCTTTATATGTTCTGGATAGAAATGCTTTGTCTGAGGGACAGTTGGCTAAGATATTTTTGCAATTTGTGAGTTTTCTTTTCACTGTATTAGAGATTTCTTTTGACATGCAAATACTTTTTAATAAGGCAAGACCCCAGTTGTTGATTCTGGGATGTATTTCCCATGCAATGTGATTTTTGTTCATGAATTCTCTGCCTATTCCTATACCGTCAAGATTTCTACCTACTTTGTCTTCCAGCAAATTTAATATTTCTGCATTAATATTTAGATCTTTGATCAATTTTGACCTTAATGCTTGGTGATAGACATGGATCTAGCCTTAGTTTTTGGCATATGGAGAGCCAGTTTTTCCAGCATCACTCATTAAAAAGGCTGTCTTTCTTTCAGTGTACATTTTTGGCCACTTTGTCAAACACAAGATGGCTGAACATGTATGTAGTGGTGGCTCTATGTTCTAATCTATTCCATTGAGTTTCAGAATTGCTTTTATTCAAGTACTATGCTGATTTTATCACAGTAGCTTTGTAATATAATTTCAGGTCTGGGATTGTGATGCTTCTTGCCTTACCTTTGCTGTCCAGAATTACTTTTGTCTCTTCTGGTTCCAGATGAATTTTAGGGATGATTTCTCTAGATCTGTGAGGTATGCAAATGGTATTTTGATTGGAATTACGTTAAATCTGTATAACAATTTGGGGGAATGGCTATTTTCACAATGTTTGTTCTTCCTATCCATGAATAGGCAATGTCTTTCCATTTTCTGAAATCCTCTTCAATTTCATTTTACAGAATAATGTAATTTTCACTGCATAGATCTTTTACTTCCTTTGTTAGATTGATTTCTAAGTTATTTCTTTTTTTTGGATGCTATAGTGTAGGGTGTGGTTTCCCTTATTTCTCTCTCAATGAATTTGTTGTGTACAAGAATGCTATTGATTTTTGAGTGTTGACCTTGTATCTAGCTACATTCATAAATTGGATTATTACATCTAGAAGTTTTTAAATGGAATTTAGGGGTCTTCTATATAGATTATTTTATCATCTGCAGATAATGATAATTTCACTTCTTCCTTTCCTATTCTGATTCCTTTTATTTCTCTCTTGTTTGATTGCTCTGGCTAATGTTTCCAGAACTATATTGCACAGGAGTGGTGATAATGGACATCCTCTTCTTGTTATTGATTTTAGGTTGAAAGTTTTCAGTTTTTGACCACTTAGTAAGATGTTGACTGTTGGTTTATCATATATGTTTTTATCAGATTGAGGTATAGACCATCTATTTAAGTTTTCTGTAGGGTTTTTATGAAGAATGAGTGCTGGATTTTGTAGAAAGTATTTTCTGAATCTATTGAAATGACCATGTGATTCTTGTCCTTGGCTCTGTTGATATAGTGTATTACTTTTATTGATTTGCATATGTTGAACCACCCCTGCATTCCTGGGATAAATCCCACTTCATCATGGTATATAATCTTCTTGATGACTTGCTCTTCTTTTTCTAGAAGTTTTAGGTGCAGCATTAGGTTATGTGTGTCCGTTCCATTTTCCTGATGTGGGAGTGCAGTGCTATAAATTCCCCTCTGAGGACTGCTTTCATTTGTTCCCACAGGTTCCAGTAATTTGTATTTGAAATTTTATTGCATTGTAGATATTGTGCTACCTATTGATTGTTTAGAAGAGTGTTATTAGTTTCCATATGTTTATGAGTTTTTTTCTGGGGTTTTTGTCATTGATTTCCAATTTTATTGTGCTATTGTCAGATAATATGCATGGAACTATTTCAATTCCTTTGTATTTACTTAAGCATGTTCTGTGGGCTAGTATATAATCTATTTTAAAGAATGACCCATGAGAAGAATGTATATTCTGATGTTGGGTGGAACACTCAGTCCACATCTACTGGTTCATTTGTTCACAAATTTGATTCAATTTTGTTATTTCTTTGCTGATTATGTTTGGTTTATCTGTCTCTTTGTGACATTGGGTGTCAAGGTACCCCATTATAACTCTAGTATTGTTTATTTGATTTTTCATGTCTGTTAAGATTTGTCTTACATAGTTGAGTGCTCCCATATTTGATGCATATATATATATATATATATATATACACACACATATATTTGATTGTAATCTCTTCCTCTTCAAGTTTTCCCCTACCAAGTATAGGGGACCTTCTTTATCCCTTTTCTTGATCATTCTTGGTTTGAAGTTCACACTGTCTGCAAACAGAATAGCTACCCCTGGTTTTTTCTGAGTTCCTGTTTAATGGAGTGTTTTTTTTTCCATCTTTTGACTTTTAGTCTTTGGATTTCCTTCTGAGTTAGATGTGGTTCTTGTACACAACATGTTGATGAATTTTGTTTCTTAATCCACTCTGTGAGTCTGTTTCTCTTTATTGGTGAGTTGAAACCATTTACATTGATGGATATAACTGATATGTACTGACATCATTGTCATGTTATCATTCTGGTTTTGGTTTTCTACTTTTTCTGTTTAATTGTTTACCGTGCTTAATGGTTTCCTTCTGTTGTTGTTGTTGAGATTGTAGTTATCTTTGTCACTTTTTTGAGTGTCTCTCAGCACTCTTTGTAGCATTGGCTTGGTGGTCATGGATTTCTTCAGTTTTGCAGGATACATCAATCTGGGTTGAAAGTTGTTTTCTTTCAGGACCTGAAACATCTCACCCCAAGCTCTTCTTGATTTGAAGTTTTCTGTTGAGAAATCTTCCCTGATTCTCATAGGCTTTGCTTCATAGGTGATTTGTTTTGTTTTTCTCTGACAGTGTTTAGTATTTCTTTACATGTGCTGAATTTTTTTGATATCCTAATTACTGAATGTTGGGTGAACATTAATTTTGGTTATGGTTAACTGGGGTACTGTTTGCCTCACTTATCTATATATCAGATTCTCTTCTCATGTTTGAAAAATTTTCTGCTATTATTTCTGTAGTCTTCATTCGTCATTTGTGTTGACTCCTGCTTTTTTCATTGACACTTACCAGTGTTATGCTGTTTCTTTTTGCATCATCTTGCAGCTACTGAATTGTTGTTTCCTGGTTCCTTGTTATTTTTAAGAGATTTTTTCTTTTGTGATCCTAAGTTTCCATCCTTTCTCCAAAATCTGAGAGTCGATCTTCAGCTTCATTCAGGCAGTTTTGCCAGCTTTCAATGGATTTTTTTTTTTATTTAAAGAGAAACAAAAGCATGTAAAGGGTAGAGGTAATACAGAATTCCAAAAAAAAAGATAAACAATAAGAAATCACTAGTTGATAAATTACATATTATCCTCTTAGAAATAGTTGTTCAAGTTACAAAATTAAAGCATACAAATTAGATAGTCAAACAGTGAGAGTGTAAACAGCTACACATGCATGAATCTTTACATGTATTTCTATTCTTTCTGTATTAGAGAGAAAAACAAAACTTAGCAAGACAAAACAACACAAATTCCTATAAAAACATGAAACCAAAAAGTTGTATAAAACCACAGTACAAGGTGATCTACAATGATTTAGTGTTGTTTCTCATTATCTTCAATAGAATGCCTATATCATCAGGCATAATTGAATATAGCAGTATAATTGAGTATAGCAGTAAATAACAATATTAGTAAAATAAAATGTTGTAGACAGTATAAAACTTCAAAGGCAGGTAATAATCAAACCATAGTGGATATTCCAGTGGATCTTGTCATCTTAAGTGCAGTTGCCTATACTTTCAGACTTGATACTATCAATTATAACAGCTTTGAATAAAATCTATCAATACAAAACAGTGATCCAACAAACCAGATTTGATTATGATCAGTCATGGTACAACAGAGCTTTAGATTAAGTTAATAGGAAATTAAGGATGATTGCTGTACTATATCCTGTTATTTTCAGGATTACTGTCTGTGCCCTCAAATCTAGTACAGGTAGAATGACTGGAACAGAATGTAATACATATAAGCAGAGTAGTGTGAGTAATGTGGGTTTTAAATCCTGGTGCACTATTAACAATATAGCATACCAAGACCATCTACGTTAGAGTTTCTAGTTATCCTTCTCTGCCTCATTTCTGCTATGTTACTTTTCTGCCTTTGTTTAGTTTCCTCCTTCATTCTACTGCCTGGCCCACTCAATGAGGCCTTTCTGCCACTGTTCCTAAAATCCTGGTATTTTTTTTCTCTCTCTAGAATGTCCTTCATTATTCTGTGTAGGGTTGGATTGGTGGTCACAAACTCCCCCAGTTCCTCTTTGTCATGGAAGCATCTTGTTTCTCCATTAATTTCTAGTGACAGTTTTGTAGGGTACATCAATCTGGGCAGGAGGTTATTTTCTTTCAAGGCTTGGAATACTTCATTCCAACTATTCTGGTCTGATGGTCTGTGTCAAGAAGTCAGCCGTGAATCTCATGGGCTTACCTTTATAGGAAATCTGTTTCTTTTCTCTGATGGCTTTTAATATTCTTTTTTTATATTGAATTTCTGGTATCTTGATTATTATATGTCTGGGTGTAGATCTGTTTTGGTTGTAGGTGGCTGGAGTTCTGTATGCCTCACACGACCAAATGTCATTTTCTTTTCCCATGCTTGGGAAGTTTTCCTTAATTATTTCTGTGAATAGCCTTTGTAATTCACCAGTATGTATTCCTGATACCTAGTTCATATTTCTTATTCTTAAATTGTAGATTCTCTTATTATCTTCTAGCCTTTGTATTGTTACTACCTGTTTCCTTGTTATTTTTAAGAGTTCTTTCCTTGCGTGATCACACATTGCAAACTTGTCTTCAAGTTTTGATAATCTATCCTTAGTTTCTTTTAAGGAGTTTAGCCAGCTTTCAATGGAGTTTTTAATTTCCTGGTTGTCTCTTTGAATCTGCTCCATGTACTCGATATTTTCTTTATATTCTTGATCAAATATTTCCCTCCTTTTTTTATATTCCTCCCTTCTTCCATCTGTGTCTTCCTGAGAGATGCTTCCTGAGAGCATTTCTTTTATTACTATACTTATATCCTGCTTTACCTGATGTAATATTTCAGTTTTGAGCTCATCTACAAAGTGTCAAAGATATCTCTTAATGTCCATTGAAGCCATGTCTGATTTTTTGTGTTTGCCGCCCTCAGTCTCCCTTGTTTTTCCTTCTCCTGTATCAGTGCTTTCAGGGTTCTGGACTAGGGGCCTCCTCCTGCCTCTCTCTCCTGTTATGGCCCTGGCTTTCTCCACACAGGTATACAGTGCAGGTCCCAGCCCCCTTCCCTGTTGGCCACGTTTCCTCTGAAGCATGCTGGGGAGGGACCTCCACCCTCTCCTGCCTGCTCTTGTCACTGAGGTGTAAGCTGTGGCTGCATATGCCTGCCCCTCCCCACCAGGCCAGCCAAACTGCAGGTGCCTTCACCGGGTCAGTACTTGCTAGGCACAGGGAATCGATTTGGGATGGCTCATTGGGTCCCAGCCAAGGGTGCAGCCCAGTCCAAGCAAATCCTATGAATCTGCACTGGGGAAAGAGCAACCAACTGAAGTCACTGTCACTCCCAGTTCAGGCTCCTCCTGCCCGATTCCAACATGTCGCCCATTTGGTTGCACCCTTCCCGTGGGGGGGGGTCTCATTCCCAGCACTGACCATGGATTAATGAAGGTCCCTTCACCATCTCTGCTCTCTATTGGGCTCACCAGCTCCCGACTTCAGCACTGCTGTGCTTCCTGTGAGTGGCGGCGGGAACAAGTTTTGGCAGCTCTGCCTGCTGGTGCAGATTCAAGCTGGTACAAACTTGGCAGGTCACCACAAAAACACTGTGTCCCATAATTTTTAGCTGTTTCAGTTGTAGTCCCGAAGTATTTGATGAGCTTTTTTTACATTTTAATTTCTTCCTGTGTCAAGAGCATCCATCTCCCTCTGTCTGGGTCTCTCCAGGGTGTTTTATTCTGGCATATGAGTTGTTTCTCCTGGGAGCTTTGTATTTTGTTGCTCACTGATTGGCCATCTTGTCTTCTTCCGTATAATTCTCAATGGAATTTTTATTTCCTAAATATCCCTTTGAAGGTTTCATGCATTATGTCTTATATTACTCATTCAAGTTTTCCATCATTTTCTTATGTTCCTCTATTTTTTTTTCTGTAGATCTTCTTTAGATACACACATTTCTTTCATCATGATTGTCATTTCACTTTTTACTTGAGAGATTATTTCTGATCTGATTTCTCTATAGTTTCATGGAGTTATTCCTTTACTTCAGTTGCTATCATTTCAGAAAGTTCAGTTGTATTGTTTCCAGTGCCTTCCATTTCAGCCTCTTTTGAGTTTGTTCTTGGTGGGCTGGAGGACTGAGACTGCATCTTGCTTTTTTCATTTTGTCATTTTCCTCTGAGACCCATGTGGCTGGCCAGGCACCTTCTCGATGGATTGCATTAGAATGCTCTGCTGGTCAGAGCTTCCATTCTCCAATATCCCCATGACTAGCTGTGGTGCACCCCTGAACTATGTGGCACAGAGACTTGTGCTCTGTTGCCTGTGAGGCTGGCCAGGCATTCCCCTGATGTACAGCATTGGGATGCTATGCTGGGCAGAGCTCCATGCTGCTGGCAGGGGCCCACCCTAGAGTGTATTGCCAGGTCCTAGCACCTGGCTGGATAAGTTCAGAGCCTCTAGGACCCAGGAAGCTAGCAGGGATGCATCCCCAGAGTGCAGCACTGGTTCATAGCACCTGACTGTGTGGAGTTCAGAACCTTCAGGACCCAGGCAGCTAGACAAGTGCACCCCTGAAGTGAGATGGTGCTGGAGCCTTGTGTCTGACTGGAAGGAGTTTAGAACCTCTGGAGCTTGCACCTAGCTGGAGCATGTCCCTGGTGTATGGTGCCAGGGTCTTGCTCCTGGCTGGGCAGAGTTTGGAACCTCTGGGACCCCTTTGTGGCTAACTGGGCCACATACCTGAACTATGGAACTGGGGCCTTCTTTTCTGATGGGTGGAGCTCAGAATCTGCAAGATCCTTTGGCTAGGCTGGTCACTCCGTGATGGGCAGCTCTGGGGCTCTGGGCTGGGTTGAGCTAGGTACTTCTATAGTCTGTGAGGCTGGCTGTGCATTCCCCTGATGTATTGCTCTGGGATGCTGGGCTGGGCAGAGCTCAGATCCACCATGCAGTTAGCACATCCGTAGAGTGGGGCTTTACACCTGGCTGGGAGGAGTTCAGAACCTCTGGGACCCAGGCAGCTAGGCAGAGTGCCAGATTTTTGAGAACCTTAACATTGTTTTCCATAATGGTTGCACTTGTTAACTTTCCCACCAACAATGCCAAGAGTTCCTTTATCCCCATGTCCTCATATTATGTTCTGTTGTTGAATGCTTGATGATAGCCAGTCTCATTGGAGTAAGATAGAATCCCAGTTGTTTTAATTTATATTTCTCTAATGACTAAAGATATGGAACTTTTTTTTCATATACTTACTGGCAGTTTGTAGTTTTTCCTAAGAAGTGTTTATATATTTTATTTGCCTATCTTAATCAGGTCATTTTTTGAGGTTTAATATTTTTTTAGTTCTTTATTTTGTCTAAATTACAGATTATATATATATATATATATATATATATATATATATATCCATACTTGCCCTCATCAGAAGAGTAGCTGGAATTTTTTCCCACTGTATACATTTTTTTCTTCATTCTGTTGTTTCCTTTGCTGTTTAGAAGTGTTTTAATTTAATAGAGTCCCATTCATTGATTAGTGATGTAATGTCTTGTGCTGCTGATGTCATATTCAGGAAGCCCTTGCTTATACTGTCTTTCTATAATCTCAGTATTTCTGTTTTTATATGAGGTTTTTGATCCATTTGATTTAACTTTGAGTTTAATATATGTTGAGATATAGAAGCTCATTATACTTCTACAGGTGGGCAATTTTCTTAGCATTATTGGTTAAAGTGCCTATTCTTTCTTCAACAGATTTTTTTTTTGAGACTCTTTATCAAAGATCAGATGGCTAAGACAGGGTTGCTTCTGAGTCTTTTATCCTGTTCCATTAGTCTGTGCATCTATTTTTATGCTGGAATCAGGCTGTTTTTATTATGGTAGCTTCACAGTTTGTCTTCAAATTTCAGATTGTAATGCTTCCTGGATTGCTCTTTTTGCTTTGTTTAGGTTATTGGGAGTCTCTTCCATTTCATACAAATTTCAGAAACTTTATTAAATCTATGGATAACTTTTGGTAATATGAGTATTTGAATGATGTTATCCTGTGACACCAAACAGAACATGTTCTTCCATTTTCTTGAGAATTTGTCGGAGGTTCTACCAGGAGAGTGCACTACTCCTATACCCTTAAGTGAGAGGTGATCCTCAGCTGTCAGGGGTGGTCATCCCCTTCACCCGAGTTTGCAGCTTTGGGAGGGATGCACATGGGGAATGAGGCAGGAAGGGGTCATCTCCTAGTCAGCAGGATCAGCTGAGTCAACCCTGGCAAACAATGGGTTACAGATTTTCCAGCTAGATCTCCCTCACATCCTGCTTTTCTATTTCCTGATCTCTTCTACAGTATCTTCACAGTACTATATTTTCATTGTAAAGGTCTTCCAACTCATTGGCTACATGAATTTCTAAGCCTTTGATTTTTTTGAAGATATCTTGAATGAGTTCATTTTGCTTATTTTATTTTCCAGTATGCTTATTAATGGTATATAGAAGTATTATTGCTTTGTATGTAGATTGTATATCTTTCCAATTTCTTGAATAAGTTTATAAATTCTAGGAGTCTTCTAGAAGAGATTTTGCACACCTATGTAAAGGATCATATTGTCTGCTTATAGAGATAGTTTGATTTCTTGCTTTCCTGTTTGTATCACCTTTATCTCTTTTCCTTCCCTGATTTCTTGGGCTAACATTTCAAGTGTTATAGTGAAGAGGATTGGTGGCAATGAGGCCAACCTTGGCTCATTCCTGATTTTAGAGTAAAAGCTTTCATTTTCATGATTTATTATAATGTTAGCTGTGAGTTTATCATGAACAGCTTCTATCAAATTGAAGTAAGTTCTTTTTAAGCCTATGTTAATCAGGATTTTTCTAAGGCAAGCATTCAAAGTGATTAGATGTCTTCTTTGAGTTGCTTTCATTGTATCCCATGGTTTCTGATATGTTGTTTTTCCATTGTAGTTTGATTCTAAGTACTTTTTTTAATGTCTTTCTTGATTTCTTATATGACTCATGGACTACTAAAATGTATAGTATTTAATAGCCACGTGTTTGTGGAATTTCTGTTGTTGCATTTGCTATCAATTTCTGATTTCATCTGTTATGAGCTAATGAGACTACAGAGCTTATTTTAGTTATTCTGTATTTATGTAAATGTGAGTTATAGCTAAAATATAGTTTATTTTGTAGAATGATCTATGGATTTTACTATTTTTAGTTTTTTTTTTTTTTCATTTAGCTACTCTCCTCATTAGATGTTTTCTTTCCTTTGAGCTCTTGGTGGTGTTAGTCTTTCTGTCTCTATCAGTCATTTGAATAGTGTCTGCATTACTGCTTTGAGGTTTATGAAATTCTTTTCATTTTATTTTTAGTGGAAAGTTATTATTTCTCCCTGATTGGGAAGAGTAATTTTGTAGGACATAGTAATCTAGTTTAGCAATTAACTTCTACTGGGACTTCGAAATTTTGCTCTGAACTTTCTTGTCTGATAAAGTTGTTGCTGTAAAATATGCTTGTATTCTGTTTTCAGAATAAAACTTTTACGCTTGTTTTCATAAGTTCCTTGGCATTTTTCTTGTATACCTTTTAGTATTCTCTCTACTGGAATTTTGGCTGTGATGTAATGTGCAATGGTCCCTTTCTGATACTATTTGGAATTCTATATTCCTCATTCACCTGGATATTTATTTTATTTCCTAGATTTGGAAAATTTTCTCTTATGATTTCAGTGAATACATTTTTTATACCCTGTCATCTTTTATCCTTTCCTTGACGCTCATAATTTTTAAGTTTTTTTTTTACTAGCAGCTGTTGGGTCTGGTTTTTCTTGTATCACTAAGCACACAATCTAATGCATCAACCTTGTCCTTTAATCTGGACAGTTTTTCTTGGTCATGCTTGCTGCCCATGAGTTCATAGTTGGAATCTTTCGTGCCCAAAATTTTTACTAGGTTCTCTTTCATAGTTTCTAATTCTTACCAAATCACTCATTCATAGTCTTTATTGTCTTCCTTAAATCTTTTGGAGGCTTATGTGTGTCTTCCTTAAACTCACTGCACAACTTACTGTTTTTATTGAGCTCAGTTGTTAGTTAATTATATTGGAAGTCTTCCAATTGCCTTGTTTTCTCATGACTCACATTTCTGTGTGTGTGTGTGTGTGTGTGTGTGTGTCTCCTTGTTGTATATACTGTACATTCTGTCATTTGATATCAAAAGCTATACCACTATCTGTTTAGTTGGTAGTTTATTTCTATGCTATGTTCTTGGCTTTGAATGTGACTTAGTATGCAATCATATACTCCACTAGTTCAAAGAACTGATTTGAGTCTCAGTCAGTCACTGCCTTACAGGAAAAGAATCATTACTTATAGTAACATCGAAGAACCAGTCATACATCAGCACTTAATTAAAAATTGTTTTAACAGTTCTCATCTCTTTCAGCAGCCCAAGGAGGTTAAAGATTAGTAGTAATGGCATATAGGCTCAGACCGAGGAAAGGCAAAAGGGGGGGTAAAGTGAGAAAATACAGTAAGCTGGAATGACCTAAAATAGAACAAAAATTTTAAAAAGAAAATAAAACTTTAGAAAATAAGATTTGATGGCATTTTTTTTTATTTCCCAGAAAAAAAAAGGGTAGAGGACATTTGAAGGGTTATGTGAGGGAACAGGTAGAAAAAAAAATCTAAAAACTAAAAAAAGAATTTTAAAAAAATGAGAAGGAACTATTAGAGGAGAGTTCAGGCGGTTTCATGAGTGTTGGAGCAAATTAATCACATGTCTCTTACCTATAATATCCGCTGCAGAAATTAAAACATTAACCCACGCACACTCACTTGATGTTGGCACATTCTCTTGAGCCCCACACCCACACTTTGGGGGAAAGGGAGTGTGGGAATGTGAAAAGAAGCTACTCTGCCTCACTCCATGACTGCAAGCAAGATCCTGAGGCCTCTGTTCTCCTCGGGGTTCTTGGAAAGGCTTTAACACTGCTCTCTCCGGTGAGTGAGAGCCTGGACGTCTTCGTCCAGCACAGATTTCCCCATCCTTCTTCCATCCTTCTCCCACCTTCCCTGAAACTCCAATCCCCTTCTCTCAGTTGGTGCATTCCTCTGTGATGAACCCTTCTGGGCATTAGGGAGAAGGCTTGTCCCTAGTGCCTGAAAACTGTTCTCTCACCCATTTTTCCCAGGTCCTGACTGTCTGGGCCTCTGAATTCAGCTTTTGTTGTTCCTTCCTCCCTGACACAGGCCAAGGAAGCAAGAACTATGTGAGGAACAGTGACAGCTGTGAAGTGTCCAGCTTCAGTAGCCCCACTGCTCTCTTCCTTTAAAAGACTTTTAAAGAGGCCTCTGAGCTTATCTGAGCCCCATTCTCATGGGCCAACATTCTGTTCTCTACTATCACAGACTCTGAGCTATGTCTTGGCAAGAAAAGTAGAGTTCCTCAGAGCTGAGAAACAAATTCCTGCAGTTAGTGCCCAACAGCACCCACCACCTCAACTTCTATTTCAGATAGTTTTGTGCATTGTTCATTGTAGCTCAGTCTGGATTTGGTCCTAGAACTGCTCTCATAACTTGGGAGACTGTTTATTATTGTGACAAATTCTGGTTCCTATCCTGGCAAAGATAGGTGTTTCTCGGCCATGCTGCAAAGAGTAAGATCTCCAGAACTAAACTCAGGATATGTCTGAGATTATATGGCAGTTCTCCTTTGATTCTTGGCTTCTCATTTTCTACATTTCATTGGATCACTGTCCCGTTCCAGTGTACTCCAGTGGGTTGGTTTCTCCACACCTTTTTATCAACATTCTGACTTAATTTGTAGCATGAAGTTCTGTGTAGCATGAAGATCTATGAATGCTGCTTTCACTACACTGAGTCAGCTGAGCTACCTGTTTTCTAAAGTTGCTCTGCCATTTTGCATATCTATCAAGAGTAATGGAGTACTTTCTCAATTCTCAAGTTTTGATTTTATTGATTTTTCTTTGCTTTTCTGTTTGCTACTTCACTAGTTATCATTCTGATCTTTATTTTTTTCTATATTGATTTTAAATTGATCTATCACTTTAGTGTTTTCCTTTTTTTGTTTGTTGGTTTGTTGGTTTGTTTTTTTGTTTGTTTGTTTGTTTTTGGTGTCAGAAATTGAACTCATGACCTTGCACTTGCCAGGCAGGTGCTTTCACCTGTCTTTCATCTTAGTTTTCTATGGTAGAATTGTATCTCATTTATTTGATTCTTTCTTTGCTAATATACTATTCAGTGCTATAAATTTCTCTTATCTACTGTGATAGCTCCCAAGAAATCGCAATAAACTGTGATTTCATTTTCATTCTTTTTTATTTCACTTATCTATTCTCTGATTCACCATTAATTTAGAAATATGTTGTTTAGTTTTCAAGAATGTGGAAATTTTTCATGTACTATTCTATTTCTTATATTCTGATTCAGTTTCATTGGAGTAGTAAATCAAATTCTACATAACTAAAGTCTTACTGAATTTAGGAAGACATTAAATGATCAATGTTAGTAATATCCCATGAGCATTTATACAAACTATGTATTCTGCTATTTTTGGACAAGAATACACTAAAATTATCAATTAGATCAATTTAGTTAATAGCATTTTTCATGTATTCTATATCCTTCTGATATAGAAGGATATAATCAGGGAATTATCTATTTCTTCATGTAATTCCATCAATTTTCCCTAATATATTTAGAATTTTTATACTGTTTG
This sequence comes from Hydrochoerus hydrochaeris, assembly GCA_004027455.1. NCBI lineage: Eukaryota > Metazoa > Chordata > Mammalia > Rodentia > Hydrochaeridae > Hydrochoerus > Hydrochoerus hydrochaeris. Next base: position 58,576 of record PVLA01003831.1, on the reverse strand, counting down.
ATGAACTTACCCATTTATAATTATGAAATGCCACTTTGTATCATAAGCAATGAGACAGAGGTAAGGGCACAGCAAAGCTGTGGAGGGATGTAGGTAGAAACTATGAATTTCACAGTTCCAGGACACATGCACAGCACAGTTCCCAGAGCCCAGCACATGCAGTTCTCATGAGAACTCACACGAAGGCCTCCACCGGAAGCCAGCCTGAGGAACACAAAAAGGACAGTGCACACGGAGTTTTTGCCACTACTCTCTCTCGCTGGTGGCTCAGCCTCACACTTCTTTTCCTTTTACTTGGTCCAAACTTGCTTTGCAAAGTTCATTTCTCTTTCTGCCTTTAACAAAACTTTCTACCCTTTATACTTGCCTTAACCAATTCTTTACTCAGGACAGAACCTAGAAAACCATTTCCTGAATGGGACTCTAGTACCCCAACACCATAAGAGTAATGGTATTTTCCCTAAAATCTACATTGGATAATAATAAGATGATAATTTCAGGTTTCCTTGGATTAATAGAAGAATGCCATCACTTCATTCATCATTTTATTTTTCTTTCTAAATATTTAAAAATCTTGGGTTTCTCACAGAAAGCACATAGTTATGTACTCTACTTTATATCCAGTTTAACAATTTGTGCCTTTTGACTGGAAAGTTCAGATCATTCAACACTTCAAATGGTTGCTATTATTATTACATTGTCAATTGATATTTTAAAATGTTTCTTACCTGTTATTTTTTAAGTTTCTGTTTTCTTCTTACTTTTATTTGCATCTATGTGTATATGTTTGATTCTATTTTATTTCTATAGTTTATTAAGAATATCTCTATATTTCCTTATTTCAGTGATTACTTTGCATCTTTAATTCATCATTTTTCCTTTATGTGTTTAATTTTGGTTAGTTCCTATTATCACATCTTTAATATCATTAATACTTTCTTCTACTTTGCTAATATACTGTTAATCCTACCTAGTGTACATTTCATTTGCAATATTATAGATTTCATGTTTATAAATTCAGTTTTTATGTCTATTTCTTATATCTTTATCAAGCTTTTTTTATAAAACTAGAATACAATTTTAATACCTTCTTAATGTTCTTCCCCACTAATTCTAGCACTACAATTAGTTTTGGATTAATTGTATTTGTTTACTTACTTATTTATTGGGATTAATTTTAAATGAGCATAATTTTCTCTTCACTGTAGATTGCATTTTCCTGTTTGGTTGTGTACCTGGAAATTTTTAATGGATTCTAACTATTGTAAATTCTCCTATGTTGGGTGTTGAACATTTTCATATTCCTAAAAAATGTGGTTGATATCGTGCCTGGTGGTGTATGCCTATAATCCCAGCACTTGGAAGGCTGAGGCAGAAAAATCACCATGAGTTTGAGGCCAATGTAGGCTACATAAGCAAGTCCAAGGCCAGCCTGAACTATGTAACAAGACTCTGTCTCAAAAAATAAATGTGGTTGAGATTTACCCTGTGAAATACTTTAGTGGGTTGAAATTTTGTTTTTTTGCTTAAAAATATTTTGACATCATTTGTTTTGTTTTTCTACATACATGAGGCCCAACATTAGCATAATTTACTCTAAAGCATCCCTAATGCTAAGTGAGATCATACAGAATGTTCTAACCAGTGTCTCATGAATTATGAGAATTCCTAGTATAGCTAATGAGATGTAGTACACTTCCCAAAAATCTGATCCCCAGATGCCTAATTTTTTTAGGATTAACTGCCTATCTTCAGGTGCTTTCCTCATGTTCTGGTTACTATTCTGCTGGATATGTTAGAACAGTGATCTCTGGATAGCCATAATTTTCTGTGCTTTATTTTTCCTCTCATGTTCTCTTCCACAAACCATAGCTTCTTACTCTCTCCAAATTCTCAATTTGTGGACTTTATCAGAATCTCCTTGGTTCCTTCTTCTTGCACAATGGCTTAAACATTAGAAAACAGGGTCAACTGTTGATCTCAAAATGTTTCCTGTCTCTTACTGCTCACTACGTTTCATTTCTTAAATTTGTGTCTCAAAACACATAATTTCAAATAATTTTATCAAATTTTTGTTTGTTTCATTTGGGAGGAGAAATCATTTTTACTCTCATTCAAAAGTGAAAAATTTCCCTCATTAAGAAAAAAATAATGTTTAAAATCTCATGCTGATTTTACATAATCAGATGATAATCCCTACCAGAAATGTTTTTATTTCATATCATTTCTCTTAACTTTGTCTTTCAGGGATTGAACTCATAACCTCACACTTGCCAGGTAGGTGCTTATGCCTGCTGAGCTAAATCCCTGGTCCTAACTTTGTCCTTTCTATCTCTCTGGTTTTCCTACTGTAAGAACCCACAAAGAAATTTCCTGACCCGTCTAAAATTCTTTCTCATTTTTCCACTTACTACCTTCACTTAATTCTGCATGTTCAATTTCTTAGGAAATTCAACACTATATCTTTATCATCCCTCTCTCCTGAGCAACTCCTCTTTGCTTGTTAGGTCATCTCTAATTACTTAGCATTTAACAATCCCTCATTCCTTTTAATTCATATGTAAATCTACTTATTCTATTTCTATAAATGCTTGTACTTTCCATGCTTCAAAATAATTTTAGTTACCCTATAAAATATTTACCACAAAATGGTTTTTATTCATTTCTATGTACTTAAGAAAAGTATTCCTAATGAACTTTTCAAAGATAAGTATTGAAAAACTGTGCATGGTGGCACATGCCTGTAATCCTGGCACTTGGAAGACTGAAGCAGGAGGAACACTGGGACTTGGAGGCCAGGCTCTACTACATACTGAGTTCAAGGCCAGTCTGTACTACACAGTGAGATTTTGTCTTAAAAAAAAAAAGTCAGAACTGAAGAGTAACATGATTTATATGTAAATATTAAGTGACTTGCAAAATAACAGACATTTTTATCTGCAATGGAAGAGTTTCTCATGTAAATCTTTGTAAAGAAGACAATGCTATACTGTTAGTTTTCAAGGTGGCCACAGCCTGCTTTTAAAAGAATTTTAAAAGTACATAGCAGTAGATAATGATTTTATTCATCATGAGAAGTTGTTATATATACATAAAATATCCCCATTCTTTTTATGTTCCTTACATTTTCCCACCTTCCTGCTCCCTGTATCACTTAGTACCCTTCTGTTGGAAAAGATCTGTATCACTGTCTTATACCCAGTAGCCTATTTCAAACATAGTATTATGTTCCAAAAGGCTAAGTTCTACTTTGTTCACTTGGAATGCTCCCACTTGTATAATTTGAGACCACTATGCTTCAAGGAGCACCAGCCCACATGGCAATATTCCATGGACCAATCAGGCCAGTAACTTAGCAAAGCTGATTCTTTGAGTCATATGCAATGAGGCATCACAAATGTAAATGAAGAAAAAAATCTCTGCATCTTTCTAGACACTAGCCGTTTTAGCCATCCTAATCATGTAGGGCTTTGTGACTGTAGTAGGTATTAAGTTTAGAGAAAGACCAGTTCCCCTACTTTATCCCAATTTCTAAGAATTAATAAATATGACGAAACAAACACTTTTTTATATACTAAATTTTTGAAGTATTTTATTTAACATAACTGGCATGAGAACTCAAAGAATATATTAAATAACTTACACAAATAGATTTGTACAAATGTTTTTTCTAAAATTTTTATTATATTGACTGTTAATTGTCATAATACTTACATAATTTATATCAAAGTTTTTAATGAACATTTTAATGCTATGTATCACAGATCATTATGAATACAATGGAAACAAAGTTTTATCAACTTAATAAAAAAATAACATAAAATGGGGAGCTAATAGTTTGATACCTATATTATAGTATTTATTTTTAAAAATATTCCCAGCTTGAAGTTGAAACAAATAATTTTGCATTCCAAACTCTAAAACCATGATTTTCATGTGAGCTTAATGTAGAATTACAGCAGGAAAACAGAAACATTTTAATTAATTTTCTTTATTTGTCATTAAATCAATAAAATCTCTGACTGCTACAGGTCTCCTTTAATAAAATATACATTTAATTCCTTTCTAGTGGAACTGTACTGCTAATGCCATGTTATATACACTCAGAACCAAAACAAAACAAATACTGTATAAAATCTAAAAGTGAACATTGTTGAGTTCTGACATTTAACTTAAGGTTTCAATGGATATTCACCTTTTTGATTTTTGAAAAGACATCAAAAAAGATAAAAATAAATATTTTTCTCTTTTGCCTAAGTGATGGCTACAGGGATAAACACAGAAAGAAGTCTTGCCAAGTGAATCACCACAAATAGTGAATAATGACTACAAAAACCAAAAACTAATGGAAATTTTTTCTTCTTCATCTTTTAAAGGAAACCATATAGCAGTCCTGAAAAAATAATTTTTTTCATAGTTCTGCACAAGATCGTTATAGCAGTAGACATGCGAAATGTCCCATAGCCAATACCAATTGCCTTAAAGAGGTTTTGTTACAATAAAAATTTGAATAGTATAACAGCAGCATTCCTGGAACATTAGCAAAAGTATATACATTCCAGTTACCTTTGATTTAGCCATAATCTTATATGTATGCCTTTTTTGGACAAAAATATATATTTTTATAAAAAACTGATCATCCAACTTTAATGATTTCCTATAAGGACTCAAGAGGGTAATGAATTTTTAAATTGTCTTGGTCTGAATGCCAAGTTCTAATAGTCTGGTACTGTTAATATTTCTACTCTTTCTTAATCATAAGAATCTTTGATTAGAGCACAATATGTAGATTTCCAGGGTCCTCTTAAGGCTCTAACACAATGCACCTGAGGTGGGGCAAGAAACTGTATTCTTAATAAATAACCATGGCATGTCTGAAAAACAGTGGCTCAGTACAAGGTTAGATTTAACACATTAAAAGTTAGAGTTGCAGAGGAAGTTTCAACAGGTCGCTAAGTGCTGATGGAAACTGATAAGTGAATATAAATTTTATGAATGTATGTATATTTTCTTGATAAATTATATAAAATTTGATAAATTTCAAAGATATTTATGAACTCCAATCAAGTCAGAAAACAACAGTCTAAATGAGTCTTCAGACCCCATTCATGTATAATTTTCTTTTCATATGAACTGAAAAAATCAACTGATAATTCAGTTTTTTAACTTGCTATGTAACTTGGAAATCTATTCTTTCTTGCTAATAGGATAATACTAAGACACATTCTGTGTTAAGATAATAAAGATATAAAACCAGACTTCTTGTTTTAGTAAATCTAAGTTGTCTCTTGAGACATACACATACTAGAAAATTATTCTGCTTCATAATACAGGTCACTCCAGAGTTCTTCATTAGTAATCTTTTCCTTTAAAGGAGGAAATGTTGTCAACTTTAATAGACTAAGGAGTGGTCACTAGTACCTAGCCCTACATCATACATCATCACAACATAATCATGTCAAACTTTAAAAAATTTCAACCCATTGAAACAAAAAGTCTTTCTTGGCCATCATACAAATTTAAAGAGTCATAAACACTGACACTGCCTGACATGACAATCCTCTTCATCTAGGCACTTGAGATAGAATTTTTATAGGTTTTAGAAATTGATAGTTATTTCTGGAATTTTACATTTCTTTGATCCATCTTTTTAATCTGCCAATAAAGTTTTTGTAAAATATTTGTAAAGTTATCAATAACTGTATAACAAAACAACTCAAAGCTTAGTGGCTTAATATAAAAATAAGCAACTATTAATCATAGAATTTCTATGGGACAGGAATCCAGCAGTGGATTGACTGGGGACTTGTGTCTTAGAGTCTCGTGAGTTTATAGTGAAGGTGTAGGCCAGGAGTGCCATTAACCAAAGGTTCAGTTAATGCTGGATAATCCAATTATGGTGGCTCAATCCTATAGTTGAAAGGTTAGTGCTGGTTTTAATAAAAGTCCTCATGTCCTGGTCATGTTGATCTTTCTATAGCACTGCCTGTCCATTCTCACAGAGCAGAAAACTGTTTTACAGCAATTTATCTAAAAGGAGAGAGAGAAAGAGAGAGAGAGAGGCAATATATTGAGAGTCAAGCTTCAGAAGTTATATATCTGAAATTTCTTGGAGTTCAGTTCTTTTACTATCTGAAATTTTTGTCTTCTTGGCCATATTCTATCTTCTATATTCAAAAAAGAGGAAATAGCTTCACTTCTCTTAATGTATTAGAAAAAATTAGCAATGTAGTAGAGATGGTGGAATCATAGATGGAAGAAGTTTGTTCACTAAGTCACATAGCCTTTGCACACTTTTTCTTGCCATTTAATGAAAAAATTCACTGCTCTTTAGGTTAACATACCTAGTGATTCCAAACTAAATGATAGTAATAAACACTTTCCCATCAAATTTGTATCTATTAAAAACTTACAGATATATAATATACTGTTTCCTTTACTTCCTGCCTTCATAGTTCAATTTATTAGGCCTTTGAAAGGACTTACACACTCACTGCCTCCAATTTTTTATACTCTGCCTAATCCTTAACATTCTGTACCTGGCTTCTGAACCTTCTTTGCTATTCTAAAATGAGACTTGGAGGAAACTCCTAGGTAGAAATTTAATTAAAAAAAATACTGGGGGAAAGATATGTGGAATTTAAGATCAGATCATTATCAGGCCATTTAAAATATCTATTGTCATATTGAATTTTATTTTAAAAATTTGCAAAAATTAAGAAATATCTAGTTTTAATTCTCTGTGCTGTAAAAATCTTCCACTGAGGAGTAAACTTCAAATAAGAAGCATGAACGGACTTCTTTTTGGGTCCATTTTTTGAGTACTCAAAATGTGATTAACTGAGAATATATTTTTAAAGAGATGAACAAATTAACACATTCACACACAATTCTAATTCCTCAGAAAGTGATACAATTAAAAACAAAACACCATCAAGCTTTTGGAGGGCAATAAAATGAAAAATAAATATAAGGACACCTTGTCTGACAAGCAGATAAACATTTATACTTCTCAAGTCAAAATTTTACATAGAATATACTAGGCATACACTGTTCACTGAGGTGTGAGTTGGAAACATGAGGTACTTTCCTGTGAGCAACTGTCTCAGTTAAGCTCCTTATTGAAAAGTCCTTTAGCAGAGATGAGAGCTTTTTTTCTTCCCTCAATGAGACTCTTCACAACTCACTGAATTTGATACCTGTTGGTATCAAACTCTTTCTCATCAAATTTATACCCATTAAGAAATCTTATAGAGGAAGCCACCAATCTCTGCCCCTGCTCTGGCCACTGTGAGCCTTGGTGTTCCCCTCAATGCCACCAACATGAGGAGGAAGCTGCTGAGCTCTGCTTCTGCTCGGGCAGCAGGGCGTGCCTGCATACCCCCAGCTGCTCCTGGCCGCTGCCACACAGAGGACGACCACCATGCTCCTTCCTGGCCAGGCTGCTGAGCTGTGCCTGCGACTCCTCCCATGTGTTGACCAAGAGGACCACCGCACCCACCCTGGCTCAGCCTACTGCCCTCGGCTACCCTCCCTATCTCTTAGACCAAGCACTGCTGTGAATGTTTGGCTCCCACTCGCCCTCCCAGAACCTTGAACTGTGGTGGACTGGCAGTGATGGTTTGATGGGAAGACTTGGTGGACCCTTACCCAGACAGAGGATGCCAATAGGTTCCAGTCACTATGTATCCAACAACTGGGTGGACATCACCCACACGGTAGGACCTGGGACATACACTGCTGACAGTTGTGACTCTTGGGATTAAATAACCAGATAATGGCCCAGAAGGTGAAAATGACAAAACTAAAAACCAAAATGCAATCTCAGATATCTAGTCTACCAGGTGCAAGAACAGGTGACAGTGAAATGGAGGACTTTAAAAGTCTGAAAATAAAGCAAATGAAATAAAGAAACAAATCCATGAGGCTACAGAGGAAATCAAATTAGAAGTAATGTTGTACATAAAGACAGGAATAACAACCTTAATAAAGGATTTGCTAGGGAAGAAACAGGTAAAAAATAATACAGGAGCATGGGAAATTGATTGAAACATTGAATGAGCAATGTAGAAAACAAGCAGAATCCATGACAAAATTCAAAGAGTTAGCCAAGAAACAAAAAATTTTATTGAAAGCTGGCAAAACCATTTAAATGAAGCTGAGGATAGAATTTCTGACCTTGAGGACAGGATTGCAGATAGAGACCATGAAAAGATAGAATTTATAAAAACAACAAAGCAGCATGAAATGACAATCTAGCAACTTCAAGATGACACCAAGAGAAACAATGTAAGACTAATAGGCATCAGTGAGGAGGCAGGAGACAATGTAAAGGACATAACTAAGCTGTTTACAGAAATAATAGTAGAAAATTTTCGAAACATGGGAAAAAATATGACATCAAATAAGTGAGGAATAAAGAACACCAAACAGTCATAACCAACATGAACAGACATATAATAATTAATATCCCAGACATACAACATAAAAACAGAATACTAAAAGCTGTTAGAGAGAAGACACAACTCACCTAACAAAGAAAACCTATAAGAATCATGGCAGACTTTTCAACACAAACTTTCAAGGTAAGAAGAGCTTGGAGTGAAGTATATCAAACCCTAAAAGAAAACAACTTTCAATCCAGATTGATGTACCCAGCAAAACTGTCTTTCAAATTTAATTGAGAAACAAGATACTTCCATGACAAAGAACCACTGAAGAAATTCATATCTATCAAACCAACCCTAGAAAGAGTATTGACAGACATACTAGAAAGAGATAAAAATGACCACAATTTCCAGAACAGCAACAGAAAGAAACCACCAGGTTGGACAAGAAATTAAACAAGGGAGGAAAGTGGGAAACCAACAACAGGAGCATAATTTGGCAAAGTTAAACCAGTACAAAGCAGTGATAATCATAAATGTAAATGGACTCAATACCCCTGTGAAAAGAAGCAGGTTGACAGAATGGATCAAGAAACAGGACCCCACAATATGCTGTATACAAGAAAAACATCTGAATCAAAAAGAAACTCATAGATTGAAAGTCAAACAATGGAAAACAGTATCCCATGCAGCAGGAACCCAGAAAAAAGCAGGGGTAGCTATTCTGTTTGCAGACAAAGTAAACTTCAAACCTAAAATGATGAAAAGAGAAAAAGAAGGCCACTAATACTTGTAAATGAAAACTACAAGAGGAAGAACTAACAATTAGAAATATATATGCACGAATATATATGCAACAATTAGAAATATATGTGTAATTGGAAACCTTAACACCCCATTTTCACAAAGAGATAAATCAACTAGACAAAAAGTCAGCAAAGAAATAACAGAATTGAATCATACCTGTGAATGAATGGACTTAATAGATGTATACAGAGTGTTCCACCCAACCAAATCAGAATATACATTATTTTCAGCTGCACATGGGACATTCTCCAAAATAGACCATATATTAATTCATAAAGCATTCTTAAGTAAATGCAAAGGGAGTGAAATGATCCCATGCATAACATCTGATCATAGTGCACTAAAATTGGAAATCAATGGCAAAAAACTGCAAAACCTGCATAATTGCATGAAAATTAAATAACAACCTTCTGAACAACCAGTGGGTTACACATGAAATTAAAGAAGAAATTTAAAAAAATCCTATAATACAATGAAAATGCAGACACAACATATGGTCACCTATGAGATGCAATGAAAGCAGTCCTAAGAGGGCAATATACAGCAACAAATAGTCACATCAAGAAAATGAATGAGCACAAAAATGAGTAACTTAATGCTACATCTCAAGATCCTAGAAAAGGAAGAGCAAGTCAAACCAAAGCTCACAGAAGAGAGGAAATTTTAAAGATCAGAGCAGAAATTAATGCAATTGAAACAAAAAAAATACAAAGAATTAACAAATCAAAGAGCTGGTTTTTTGAGAGAACAAACAAAATTGATAAACCTCTAGTCAACCTTATCAAGAAAAAGAAAGAAAAAAACCCAAATCCATGCAATAAGGACTGAAAAGAGGGAAATTACTACAGATCCCATGAAAATTCAAAAGATCATGAACACTTACTTTGAAAGTCTCTACTCACATAGGGTGGAAAACACAGAGGAAATGGACAGATTTCTAGAAACATATGAACTACCAAAGCTGAATCAAGAAGATATAGCAATTTTGAATAATTCAGTACTAGCTACTGAAATCAAAAACATGATTAAAAACTTACCAACAAAGAAAAGCCCACCTGCTGATGGATTCACAGCTGAATTGTATAAGAAATTTAGAGAAGATTTAATGCCAACACTCCTTAAACTCTTCAATTAAATTGAAAGAAAAGCAGTCTTCCCTAAATCATTCTTGCAGGCAAGTGTTACCCTGATACCAAAACCAGAGACAGACCCAACCAAAAAGGAGAACTATAGACCAATCTCACCAATGAACATTGATGTAAAGATTCTCAATAAAATACTGGCAAATAGAATGCAGCAAATCATCAAGAAGATTATACATCATGACCAAGTAGAATTTATTCCAGGAATGCAGGGATGGTTCAACATATGCAAATCAATAAATGTAATGCAGTACATCAACAGAGTCAAAAATAAAAATCACATGATCATCTCAATAGACACAGAAAAACCTTTTGATAAAGTCCAACACCTGTTCATGATAAAAAAAAAAACCCTACAGAAATTTGGAATAGATAGTATGTACCTCAATCTTATATAGGCCATTCTATGACAGTCTAACAGCTAACATTATACTAAATGGACAAAAACCGAAAGCCTTCACTCTAAAATCAGGAACAACACAAGGATGTTGACTACCACTACTCCTATTCAATATAGTTTTAGAAATAGTAGCCAAAGCAATCAGACAAGAGGGAGAAATAAAAGGAATAAAAAGAGGAAAAGAAGTTAAATTATCATTATTTGCAGACAACATGATATTCTACATAGAAGACCCCAAAAACTCCATTAAAAGACTACTAGAGGTAATAAGCAAATTCAGCAGTGTAGCTGGACACAAAGTCAACACTCAAAAATCAATAGCATTTCTGTACATAAAAAACTCACTGAGATAAAAATTATGGAACTATCACCTTTCACAATAGTATCTAAAAATATCAAATATTTAGGAATCAACCTAACTAATAATGTAAAAGATCTATATGATGAAAATTATATTAGTCTAAAAAAGGATATTAAAAAGGATACTAGAAAATGGAAGGATATTCCTTGCTCTTGGTTAGGAAAAAACAACATTGTGGAAATGGTCATACTCCCAAAACTGTTATAAAGATTCAATGCAATCCCAATCAAAATACCATCAATATACCTTACAGATCTAGAAAAAATATACCTAAAATTCATCTGGAAACAGAGGAAACCTAGATAGCAAAGGCAATTCTGTGCAACAAAGGCAAGACAGGAGGCATCTCAATTTCTGACTTGAAACTATACTACAAAACCACAGTTATAAAATCAGCATGGTACTGGCAAAGAAATAGACCTGATGATCAATGGAACAGATTAGAAGATACGATCACAACTACAAAGACATTCAACCACCTGATATTTGACAAAGGACCTAAACATGTTCACTGGAAGGATAGCCTCTTTAATAAATGGTGTAAAAATTGGTTCTGCCAAAGACTGAAACTAGACCCATGCCTATCACCATGCACAAAGCTAAAATCTAAATGGATCAAAGATCTGAATATTAAAACAGAAACACTAAATCTGCTGGAAGACAAGGTAGGTAGAAATCTTGGAGACAAAGGGGTAGGCAAAGAATTCATGAACAAAATGCAAACTCCACAGGAACCACATCAAAGGATCCATAACTGGGATCTCATATTATTGAAAAGTTTCTGCACTTCAAAAAAAAATCACCAATACAATGAAAAGAAAACCCCCAGAATGGTAAAGAATTTTAACCAGCAACCCCTTGGACAAAGGACTTATATTCAAAACATATAAAGAATTGAAAACCGTCAAGCCCCCCAAATTCAAAGACCCTTTCCAAAAATGAGCATCAGAGATGAATACACAGTTCTTAGATGAAGATATACAAATGGCAAATAAATACATGAAGAAATGTTCATCACTGGTCATTTGAGAAATGCAAATTAAAACAGCACTGAGATTTCATCTCACCATGAAAGAATGGCTGCCATCAAGAAAACAACTGATAACAAATGTTGGTGAGGCTGATCCACTGTTGGTGGGAGTGTAGACTGGTGCAGCCACTATGGAAATCAGTATGGAGATTTCTCAGAAGACTAGGATTGGAAGTTCCATTCAATCCAGCTATTCCTCTCCTGGGTACTTTCCCAGAAAAATTGAAAATGTCATTGCACAGAGATATATGTGCACCCATGTTTGTACTAGTATAATTTGTGATAACTAAATCTTGGAAACAACCAAAATGTCCATCAACCACATAGTGGATGAAAAAAATGTGGTATTTTTATACAATGGAATATTACTCAGCTATAAAAAGGATGATCTTGAGACCTTTATGGGTAAATGGTGGCAACTTGAAAATATTCTCATTAGTAAAATAAACAAGACTCACATGAGTATCACATTGTCTCTCTAGTGTAAAAAATAATAAAAACTGACAGAATAATGGGATCCAAAAAGTATAATAGATATTGTGAAAGTGAAAAGGAAGGAAAATGCTCTAAAGAGTAAAATGGTATGTATAACATGTAAGACAGATGACCATATTACTGACTTTCTGTTGGAACATTGAACAGAAGGATTTGCACTGTCAAGGTTTAAGTGTCTAGCCATTATTTATGCTTTGATGTTGTGACTTTGGCAACTATTTTTTAAGATGACAATGAGTAATGTACCAACCAGTGATTCTATGATGATAATTTTTTGAATTCGGTATTGTTCTACCCTTCTTTTCTGTTTTTCTATTTTCTTTAATTTTCTTTTCTCTCTTTGGAAAAAAGAATTTGCAATGTAACAACCATCATTAAGTTTCTTTCATTCTGTTTTGAAAACCTATATTGTTATTGTTTTGAGTTTGCTGTTGTTGTTATGCCTTTTGCTTTTTGTTCTTCTTTTCTGACTTTTCCCTTTTTTAAATAAAATTATCAAAAAAGAAATCTTATAAATATCTTAACTCTTAGCTCTTCCTTTAAAATGTAAAATTTATATGCAAAATATCTGTATATGAAAGACATACTTCAAAGCATGATATGAAAAACTGAGAAAAATTCAACTTGTAACTCCAGGATTGGCAATCCTGCCATTTCTCACATATTTACCACATTTCTTAGATTTCACTTTCTTCCCTCAAGCTAAATAGCACATCTTCAAAGCATGGCCTGTGAAGAGACAAATAGCATCTGCATGCACAAACATTAAAGCTGCAATTTCCCTGGAGAGATAATCAAAAGCCCATTGTAGAATGAACAAAGGTGTGTTTACAATAAAATACACACCCAGACTTTTCACAAGATGATTTAATCAAAGACATGTATTCACTATTGTTTCCTTTTGCTTATTGAAAATCTATACAAAAAGGATAAAAATCACTGTTGATTACCACATTTTAAAGAAGACATATTTAGTGTGGTTAAACTGTAGTCACAAATAAATGTAGAATACAATATTCTCAAAAAGTCATCTCCCTAAAGTTTCTTATAAAAATGTCTAATGAAGCTGAAGTGACTTGACATTTGTAGTATATTTTCCTGCTAATGCTTTACCCAGGGTGGTGACTCAAAGGAAAAAATAAAAATATGGTGAAACCTAAAGAAAAAAGCACAGGTCATGGTGATCATGCAGAGAACTGGCATCAAAATGTTACTGTACTGTGATATGCTCTTTATCCCATTTCAATTTATCATATTTGAATCATATTTATAGCTCTGATCTTGGCATTTGTATCTCTAGTGACAATTTAGATCAACTGTAATCATCAATAGAAACTTCAGTGCTACTATCTCCAAGTTATTTCCAATTCCATTATCTCCTCAAAAAATTTCTTACTTGATACCAATAAGCTTGATTTTATTTGGAGTGAAGATAGGGAGAGAACAGAAACAATCAAGCGATCATTTAATCATCTTCCCACTAACGTGCTCTCCTATTCATGTCCATATGTTGTCTTCCTTCCTCTTTGAAGGACTCCGGCAACTCAATTAACAACTAAGCCAATCCTTCCACTTGCAGCTAGTATCCTTCTCCTTTGTCCACTCAAAAACTTTTCCGTTGCATCATTATTGTGTCCTTCTGCATAAGAGCTTCTGTAAGCATATGGGCATGCTCTGTTATCTTCTTTGCTTAGAAAAAGACATTCTTTGGACTCCCAGGATTCTTCATTTTCTTATGTTCTGTGATGAAAAGTCTATCAAAAAGAGAAGGTGTCTGTGTCTGCTATCTTTATTCCATGCTTGGATAGTCTTCTCCATTTAATAACTTATTCCACTACCTACTGGAAATTTATTGCTGAACTCTCCCAATTTATCAAAGAGTTCTGTATAGCTCTTCCTCCTCTCTGATCTTCTGTAGCATTTAAAACCTGCTCTCTGCTGCTAGATAACTGTCTTCATTTGGTCACTGGGACAATTCACTCTCATGGTTTCCTACTTCCACATAAATGACTCCTTCCTAGGAATCTCGTTTCTCGGGATTTCTCTCCTCTTCCAAAACTCTCAATATAGATTCGGCATGCATTAGCCCATGTACTTCCTCTATTTTCTAATGGATCCCTCCATGACATAATTTAGCTTTCTATCTCCAGCTTCCCAAGCTTTCCTTTCATCCACACCTTTACATTACCATACTCCTGTGCAATGGCTTCACTTGGCTCTTTACAAAACACAGAATTCAGCCTAGTCAAGGAGAAAAACTTAGCCTTCTCCCCACACTAGTTCCTGCCTTAGTTTTCCATACATAAACCACCACTAACCATTGACCTTGACTGCTTCCTTTCCATAAACTCTACATCAGCAAGCTCAGAATTCATCGGCATGAGTTCTGAAAAAAATACTTCTCACCCCCTTACCACACATACCCTCGGTCCTCCCACCATCATCCTTACCTGGATTCTTGCCTCCAAGAATCTCCTCCCTTCTTCACATAGCTGTTTCTAGTCTTCAGCTCTGGTAGAAAACAGGAAATTCTTTTGAAAATATAAATCAGGTCATTGTGGTTTGCTGTTCAACAGTTTTACATGACTTCCTGTTATACGTGAAGTGAAGAAATTCTATGGTTTATAAGTCCACTCTGATCTGGGCCTATCTACAAAAGTGTTCTTTATCATTTTCCAGGCACACTGACCTCCTGCCATGTATGTTTATTTTAAATTAAACTCACTTCCTGCCCCCTGTCTAGACAACAAACCTTCAAATTTTGAACGGCTCTTTTTACTTAAAAGTTCAAACATGTCCTGCTTACAAGAATTCTTCCATTATCATTGATTGTATCTGAAGCAACCTACTTTTGTCCTATATATGTCTTAAAATAATAGTATTTATTACCTAAACTTCTGTGACATGTAAGCAACCTCTAACTCCATTAGAAAAGTCTCACTTCTCTTAAATGAAAATCCTATATATTCAACTGGTTTTGCCCTCAGTGTAGTTTATTCTCAATCTTGAGCTCTGTTTTCTAATCTTCTTCAATCTCTTAATTTTTTAAATTTTTTAATTTTAAAAACAGAAAGACAAAAATGATGATACAGAATTTGACAACAAAATAATAAGAGATTAACAATGGTTAACAATATTGCATATGGTTTTCTTCAGAGTAGTTCAGATTACAAAATATAGGCATGAAAAAAATGATCAAACAATCGAACAACGAGCACAAACTGCTGTTTTTGATACTCACAGAGATTAGTAGTATAGTTATCTATCTTGTATACACATACATATATATATATATATGAATGTGTATACAAACATATAAACTTTTCCCTTCTTTCTTTTCTCTTTTCCTCTATCACAGTTGTCCTTTCCTTTTGAGGACTTTTTCCCTTTCACTTTCATATCTATTGTACATTTTGAATCTTATTTACTTTCAGTTTTTATATTAGGGAGACAATATGATAATTACACATGCAAGTCTGTTTTATTTCACTTACGAGTATGGTCTCAAATTGCATCATTTACCTATAAAACTCTCAAGTTTATCTTTCTTTATAACTGAATAATACACTATTGTATAAAAATGCCACATCTTTTTTATCCATTCCATGTTTGATGGACATTTAAGTTGTTTCCAAGATTTAATTATTATAAATTGTGCTGCTATAAACATGGGTGCACATATAGCACTGTGATACTATGTTTGCAATTTTTCTGGGAAAATATCCAGAAGGGGAATATCTGGGTCAAATGAAACCTCCAATCCTAGTTTTCTGAGGAATGTCCACACTGATTTTCCACAGTGGTTACACCAGCCTACACTCCACCAACAGTGGAGCAGTGTTCCTTTTTCCCTGCAACCCCACCAGCATCTTTGTCATTTTATTTCTTGATCCTAGCCATTCTTTCTGGAGTGAGATATAATTTCAGTGTTGTTTTAATTTATATTTCTCAAATGATCACTGATGTTGAATATTTCTTCATACATTTACTTGCCATTTGTATTTCTTTATCTGAGAAATTCATCATTCATCTCAGATGCCCATTTTTGGATTGGGTCTTTAAATTCGGGGGCCTGATATTTTTCTTTATATGTTCTTCCTTTTTCTGAGGGACAGTTGAGTAAAAATTTTTTTCCCATTCTGTGTTTTCTTTTCACTCTATTGTTTGTTTCTTTTAATGTGCAAAAACTTTTTATTAAGATGAGGTTCCAGTTGTTGATTCTTTGAAGTACTTTCCATGTAGTTTGTATTTTGTTAATGAAATCCTTGCCTACCCCTGTGTCTTCAAGATTTCTACCTAACTTGTCTTCCAGAAGAATTAGTGTTTCTGTTTTAAAATTTAGATCTTTGATCCATTTTGACATTAGTGCATGATGATAGACATGGTCTATTTTTAGTCTTTGGCATGTGGAAAGCCAATTTTTCCAGCACCAATTACAAAAGAGGCTATTTTTCTTCTAGTGAAAATGTTTGACCCCTTTGTCAAAGACAAGGTGGCTGAGTATCTTTGTAGTTGTGCTTGCATCTTTTCATCTGTTCCACTAATCCTCAGGTCTGTTTCTTGTCAATACCATGCTGATTTTATCACAATACCTTTATAATATAACTTCAAGCCTGGAAGTGTGATGCCTTCTGCCTTGCCTTTGTTGTCCAGAATTGCCTTTGCTATTCTAGATCTCTTCTGTCTCCAAATGAGTTGCAGGTGTGTTTTTTCTATATCTGTAAAGTATACTAATGATATTTTGATCAGAATTGCATTAAATCTATATAACAGTTGTGGGAGTGTGGCCATTTTAACAGTGTTGGTCTTTCATATCCAAGAATAAGGGATAGCTTTCCATTTTCAGGTAGCCTCTTCAATTTCCTTTTTCAGAGTACTGCAGTTTTCAATATATAGATCTTTTGCATCCTTTGTTAGATTGCTTTTGAAGTATTTGCTTTTTTTGGATGCCATTGTGATAGGTGTTATTTCCATAATTTCTTTCGCAGTGAGTTTGTTGTTTGTGTACAGGAATGCTATTGATTTTTGAGTGTTGACTTTGTGTCCATCTATACTGCTGAATTTGTTTAATAACTCTAGTAGTCTTTGAGGTCTTCAGTGTAGAATATTATGTCATCTGAAAATAATGATAATTTAACTTCTTCCTTTCCTATCTTTATTCTTTTTATTTCTCTCTCTCTTATCTAATTTCGCTGGTTAATGTTTCCAAAACTATATGGAATAGGAGTGGTGATAGTGGATTCCTTGTCTTGTTCCTGACTTCAAGGTGAAAGCTTTCAGGTTTTGTATGATGTTAGCTGTTGATTCAATCTCTTATTATTAACATTATCACAGCCTCCTTTAGTTCACTACACAAATCTTTCAACTTCATTCCCTACCTTTGTTCAAGTTGCTGTTAATATCTGAATTTTTATTGGTACAATTTTGTAGTACGTATTGACTATGTTCAATGCAGAGATTTGGTACACATGCATGATATTTGCTAATTTTTTGTAGGTTTTTTTATTTAAAGAGAAAAAACAGGAAAATGTAGAAATATTACAGAATTTCAAGAAAAGAAGATAAACAGTAAGAAACCCCTAGTTGATAAATTACATATTGTTCTTTTAGAAGTAGTTATTCAAGTTACAAAATTAAAGCACACAAAGTGGACACTCAAGCAGTGAGAGTGCAAACAGATCTGCTCAACAATCCAACAAGAACCTAGAGATATGGTTATCAATAATTTTTTATTTTATCCTTATCTTTAGCTCACCTCACTTTCTGTCACTGTCAATGTATATATATATATATGAAGTTGCATCATCAATGTGTCTTTCTGAACAAAAATTCCCACTAGCATACATGCCTGCTCTGTTATCTGTTAGAAAAAGACATGTTGATGATGATCACATTCTACTTTTATCTAGATCTTTGTTTTCTTTCAAGACCCGTATGCTAAAATCAGAATCTATCTTTAACTGGCTATTAAGTACATCTATTCAGGCTCTTGTGATTACCTTAAATTCTATCAAAAACTTACAATATTACCCTTTTCTCGATTTTCTCAATTTAATCCTCCTTCTATTATCTCGACCTTGGATTAGGCTAGAAAAAAGATTCCATTTAGTCAAACAACACAAATTGGAGTCATTCTTCATTTTTCCCTTTTCACACCTGTCAAACTCAATCAGTTGATGCTTTTCAAAACTATCCGCTGTTCCAAATTTCTACTTCTAATATATAAATTGAAGTTCCTATCATTTTTGGCCTGGACAATGACAAGCATACTTTCTGTTCTATTCATTTGCTTGTAGCCTACCTAGCAGAAATTTTTCCTTCACATTGTCTGTCTTACAATATCCACAATTTCCTTTGGACACCAAGTTTTACCACTATGCAGCTTCTCAGTATGGTTAGGATTAATGAGACCCCAGTTGTAGGTATTGACTGTTGCATAACTCAGTATGCATAATCCAACTCCTCATGCTGCAGTATTCAAATTGTGCTAAGAAGGTAAAACACAAGATTACTGTGTAATCATTGCAGAAAAAAAAAAGTATTCCTTAGCTCAACTGTAAGAGCAAGAAATGTAATCCCATTGACTATTTGTATTCATGTTGTTCCATGAGATGAGGAAGCCTGAGGAAATACCAGCTCCTGAAGAAGACCAGAAAAAGGACCAAAAAACTAATAAAACCTCTGACTGAACTCATGTAAGGATATCACCTTAACACTAGTTGTGAATGCAGTAATTATATTTTTACTTAAGTAAGTTTAAGTTGATTTTCTGGTCTTGTCACCAGAGGTACTCTAATTTAATCTAATTAACCTCACACATCTCATAGTTAATACAGGAACAACTGCAGGAATGACTGATCTTTTCACCAATAAAATCTCACTCTATCACAGACAAAAATTCTCTGCTGCCTCCAGGATAAAGTGAAAATTACCTAGGATCGTACACAGTATATTTTGAATATATTGAGTCCCTATCACTTCTATAGTTTCATAGTTAAATGCTGTAACACCTTCATCAACACTATTTATTTTAAAAATAATAATTCCTCCATGAATGCCTACCTTTGAGCTTCAACATAAACGCAACTGCCTCTGCGGAATTTTCTCTAATACCTAAGCAGTTCTAGATTTCTGTTGTGAATGATTTCTAACTATTTGTCCTGTTAAGGCAGAACTCAGAAACAGTCTCACTCTCCCTCTGTAAAATCTTCCCAGCTCAGGCCAGCACTTCCCCCAGCAACCCTTCCCTCAGGAATGCCCACTTGTGCTTTCTCACCTATGCCCTGTGCTTTTCTCACTGATACGGGAGACAGAGATGCTTCAGACAGTTCTACCATGGGAATCTCCTTCCTTAGAGAAGAAATACTGGGTACCATTACCAATAAAACTAACAAATAAGATACACAAGATTTTTTCTCTTTCAAGGTTAAGATAGGGTTAGCTGCCAGGATGACTAACTGCCTTTATTTGACTTCTGTGTCTACTTGCTGGAAGTCACAAATTACAAAAGGGGACCTCTCCTTGTTTCAGGGCCCAGCCTAATTTTGCACATTTCTAGTAGCCAGGACAATGCACCATTAAAGTCTGCCTGAAAATCCCTTTTGGCCTCTCCAGTTTGCTGGAAACTCTACAACACTGTATTTTCTTATTTGATTTCTGATGTGACTGAATTTCTATTTTGGAAGCATCGTTCTTGTCTGTATTTCTCCGGATACTGACATCACTATTGGCTTTAATATCTGTCTCTAAGCCAAAACACCAATAAATTTGCTTAAGAGCCTTTTTTTTTTCTTATGACATTTGTCACATGTTGAACAAATACTTACTGAATGAACAAACTGACAAGGATGCTGTCCCAAGTAAAATTCACATTCTAGAAGTAACATGGAATCAAGCTTTAAAGGCAAAAACAGTGGGAAAGGTACAGAGCAATTGTTGTTCAACAACTTGTCCTTAGCCTTTCGAGTTGAGAAAATCTTCACACAGGATGAAATCATTCACAACAGAAATCTAGAAAATACTGCTCCATTTATTCCTCCTATAACATTTTCTCTACATATAACTTTGAAGTGAAGAGACACAAACAGCAGTACAGTGGCTGATTGCTTTCCTTGGGCATGAAAATTTGGTTTTCAAATTGGTCGGTTTAATTAGAGATCAAAAAATTCATTGTCATTATTCTTCTCTTTGTTAAAACCATTAGAGAAACACACTTAAATGACCAAAATTCTACGTGTTTTTCATTCTTTTTTACAAAATACGTATTCTTTTGCCAAGAAAAATGTATTCTGGTTCATATCTTAAATTCCATATGTTTAATTTTGTTTTTCATACATGTATTGGCTTGAAATATCAGACCTTTATATTACATTTTCCAAAACTATTTGTATCAGGATATGAAGAAAGTAAAATTATGCGAGAAAATGAATAAACTCTAATTCAAGTATCCATTTTACTCTCCAATAAGCTCTGTCATAGTTTTTAGCCTATTATTAATATTTACATTGTGATGCGTAAGTATTTCGCACTGCTGTGCGTGCTGGGTGAACCAACTGTGAAGCTGAGGACTAAGATTGGATTCCGATTCTGGTTTATGAAGAAGGGGCATTTTGCTGCGTGAGTGAGTTGGCAATCGTGAAACGAAGGGAAACAATAAAACCTTTCAGCTGCTCAGATTCACACTTCCCACTGTGCGGCGGCGACGTGCGTGGCCTGGTACTCACACACTGAGCCGTGGTGTGAAAAGCGCGGGAATAGTGCCCAGTGCAGCTGCCCCTGGAGGTGTTTTTCCATCACTTCGCTCCCTTGACGGCCCTTCCAGTCCCTCTGCTCTTAACAGTCTATCTTACAACTGAGGCCTCCCCACATTTCAGTGTTCTTGCATTAAACTCTGGTTCAAAAGTATATGTTTTACTTCAAGAATGTACATCCTGTAACTCTCAATACATGAAAATTAATATCCTAAAATAAGGAAATTTCTATACCTAATATTGATATTAAAGAAATATTTTAGACTCTCACTTTGTAAAATTGATTAACAATAATTAGGAAGAATAAACATTTGACACCAAGGACTATATAAAGACTAATTTGTAAAGAATGTTTTAAACTTTTCCAGTCACTGCTATTTCCCTCACTTGATGTGTGGACTGAACAAATCACGCAGACGTGTTTATATATCACAGCTGTTTTTTCCAGGTATTTGCCTGTGGAACGGTAAAGTGGGTGTCAGGGACCTGCACTGTGCTAGGACAGGTGTGGACCGTGAGATAAGGTATTTGACTCAATTCTGGCAGACATACGAGCTGTCAGGAAGCTACACATTGTCTCTGCTATACAATTTTTTTATGTAAAACACAGCAGTAAGTATGTATAGTTTTCAAGTCTATTATGTGAAAAACACTTACAAACGTATAAAAACTCTCAGTCCTGTACCTGACGTGCATTCCATATGTTTGCTTTCCTCAGATTTCTATTCCTCCATATACATTTTAAATCACTGAAAGATTGAACAAGTTCCTAAAAATGTGTGCAAACAAGTCTATTTCTAGAAAAGTAGCTAGTTATTTATCACATATTTCTTCTACCTTCAACTCGCACAGGAACATTACAGTACATCTTTCCATTTAAGAACATGATGAAATAATAATAAAGAGATAAAAGAGAAGTTTTTGTTTAGTCTGTCTTTCTATATTTATTACTAGATCTTTCCTGCTTTAAATATGATTTCAAAAAATAAACTACAGTTTTTGTCTATTTTCTCATGTTATCCTTTGAAATTGAAATGTAAATACCTTCCTTGTGATAATCTGAGAGATACTAGTGTTTAGAGATTAGCTACTTTGCTTTTAATATGATCTTTAGAAGTATCCACAATCTGAAATATTATTCTGCTTAATCCTAAACACGAGATAGTAGAAGAAAATTAATTTTACTGAAAGATGCAGAAAACTCAGGACATATTACAAAATTATAATGATTATCCTGCTGAGGAATATTAAGAAAATAATAGGTATCATTTTCAAATAAGCAGAGTTTATTTTTATCCCACTGAGATTTATATAAAGAAACTGCATAGAAATTTCTAGAGGGTGTTTTCCAGTTTTTTCATCAAATAATCTTTGCTGCCTACTTATTAGACTTTGGCCTAAGAAGATGCTGAGTTTGTTTCTGTGTCAGTTTCTTCTGCCTTTCCACAAAGGTCGCATTGCTGACCAGCTGACAGCAAGCTAGGGAGAAGGTCTTGTTCTAAGTCAATCCATTTATCTTGCTGATTATTACTGTAAAAATACATGGCATGCAATTCTGAGCGATGTAAAGTGTGAGAGAGACTCTTGGGGTCCAGAGAGTGATGCCCTGGAAATGACTTTGCTTTAAGGAAAATATGCAATCAATCTACTATCTCTCTTTCCATTGTTTGGAATATATCTGAGGTGATTGCCATAGTTTCCTCATAACTAGGAGGAGCCAGGCCTGATAACCATCCAATAGGCTGAAGACTGCAGAATGAGGAGACAGGAAGACACCTGAGTCTTCAAAGAAATACTTAGGTGCAAAATTAGCATACTTCAAAATTCACACCAGGACATATTATTTTATAAGGTATATGATGGGTATGCATATATTCACAATATGTTTAATATGTGTCAAAGGTACTGCATGTCCGATTCCAGTCACAACAGTGATATTCTGACAAGTGAGCCACAAAATCCTTTCAAAATCATCAGTGCACATAAATGTTATGCTGTAGTTATACTATACTATACTATGGAATGTAAGTAGCATTGTGCCTAAAAGAATATATGGGCCTTAATCAAAAACTAATCCTTTGTAATCTCACTGAGATTTGCAGATTTACGTCTTTGACCAAGTGTCAAAAATTACCCAAGCCTTCAGTGAGCCACGATCTTTCTGCTGATGGGAGATATTGCCATGCTGTTGGTGACTGTTGAGTAATCAGAATTGTGGACATTTCTTAAAATGAGACAACAATGACATTTTCTGCTTTCAATTGACGATCTTTCATCAAAGATTTCTCTGTAGCATGAAATGATATGTTAAAGCATTTTACTCATAGTAAAATTTCTTTCAAACTGTAGACTATCATCTCAGCCTGCTGCTACTTTATAAAAGAAAATCTTTGGGTAATATTCTAAATATTTACATAATTTCCACAGTGCTAACAGAATTTTCACCAGGATAAGTCTTCTGTTGTAGTTAGAGTTTGCATGGAAAACAATTTAATACAGGATGCATAATTTATAGGATTATTTTATAATAGTCACCCAAAGAGTCAAACACAAAAGCGTGCATACACTAGAAGCTAGAAAGTCTGTGCCAGCAGGGTGAGAATCTGTGCCCGTAGACTGAGGGTGCTGCACTGAAGCCAGGAAGCCATGCTCAAAGTAAGGACCAGAGCTCCTGGGAAAAGTACCACAGCCATCCTCAGTGACAATGAGAACAGCCAAACCAGTGCAACAAGCTTCTCCAGGAGAATCAACAGTGCCCCATCTCCCCCTCCAGTTCTGTTTTCATGCTGTTGGCAACAATCCGCAGTTGAGCCTTCTACACCCAGCACCACACCCAGCTGCAGTTCACCTGGGTGTTACAAATTGACCACCAGTTAGTTGCCATTCCACCACAGCTCCTATTTGAAGATACCACTTTTGCTCATCCATTAGAAGAAATTCCTCATCTTCTCAAATCTGATCATGAGACTGTAGGACATGACTCACATCTTCAGGCTACACTTCCAATTCTCCTTCTCTTATTTTAAAGCCAAATACAGTGACTTCCTTCTCTGGTCTTGAATCACTCAAATGATCCAGTGAGTTGGAATTAACTTACTCCTGACTCCTGTTACTGCTGATATTTCTGCCTCCTCCCATGAATCAGTAGTGTTATTAATGACCTTGAATGATGAATGTTCTCAACAGTCTTTCAATTCACTTTTCCAAGGTCTATCAGAAAAATCCCTATGTATGACAGCTGTAGACATAGAAAATAAATTTTTAAATAACAAGACTTAAAATCAAAAGTACTCCTTGAACCATGGGCTACAGAATGGAAAATGTGAGCAGGCGCGGAAACATTGATTTGCTAGATATCAGAGCTCTTGGGCAACCAAATGTGTTGTCAATGAGCTGTGACAGATGGAAAGCAATCTCATTTTTTTCCTGAGCAGTAGGTCTCAACAGTCTTAAAATATTAAGCAATCCATGTTGTAAACAGATGTGCTATCATCTAGACATTGTTTCTTTTACTGAATACAGCCAGAGTAGATTTAATATAACTCCTGAGAGTCCTAGGATTTTCAGAATGGTAAAGCAGCACTGGCTTAAATCTAAATGGCCAGCTTCCTTAACTTGTGGTAAGAGAGACAGCCTGTGCTTACAAGATTTGAAGCCAGGCATTGACCTTTCCTTTCTAACTATGAAAAACTTAGAGGCCAACTTATTTAAATTGAAGACTATTTTATATATGTTAAAAATTGGTTGTTTGTCATTGATACCTTCCACAATTATCTTTTTTTATTTAAAAAGAAAAAAGAAACAAAACAACAAAAAAAGGGTAGCAACAATACAGAATTCCAAAGGAAAAAAGAAGAAAAACCAGGGGGAAGAAAAGCACTAAGAAATCATAAGTTATGTATTGTCATCTTGGATGTAGTTGTTCATGTTATAAAACTAAAGGATACAGAGTAGGCATTCAAACAGTGAGACTGCAAACAGTTCTGCTCAACAATCCAGCAAAGATTCAGCAATATGGTCATGTATTTTACACACTCAAACATACACACAGTTATATCCCTTGAAGCATTTTCTTTTCCTCTCTGTTACAACAGCAATTACACATTTGGGGTTTTGCTACTTTCATAGTTCTTATTACTTTTTACACTAGAGACACAATATGATATTTATAAATCTGTTTCTTCTTTATTTCACTAATGAGGATAGTATCAAGTTGTCTCCATTTACCTATGAAAGCTTCAAGATCACCCTTTTTATAGCCAATTAATATCCCATTTATAAAAATACATCTTTTTCGTCCACTCTGCAGTTGATGGGCATCTTGGTTATTTCCAAGTGAACATGGGTGCACATATATCACTGTGACATGAACTTTTCAGTTCTGAGAAAATATCCAGGAGGAGAATACCTGGGTTGAATGGAACTTCCAATCCTAGTCTTCTGAGAATTCTCCATACGGATTTCCACAGTTCCATAATTATCTTAACTAGATTTGAGTAACTTGCTGCTACTTCTTGAACTTTCATGTTAAAAGAGATGAATTTTTTTTCTTATACCTCTTGCCCCAACCTATGCTAGCCTCAACTTTTATTTTTTCAGTTTTCTCACCTGTCTATGCCTCTATAGAATCGAAGAAAGTTAAGGCCTTGCACTGGACTTGGTTTTGGTTTAAGGGAATATTGTTGCTAGTTTGATTTTTCCAGACTGCTAAAACTTTCTCCATATCAGCAATAAGACTGATTTACTTTCTTATCATCTATGTTCCCACTAGAAAAGCATTTTTAATTTCCTGCAGGAAGGTGTGTGTATGTGCATGTGTGTATAAAGTTTCTTTCACAACTTGGCTAAATGAATAAGAAACCTCACTTTTGGACTCTTTTACATATCAACATAATTATCTCACCAAACGTAATCATTTCTAGCTTTTGATAAAGTGATAAACCTATGACTCTTCCTTTCTGTTGAGCACTTAGAGGCCATAATTGGGTTATTAATTGGCCTAATTTAATATCATTGTGTTTCAGAGAATAGAGAAAGATGGGGATAGGGCCAGTAAGTGGAGAGGTCAGAAACCATACAATATTTGTTGGTAAGTTTACTGTTTTTTATGGGTATAGTTTGTGGTGCTGTCCCCAAAACTTTCATCAAAGATCACAGAACTAATAATAATAATAATAATTAAAAATTTGAAATATGACAACATGTGACACAGTCACATAGTGTGTACATGTTGTTAGAAAAATGACACCGACATACTTGCTCAATGCAGGTTTACCAACACACACACACAGACACACACACACACACACACCCCATATAAACAGTTACACCTAATTAAGGCTGTCCCCTGGCTTTGAAACCATCCAAACTGATCATTTCTTCAGTTCATACCTGGTGTAAATGCTAAAGATTAGAGACATAATTTAATAGAAATTGGGAAAGGTATATGCTCTGTTGTGTGCATTCATATAGGATTCACAATAGGTTCTGAGGAGCTTTGAAGTACCAATCTGTAAATGGTTACTGTTTCTGTAATAACCAATTACTGGGTTAAATTCCAGGTTTTTAATTACATGCTAGGGAGGACATCCAGTTACTGATTGATTGCACTCTCAACTGGAAACTATTCTCCCTTTTTCTCTTTGGGACTCTGTCACCACATTATTCCTGCACCTGCATCTTTGTTCCTTACACAGATATTCCATGATACCATCATTGTTTTTAATCATTCTGTGAGTATAGAAACAGGCTGGATTATATCCAAGGCCAAAGAATAATGTGTTGTTTCTACTAGTCTTTTCTTGCTTTCTGTTTAAATGTAACAGTTAACTCTGGGCTATCCTACAGGATTGTCATTAAGCATTACCTACAAAACTGTGAAATTAATTTTTTATGCACAGAATAAGCCATTAACAAACAACTGACCAGTATGGGATTTAAAAATTCATATGTTAATAGTTAGGATCACTTTGATTTATTTTTACTGGTAGAATAGGGGAAACTGGAGAAATAAAACACAGTGATAGTAATAGCTCTTATTATAACAAACTCTGCAACTGACAGGTATACCAAGAATAGAGGCAGTAGCATATTTTTTTTATCATAAGTCGATAGATTCTGCAAAGCTGTCAAATGTTAACTAGCTTACCTCCTGCTCTTTGCAAAAAGGTTAATGGATACAGCACATTTTCTAATGTGACTCTGAAAAACAAAGAATTACAAATGGTATGAATTGGTATTTGTTTTTCTTCCTTTTACTTTACCCTATGTAAAATGTAGATGTTGAATGCCACAACAAAGCTCTCACCTCTCCAAAAATCATTAATGACGGTGTAGTATATGTGTGCCTAAGCCGGTGTGGGGAAATGATCATTTTGAGCTGTACTGGAGAGACTGAAAATGAATTACAGGTTGCTACAGTGCAATGTTAGCGTTGAAAATATTTATTCTGGGGCCAAACCTTTAAACTTAAGGCTTTGTGGAAGGATATTGCCTACTTATCTTTTGTCTAGTTGTT
This sequence comes from Hydrochoerus hydrochaeris, assembly GCA_004027455.1. Taxonomy (NCBI): domain Eukaryota; kingdom Metazoa; phylum Chordata; class Mammalia; order Rodentia; family Hydrochaeridae; genus Hydrochoerus; species Hydrochoerus hydrochaeris. The sequence continues at coordinate 30,687 of PVLA01003831.1, read as the reverse complement.
TCTGAAATACTCTCCAAGCATTTTTGTTAAAAAATCTAATTCATGACAAAAACATAGCAACATATTAAAACACTAAAGATATTTGATTAAAATAACAAACAGGGCTGGAGATTTAGCTCAGTAGCATAAGCATTTGCTTTGCAAACGCGCAGTCGTGAGTTTGATCCCCGGTACAGATAAAAAAATAAAAAATAAAAAAACAAGCAGATGGACAACTTCTAGTCTTTCATAAAGAAGAAAATATTGTTACCAATATCCCTCTCTTCTGTCTGGAAAATGTAAACCGAACTACATTTCAAATTGATCATTCCCTTAATTTCTTTCATAATTTTGCCACTTTTGTTTGTCTTCCTAAAAGTGCTGTTTAGTTTTGCATATTTTTGGATATTTTTTTCATGGAATCACACTGTATGTACTTTGGTGAGCCCTGCTGGATTCTCTTAGCATTCTCCTTTGATATTCATTAGAGGAATGGTTCATTCCGTTCTCTCTACTGAGGAATTTGTTACCATACACTTCCCTTAAAACATTCTTGAGAATGTTTCCCAGAGCACTTGGGATGTTCTCTGGAGCGTTACCTAAGGAGAAAGCTACTCTACTCAACTGCAGAAATTGTGACAAGTCACACTTTCCAAAACAAGGAATAAAGGCTTCTTCTCATTTCAGTTGTTAAAAATTTTGCCAACATTGCAAATGTAAAGTGTCCGTATTATGCTTCATTTTTGTATTTAAATCAAAACTAACAAGTGAAGAATATGGTTCACAAGGTTTTATCATTTTTGTTTCTTTTGTTGTGGTCATTGTCCCACTGTAATGTTTCAATCATAGTATTTTGAAGCTGGTCTTTAAATATTTTAGAGACTAACGCATCTTCAGTTAACTGCAAGGTTAAGAAGTATTGTAGATGGCATGAACTATGTGTTCACTCTTTTTATGTGCCCTTTTGCTAAATAGATGTTACTTTTAATGAATGCAGATGTATAAAAATATTTTCCTTTACATTTATGTATTTCATGTTTTTTAAAAACGAACTTCCTGCCCTAATTAAATATGTCAAATATTAAATGTTTTAGAAGTTTCTTTGCACCCTAACATTTTAATCTTTCTAAAATTGTGTGTACACGTTTATCATACCATTTTCTTAATAGTACATATAAGTCTAACGCTACATTTCTGTATTTATTTTTTTCTTATGTGTTCTATTGACTATCTTTCTATCCATACCTCAATCTTAGCATTATTTTAAGCATTTAAGCATTATTTTATAATATGCCACCTGGTAAGAAAGTATCTCTTCTTTACACACGCATTGATATATATATATATATATATATATATATATATATATATATATATATATATATATACCAGGAATCAAACTCAGGACCTTGCCCTTGCCAGACAGTTGCGATTCTGCTGAGTTAAAACCCTGGCCCAAAAAGAATTATTCTTAATACTTTTTTTGTTTCTATTTAAAAATATATTTTTACCTTCCATGAGCATTTCTGTTGCAATTTTTATAGAAAATAAAGTTTGAGAAGCTATGAGACTTGAAGCTTTCCTACTCACACTCTTCCTGTCACTTCTCCTCTCTCCACTGTCATTCCCAACTATTCAGTATTTTTCATAACACTTTTCAAAGTAAGATTTCCAAAATTCTGTTAGTTTTACTGCTATTTAAAAATATTTTATCTTTGTGCATGTAAACAAATATGTCCATCAATATGATTTAAAGGTTTCTTATTAATATAAAGGGATCCAGTTAACTTCACTGACATATTTGACAGGAATGCTAAAATAGTTTATTAATTCTAATATTTTTACAGTGTATACCTAGCATTGGCAATTTTATTGTTTTTGTGTAAAAGGGTAGAGAGTAAACATTTTACATCTTAGGAAACATGTGGTCTCTGTAACTTTAGTATTCAACTGTGCTATTTTAGCACAAAAGCAAGCCAGACAATGTGCGAGGCATGGCGTGGCTGCGTTCCAACACATTCTGATGTACAGAAACATGTGGAGAGCTGGTACTGGCTTGTGACCCATTTTTCAGTGATCCCTGTGCTAGGCTATCACATCAACTGCCAAAAATAACAGCGTCATTTCTTTTGCTTAAATCCTAATTCTTTATTCATTTTTATTTCCTAACTCTACTAGCTGGGAAGTCTAGAAAAATCTTTATCAGAAATGTTGACAGTGGAGTTCTAAGTCTTGTCTCTGGTTTTAAGAAATATGTTTCTACTAATTCAACTGTGTACAATATTTGCCATAGGTTATTTCTGATGTGTGAGTAGTGTTGTTCTGACTTTTTCTTGAAATTCATTGAGATGTATGAATATTTTCCTCTGTTAATCTGTTACATTTTTTATTTACATTAGTACATTTCTCAAAGGTTAAATCAACATTGCATCTCTTACACATTTGCACGATGGTACTGTGCCTTTTTAAACGACTTTTTTTCTTTTGATGTGTGTGTGTGTGTGTGTGTGTGTGTGTGTGTGTGTGTGTTTAATGTGGCATTTACTTTCATGCATGAAAGTGACCCAGACCTGATGATTTCTTTCTCTGTTTCTGTTTTCTTTTTTTTTTTCTCTTGTTTGGCATGAAGACTAAAAATGGTGCAGTAAATGAGTGGGCTTGTTAAAATATTTTCTTCCTCATTGTCATTTTTGGAAGATTTTCGGACATTACCAGATTAACTCTTCCTTGAATTTTCAGTTGCCCCTGCCATCATCTATTATAATTTCTGGAAGAAGACTTTAATCAATATGTTAGACAGCTTTCAATTAGTGTAAAATAGAGCTGAGATAATCATTATGAAAGGAGGACAGGTTTATTTTGGCTCATGATTTCAAAAACTTTAGTCTATGCTCCCTTGGCCCTTTTGCCCTGGAGCTGTGGTGACATAGGCTATCATAGTGGGACAATGTAATAGAGGAGCCGTGTTTACTTTGTGGGACCTGGCACACAAAAAAGAGAAACGAAGTTGAGATCCTAACTCTCATTCAAAGGTATACCTCCCAGGATTCCTTTTTTTTTTTTTTTTTTTGGTTCTGGGAATCAAACTTGAGGCCTTGTGCTTGCCATACTGGCGCTGTGCCACTATATCCCTGGCATGACATTCTTTAGACCACACTATTTAAGTTTCCATCAACTTCCAATGGCATCACAGGCTGGGAACCACGCCTTGAAGCATATGGGCCCTTGGAAAACATTCCATGCTAGAGCAATCACAATAAAAATGACCACAGATTTATTGAATTTTTTATTACATCTTGAACGTTTTTGGCAATTTCTATTTTTCTAGCAATATATTTTAAGTAAGCTTTCAATTTGTTAGCATAAATTTATTCCTAGCCTTCTTTAAGTATTTTTACTTTCCACATTTGTAGTTAAATACATCTTCACAATTTTAATGTTACTTGAAACTTTTCTATGTCATATTTGATTATTTTGTCAATGCAATGTGATTCTTAATAATTTTCTCAAAAAATCCTAGTATAGTTTATTAGTCCACTGTATGTTTTTCTTATCTCATTAAGTTCTCATTTGTTTTTATTATCATTTCTTCATTATTATTTATTTCACTTGTCTTTTTGATTTCTTAAATTGAATGCTCACTAATTTTTAACTAATTTCATTGGAATCATTTAAAGTTTCAAGTTTATCAGTACCTCTTTAAATGTATAATTTTTAACACTTTATTTTAATTATTATTCAAGCATACATATTTTCTAATACATGTTATGATATTTTTTGACAGATGAGTCATTTGGAAATAGGTTTATAAATAACCATATATACAGAGTTTTAAAGTTAACTGATTGTTTTGGTATCTAAATACTATAGCATATTATGCTCATAGACTATTTTGAATTATTTCAATTTTTAGATTTTTTTATATACAGTTCTAGTACATAGTCAATTTTCAGACTTTGCCAAGTGTTGTTGAAATAGTGTCTCCCCCAGTTCCTGTGTAGTGTTCTATAATGACATGCAATCCTTGTTAACTGTGTTTGCAAAAAGTCTGTACCTTTACTCAGTATTTTCTTTTTTTGATAAATGCATGAATGAACAATTTATATGGCAACATTTCCTTACCTTTTCTGTGAAGTTCTATTAAATCACACATGTGCATGTGCTAACACACCACAAATCTACATTATTAGGGGCTCATTATGTACAACACTCACATTTATTTGTTGAATTACTTTAAGAAGCTAGTCGGTATGGACTTTCTGATGACAGAATATGTATCTGTTTGCCCACCATTTTATCCCTTATGACTGCCATGTAAATCATCTCTGCACAGATTTCCTGACTGAATGACATTTGTCGTTACATAATTGATTCTAATTCCTAATTAATTTCTAGTCTATTTTCATCTTCTCAAATCTATAGATAACTATTTACTTAGATATAAAATAATCTAAAAGAATATCTAGTATAGCTTGAATCTATATTTCTCCTCAAAACTTCATTCAGTAATGGGGGCCTGGAACCAGCCAATTTGTGGACTAAAACCTCTGTAAACTGTGAGCTAAATAAAATGTCAGGTATTTTGTCTCAGTAATGAGAGAAAACTATCTGAGACAATAGCCTACACTAGGCCAAGACAGTAATTGTTATTGTTTAGAAAAAACTAAAATAATAGATGTATTTTAAATTATTTTTATATATTTTATGAGCTTTACACTTTGTGAAATATATGTCTTCTTTATCTTTATATTTCCACTTGGTCCTCTGGTTTCTCTAATAATTTAGGGAGTCTTTAACATACATTTCAATTTGGTGGTTACCTATATCACAATTTTCTTAACTTTCTCAACATTTTCATGCATGGATAATAAGTTATCCTGAAATATTAAAATACACTAACCAGACTTATGTTTTATTATTAATGTCTCATACAACATTTGGAACAATATGTCTCACAATTCCTTTATTCTATCACTATTTCCAAGCATACAGATCCACCAGAAATTAATATTTCATTTGAAAGTCCTTGATTAAGCATGAGCATGAAAATATATTAAATTATCTGATTCATTACTATTGTTGAATGCATCTAACTTTCTGCAGCAGTTTTGATAACATTAGTATCCACTACCTACAAAACACAAACTTATTCCATATGGAATGTGTAGCACTAGAGAGAACTCCAAATTTTATATTATATTCGACTTTACAAGATGCCTGGATGTCAATGTAGAAACATATTTAAAACTCTGCCCTGATCTTTTTCAGTAAAAATGCATTTGTATGCAAATTCTACTGTACAGTGTGTGCCTGAAAGTGTATTGCTCTGCATTTTTCTTAAGCCCCAGTAAAATAGTTAAAGGGCGTCTGAAGGATGTTTGATTTAAAAACACTTTTGAATAGGAATGTAAAATAAATTTAAAAACAATTTCCTCATGCCTGCCAAAAGATTGGTGTATAGTATGAGCCTGAATCAATATTCCAAAGGCACTGTTTTCACTGACCTTATTAGAGCCGAGGCTGGCCCATTGTGACGTCATTCACTCCACATGCACACGCGATGTCGGATGTATCTATTGTAGCCAGTGTTTTCCATGAAGTAGCATTTTCTTACCAAATCAATAACGGAAAGATACAAGGTGAAAGGAAGGATAGAGGGCTGGAAAGATGAGTCTCTTTGTAATCTTAAGTACAGGGCTTCAGCCTTTCTTTTACTGCTCATTATTGTTATAATTTTGGATAAGTTTTTATCTTCCTCTAGATACTTATTTCTTTTCTCATGAATGTATGAAAATTATTTAAAATTAACAAAAACATTTAAATATTATACCATTTTAAGGTCATCTTCCAAGTAAAATATTCATGTAAACTACACTCAGGGGCAAGTCTTCTGTTTCTAGACTAAATGTGATAAAGATATGTCTGAATTAATTGCGTTATTGATTTTAATCTTCTGAAATTAGAGAAAGCCAGAAATGCTGAAACACTTCAAATTCTTATTTCCTTAAAGAGAATGTAGTATGTCTGTAAAAATGTTAAAACCAAATTGTGTGTAGCAACTCCACTAATCTATACTCAGAACATAAATTAGTGTTGGTGTTACATTTAAAAATAAAGTTAACATATATATTCTATTTCTTCCACTTTATAGCTGGAAAATGGGAATCTATTAATAAAATTTTCATTTTCCTTTAAAATTCACTTATTTATTGTTATCTCAAACAAAATTTGGCAGCAGGCATCAAAATTTACTTTTAGTGACTTTTTTTGCTCATGTAGGTGGAAGTTTCCCAAGAAAATTTAACAGCAATATACACTGTATATATACCAATACATTTTTTTTAGAAAGCCAGCCCAGTGTATTGCATTGCATAGCACTTATCAGGGAAGTGAATCAGAACATAAACAGCTGCAATACAGAACTTTTTTTATTTTAATAGAATATATTTTATATCCAATCTGTATTTGACCTCATCATATTTTATTTTGAAATTTGTCCCTCAGACTTATGGTATAAATAGCCCATAAAAGAACTGCTTAAAGTTATTATATATCACATTTTTCTGGACAGAATAAATAATATGTCAAAATCCAGATGGAAATTGATTTCCAGTATTTCCTAGTGGATAATATATTTTTTAATTTTTCAAAAGCACAAAAAATGCAAAAATATGAATGTGATTTTCATAAGAATAGGGATGTGGGCTGGGGGTATAACCCAGTGGTAAAAGCACCTGCTTGTAAGCACAAGGTCCTGAGTTTAATTCCCAGTACCAATAATAATAATAATAATAAAAGTTGTGTTATTAAGCTACTAATGACAAGGAAAAATTATCCTTTTGTCAAGCTTAATTTAAATGGAAGCAAAACCTTGAGATAGAAAAATTTCTCCTTATTCAGTTTTCTTTCTCACAAGTATTCTACCATTACTGTGATTTTAAAATGATTGTAAAATGAAGTAAAAGGAAATAATGTGCTGTTTAAGTTATAATTCATCTAATGTCATCCGTCTAGGAGAAACATGAAACAGGAAATATGTGCTATGCTCCCCAGTCCCCACACGTACTGCGCCACAGTTGGTTTAAGTAGCCCTCATCTAAACACCAGACTTCCAGCCTTCGCTCCCTTTGCACACCTTATGGTAATAGTTAATTACTTCCCTTTCCAATTAAAATATGTTTCTTAATTTCAAAGATGTTTTGTATTCAAATTTCCATTCCAAACTCCTAAGTACATGCTTCACAGAAATTGGGTACCTAAAAGATTTTTTATTGACTAACAAAGGAAGGAGATAAAATGGAAGGCAAGAAAGACAGAGAAAAAATGTGAACTATACACACCACAGGGGACAGGAAGACATGTGTAACTCACATTCCCGCTGAGATCTTTGTAGTTAACATTTCCTCACCTCTGTCTGTCAGTACAAAAATGGGCCTGCCGAACTCACCATGGTGGTACACACCTCTTATCCCAGCCCTTGGGAGGCTGAGGCAGAAGTATTTCTTCAAGTTTGAGGACAGCCTGCACTATAGAGTAAAAGCCTGTCTCATAAATAAATGAATGAATAAGAAAGTAAATTAGTTAATTAAAAAATAGGCCTAGTACAGGGCAAGAAGTGATTCTATCTCAGGAAGCGGCAAAGCTCTCTCTACTGATTGTAGGCTCAAGGGTACAGTACCTAGAAAAACTCAAATGCAGTCCTTGAAAGTCTAAGCACATAGCTTCTCCAAAACAAATTTTGTTCTTAGATTTAAAAAAAACAAAGATATTTAGCTGTTGTCACATGTTTTCTTTGGGACGTGATATTTTTCAGCTGAAAACACCTCATGCAAAGAAAGTACCCTCTATGACTCAGAGTACCCCATGGGCAAAATGAAGGTTAAAAAGTCCAGGTTTCCCCACTTTAAAAAGTCATAAAAATCAAGACAGTTCTTGTGAAATAAGTTGATGGTTATGTTCGCCAAAAAGATCTGGCTGTTGCCTCACTTTCTGACAGTTTGTATTCTTACACTTTAATTTATAAATTTTTTAAACTTAGACAATATTTGATGAATTGGAAGAAATTCCTTCCTCACTGTAATCATTAATCTTGATTTGTCAATTTTAAGAGCAGTAAAGCACACTCCCAGCTGTGCTTGGGTGGATGATGGTAGCCTGACCTTGGGTACTATTTAGGGTCCCTAGCCTGTTCCTCTTGGGCCACACCCTTCTGTCATGAGGGTTCTTCCTTGGACACAGACAATCATTGACTAAAACTGAAAAAAATCAAATCTCTTTAGGTTGTGGGTGTTTGGCATGATGTTCAGTGATGAGAATGATACCAAGAAAAATTGACCCTTGAGAAGTATGGGCTTGACTGTGATCATACTAGAGCATGTGGTTCAGAAGCCTTTGATGCTGTTGCGAAGTTTGGAGCAGTTGAGAGATGCAGGCTAGAGAAGCCCTGAAACGTGGAAGCAATGCTTGATGGGCAGTTCTTGTTGGGACACAGATGCTCAGAATAATGTTAAGAATGCAGACAGTGAAGGCTGTTTCCACTGGAACCAGGACTCCAATGGCAGTTGGACAAAAGTCCAAATGTGTTCCACTTTGGCAGAAAATTTGCCTACATTTTGCCCATTTCTTGAGACTTTGTAGGTGATTGAAATTAATATCAGGAGACTAATTAACATAGCAGGGGAAATGTCAAGACAGCCTAATGCAGTTATAGCATGAGTACTGCTGTCCAATTTTATCTAGATTTGGGGGAAAAAGTAGAGCAAAGAAATTTGAAAAATGTAAATATTGTTCCACAGGGAAGCATGTGGAATCCAAGCACTTTTTATGGGGTCAAGAAGAAAGGCACCTCAATGCCAACTCAGGAATCAACAAAGCTCTACTCATTGCAGGCTCAAGGGTGCAGGCCTCAACCTCGCTTTTGAAAAGAGAGTTCTTACTACTTCTCAGGAAAGGCTGGGATTCATTTCATCATGCTGCCACTCATAGGGCCTCTCAGTTACTGCTACAGCCGTGGTCCAGTTGCGGACTGTAAACTTGTGTGCTCCACGTAGTGCTGGTTTTACTGGCATGCAGAATGCAAAGGTTATGGGAGGTTTGAGGGAGGTTTCAATCCGGATTTCAAAGGAAGGTCTGGAATGCCAGGCTCAGGGCCCCTGAGAGGACTGTGGGAATAAACACAAAGGTGTTGTGAGGAACCCAGGAATTCAGACATGCCAGGAGTGTGAAATGTGAACTGAGGAAAGCTGCAGGACAGGAACGAAGCCAGGGATTCAAGAGACAGGCCAGGAGGACTGCAACCTGCAAGGCCACAGCGTGGGGCTGTCCAAGCCGGTGTCAACTCCACATTTGACAGCTGCCTGCCTCACTTGCCAGGGATGGCTCTCTAAGACTTAATTTTTATCCTGATTCTTTCTGTCTTTCTATTCCACCCTTTTTAAATTTTTTTTTCCTTTTTCATACTGGGGATCAAACTCAGGACCTCTCGCTTACCAGGCAAGCACTTGAGCCATTGACCTAAGTCCCCAGCCCCTTCCCTCCCTTTCAAAATGACTGTTCATACACATCTGATATAAGTAATGATCACATCCAATATGACAGTTTTACCTATACATGATATATCTGGGTTTTTCTTTTCTTCACCTTCCCTCCCTTCAACTCTTCTTTCCATCCTTACGTACAGAAGCTTGTTTCCATTTCCTCCTATTCTTTCTTTTTCCTTTCCTTCCCTTCTATATAGCCCTCCTTTGTTCCATTCTCATTTAAAAATTTTCTGCCTTCTTTCCAGTATCTATCATCCATTTGGTCCTTATTTACACTTTCAGCTTCTCACACAAGAGAAGCAATTCAATATTTAAATATGTGTGTACAATCTATTTCACTTAAAGGTATGGTCTTGATGTACATCTATTCACCAAAAAATGTCTCAAATATATCCTTTTTTAAGGTAGAGTAGTACTCCATTGTATATGAAAAACTACATTTTCTTTATCCATTCATCCACTGATGGAAGGTTTCCAAGATTTTGCTATTATAAATTATGCCGCTATAAACATTAGTTGTGCATATATTGCTGTGGCGTGACACTTAACTGTTTCAGGAAGATACCAAGAAGGGGATAGCTGGGTCAAATGGGACCTGCATGTCTTGTTTTTTGAAGAGTCTCTGCACAGATTCCACACTGGTTGCAGCGACTTTGGGGAAGGAATTACTGCACTTCTGGTTGTGTGTGGAATGCTTGTGTTTCATGAAGTAGAATTAAGAACTCTCTGGTGTCTTTATTTGGACGTTATATATAATTTCAGAAGATGTATTTGAATGGGAAGTTGATAAGGACTGAATTGTGTCCATAAACCCTGATTTGTCAACTTAATTGGATTAAAAAGTGCCTACCAGATTGGTAAATTGCACCTTACTTTACATCTGGGTGGGGAGTGGAGGCATGACCCAGGGGTGCTTCACTGGGTCCCCAGATATTCCTCCTCTACTCTGCTCCTTGGCTGCAAAGATTTAAATATTTTTTCCTACAAGTGATTCAAAATTTCACCAAATCTTCCTGTCCTGATATCTTTCTGCCTTGGAGTTGGTTAAACATAGATTGAAACCATTAAAAAATTAAATCTTTCCTCCTTTAAGTTGGAGATGTTAAAAAATATTGTGTCTCAACAATGAGAAAGCTGAGCAAGGCAAAGACTGCATTATTTCACTTCATTCTCATGGAACAGATTCACTTAATGATTTATTCTGATACTAAATCATAAGCATTTCATAGTATACAGTTACAGAGTCAAGAACAATCATTTGGCTTGCTCTTAAAACCACACCTGAGTGTATTTACAACCTCTGATGAAGTAATTTCAAATCAGGGAATATTTTATACAGTTCACTACTGAAATCAGTGTCTGGTAGAAAACAAAATGATGTAAAATCTTAAGTATAAAGGCAAGTTTACAGATAGTTCATTTATCAAACAGCACCTGTGCAATTGCTACTGTTTATATATGCATAATTGTAATAGGGTATTCAGAAACAGTAAAAGGACTTTCATAGAATAATTTTAACACATGAATATTAAATATTAAAGATTATAGAAACCTAAAATATGACACAGACTTTTTAGAATTTTTAAAAACTGGGCTGAGCTACACAAAGATGAATGAAAGAAGAAAGAGAAAAGAAGGAAAGAAAGAGAGAGAGAGAAACAGAAAGATAGAGAGAGAAAGAGGGAGAGAGGAAGAAAAAAGGGAGGGAGGAGAAAGAGAAAAGGAGGGAGGAATAAAAACCCTGTAAATTAAATATTCCAAAAGAAAAGTAATTTTAACATTTGTTCAACAGGCCTCTTAAGATATTGCACCTGTAATTTAAAGCTCTCCTTGCATATGTACAAATGGCCAGAGTAAAGAAAGTATTTGTGCTTACTGTACTATTGGCATCAGGCTTCAGTTACTTGATAACTTACTTAATATGTAAAAATCGTATAAATTATTGTAGTCATCCTCTACAAAACAGCCTCTAGAGTCTTAGGCCTCTTAAAAATAAGCTGTGAATGGCCTTTTGTGTTGGGAACATCAGGCAACATAAGGATTGCTTTCAAGTGTGAGTACTTCAGAATTCCTGGTGTCAAGAGGCAGCCCACAGGCCTCTGAGCCAAGTCCTTGTCCCCTGAAGAAGTTTCTGTGCATGTGCATTAGATGCTTACATGCTCTTGAATGCAGCCTATTATAGGGACCACAAAGAAGAGATCAGTGAAAAAGAATTTCTTACAAAATTAGGCGTTATCCCAGGAGCCAGGTTTAGGCGGAGAGTAATAGAAAGGTAAGACAGAGAGGCTGTGACCTTCATTCTCCATCTCTTCACAGCTAGACGGCTTATCCTTGATATGAATCCTTCTGACTAAAACATAGACTTTATGAAAAAAAATTGAAAACACGACTTTGGCCAATGGGCGGGCAAAGGGATATTCCTGTGAATCAGAACTCTGAATACGCAGAGAGTATCAGCTCTTTGTTCAAAACAAAATTTATTGTATGCCATGTACTCATGGAACTTTCTTTCAATCCTTTTATCCATATCAATTCACTCTGTGAGGTCATGAAGAAATTAAAAATACTTTGGCATCAAGAAAGTAAAGTCAAATTGGATCCTAAAACTTTCCAATTATTTCAGTCGTTATGTTGTTATATCCATTCATTCGTGTTTGATTTTCATATTAGAATTCTGAAGTGACTAGCTAAGTACACTTAGCAAAACCAGCATTCTAATTTCAGCAGTATGCCAATTATTACACAAAAATAATTTATATATTCTACTTCGCTCATTTTCTTCTTAACTATTTCATTAGTTATTTTACGTATGAAATTTAACTCAGTTTCATACTAACCTTTTCTTAATTCTGTTCTCCATGACTTAAGTTCAATCAATGGGAAGCAATTCACACAAATCATAAAAAGAAAAGTGAGAATTATGATCTCTCCAATTCTAGTCCAATTCATGGAATGGTATATTTTCTTCAAGGTTGACTGCACATGTTAGAAACTAATACATCCTCTTCAAGTTATAATCTACAGGGCTTCAATGAATACATACATTTTTTTCTGAAATAAAGCTGGGGACTCTCCTGGGTGTTGAATCATTTATTTTATCTGACATATCCACAAAGTACTGTACAGCATACTATGTAGTATTTTGCTACACAGAATAATATATACTATTATACAATGTAATGTGATATAGTATATTTAGCATGAAGTTTTTTAGTTTTATTTTTTATTGCTGGGCATTGAGCACCATGCTTCTACCACTACGTTGCACCTTCAGCTCCTACATCATGTATTTTAAAAGAATTAGTAATCGGTTTATGTTTCACAATTGTCTTTAAGCTAAACTTTCTAAGTTCTATTTTTTCTTGGAGTTTCCAGGTAATTATAACAGTTAACCTCATGGAGATTTACTATGGTTCAGAAATTGTTCCTTGTACTTTCAAAATCACTAATCATCTTGTAACTATTCTACTAATTCTCATCTGTCTTTTGTGTGAGAAAAAAAGAATCCAAGCACATTATGAAAGATGGACTTGAATCATGCTTCTAACAATTGAAGAATCTGGACAGAATGAGAGGCAAAAGTGTAACAGAGGCCTGTTACGCAGCTTGAAAATGGCAAAGCTAAATAACTTGGGTGTCCTGACTTCATTCTTCTTTATGATCAATCATCTGCTACTTGGGGAGAAAGCCCAATGTAGAGGCCAACAGGGAACCTGTGTTCGCTGATGCTCAGGTGAGGGTCTCAGAGTTTAACAGGATAAGGAGCCTGAAAGAACCATGGGGCCATGGGAGAAGAGAGGGAATTTGGTGTAAATCTAGTGGCAGCAACCATTATGTTGATTGCATTGAGCAAGTCATTGAAAACTACTGCTTCTACTCTCTGGTATGAATATTTATTCCAGACCTGAAAGGGAGATCACCTGTTCATTACATCCTGACTGGTCTTTCCAAACCCTAGATTAATCTCTCTTCATCACAACTTTTAAAACTAATGTGAAATAATTCAAATATGGAATATATAGTAATTTCCCTTTTAAATTTCTATGAATACTTATTCCTAATGATTCCCAAGCAATATTCAGCAATTAGTACAAATGATTTAAGTTAAAATATCTTTGGCTAAATGGTAAAAGCTACAGCTTCTATGGCTATTTATTGTATGAATTGCTTTCAGCCACTTGTCTGTTTTGTTCCCCACAGTTAATTCGTTCTGGAGGTAGCAGAAAAAAAAGTAATTGTCTTATCGTATCAGCCACTTTGTTGGCAAAGAATTGCTTTAACTTGTCCACGAATTTATGGAATGCATTAGAAGTAGATTCTGTTCTTGAGTGGCTCAGTTTATCTATTACGCATGCTGATGTGTCTATGAATCTGTAAAGAGTGAAAAAATATATGATGAATGTTTAATTTGAAAAAAATAGTACAGTAAAAGACACATTGCCACTAATCCCCCTGAAAATTTTCCTAACACGTCAAACATACTTATCCCATAGTTTTTACCATTTCCTGGAGCAGTTCTAGAAGTCCTTTTTCATGAGTGTCCTTGTGAGATGTGATAAAAATATGGGAAATGCTGTTTCCAAATGCTATCCAAAGGGAAAGTAGGTTTTTTAGACATTTTGATGCTTCCTTATCCACTTTATTCACCATGTCTGCACTCATACAATTTATGACTGTACCCCAAAGTAAAAAAGACTATGAAAGATGAACAATCTGAATCAATTTGGAATAGCATGACTAAAGGCTCCTACAATAGACTCTCAGAACTGCTTTGTAAAGTGCCAAGAACAAGGCATAGATGTGTTTGAAGAGAGGGAGAATGTTTTGAAAGGATTAATGACAAAATGTCTTCTACTGTAATAAGTTACTTTTGATTCAGTCATTGTATTTTTTGGCTCTTGCCTCATACATACGTATTCTCAGTGTCATTATTTAATGTATGTAACATCTCACACTGACACACACACACACACACGTAGATACTTACACACAAGTATTGCTCCATAGATTATCATATGTATAGGTGATAATTTCACTTAAACCACACTGGCAAACTGCCCTAGTTAACAGCTGATATATGGCACTAATTTGAGAAATCATTTTCAAAAGGGTGGAACAAGTTCCAATTTGTAATACCATATAGGTTCAGTTCATATATTAATAGTTACCTTTTTTCTTTTTTAATCAGTGGTGCTCTGACACCTTTATTCAAGGTTGGGCTGTGAAAGTGTTAAAGTGGCTCATAAGGCATGAATATTCATTTGGCACACAGATACACACCTGTCAATCTTTGTTTTCCTGCAAGTTACCAGTTGTGACTGAGAGTTCTCTTTAACAGGAAAATTTTGTGGCTGAAATCTGTTGCCAGTTTATCAAAGTGACTGTCCGCTTTTGCAACATATACGGCGTTTGAACTAAAATGCTGAATAGTACCACTTTTGTGAATAGGGTTTGCGACTTGCAATATATATGCCAAAGTTCTGTCTCTTCTGAAATTAGATTATCGACTTGAAGTACATTTTATCCACGTCTAGAAGGTCTTCATGAGGGGTTGATAACCCATAGCTCGGCATAATCACTCTCTTCCCTTATCACAGTATCAATCTTCCTCTACTCTTCCCTTGCTATAGTTTCTGCCTTCGCTCATCTGACTTAATGCAAGAGTGTTCTGTGAAATAGGAAAAAAATTGTTTTAAAGGAAAGGAGAATGGCTTGCGGGGAGGGGGATGAGAACAAAATGATAAAATGAAGCAAAGACTTGAAAATAAGGAAGGACACAGGGATTGAAGGAAGGGGAATGGGGAAAAAGGAAATGAGCTATATCACATACACGTACAAGTTCTCTATGATGATGATCGTTGCTTATGTCTAAATTGTACCAATAAAATTAATTTAAAAACAAAGAGTGTTTTCATTCATATGCCACAGACAGAGGCTTGTCTCTTTCAAAATATGTTTCTTACACCATGTTCAAATGTGATCAGCATGACCTCTTTCCATGAAAGCATTCCTTGGTTTCCCAAAGCCCTCAGGATAAAGTTTAAAATTATTAACGTGGCAGAGACGATCCCTGGTGTTTTGTCTTGCTGATCATTTGCCCTGTTCCAGTCAGATTAAGACAACTTGCAGTCCCCAGAATTTGTTTTATATGTTTTTGCCTTTGAGTCTCTGCATGTTCTGTGGATCTACTTCAGCTGTTTAGCCTTCCTTCAGCCTCTGTAGCTAACTCCAGAGGAGCTCAGGGGGAGCACTTAGTTCCTTCTCTCTGAGGTGTCAGTGTACTTGTGACTCATTCTAAGAAGCTCTTCCTGACACCTCCCCAGAGCTGATGAGATTCCCTATACAGTAACGTAAGTCTGGTACCTAACTATATGTAGAAATTGCCATACTATGTTAAAATTTCAGGGTTAATAAATTGTCTCTTCTTTAAAGTTTTCTTATAAATTCCTTGAATGTAAGGGTTATATCTAACTAGCTAGAAAAATACCTGGCACTTAGTAGACGTGTAACAAATGTTTTTAAATGAATGAACAAAAGTAATCAGAGCTACTTAAGACACACCTCAGATGTCTGTAATAAGTGATTAATTTAAATGAACAAAAATTTTATTCTAAAGCTAGAAAATATTTGCTACTCAAAATATGACCTACTCAATAGGTAAGCAATAAAAATATCAACAAAACTTTCTACAGTGAATTATAAGAATTGTCATGATCCGTCATCTTTATGAAAAGTTTAAACTCATTTTCATTTGAAAAATTTGTTATTCAATTACTCCATCAATAAAAAGATAAATAGTAATTTATCTTTCTTGCTTCTACTTCAAGAAAAACAAATAATGACAAGGTCATCCATAGTCCTAATTTTTGTTGATTGCTTGCTCATCTGTGCAATGACAAATGGTTGCTATCAGCCAGCACTGTAGCTTGGAGTCTTCAACCAAACTGCGAATGCATAGCTTCATCTTGTCAACTGCGCTTCCTGAGAGTGATGTACCAAGTTCCAATGGTCAGCCAAGGGGCCAGTTGCAGCTGCACGGTCATTCCTAAGCTAGACTCCAAGGGAAGAGATGCCATTCTCTTTCCACTTCTACAAAGACATATGCATGATCGACTCATATTTAATGGGAAGAAAATTGGACTCCGTATCACTTAAAGCCAGGAAGGTAAAAAATCCTGTGGCATATTTTAGAATCACCAATTTTACCTGAGCTTTAGTTTCCAAGCATTCTTCTTGATGTATTTCTTCTTCACTTACCTGACTCACTACAAATAAGCTTCTTGGTATTTTGTAGCCCAGCCTTAGTCCTATATTTCTTCGAGAGACGTTTTGGATTAAATCTTCCCAGGGAGCATCCTGTGGATGTGTGTGGGCACTATCATCTCCAGCGGCACACCTACGGACTAGGAACACGCTTGTGGTGGACCTCAAAGCATGTGCCACCACGTGCTTACATTACTGCAGACACTCCATTAGAAACTCCTTATTGGTCACCAGAAATTTCTGGTACCATCTTTCATAGAAAAAACTTTAAAATACTATTTCTAGTTGAGAATATCATTATTCTTTATTAGGTAATAGCTTACTTTTTCTTAATCAAAAGATTTAGATTCTTTCTTAATATATAGCACAATTTAAACCTAATTTAATTATAATAACTTATTTAAAGTAGAGGACAACTTGTAATAGCTATCTTGGAAACAGTCAATATATCCCTCAATAGTTAAATGGGTAAAGAAAATGTCACATGTATTTACAATGGAATACTATTCTATCATAAAAGGATAAACTTGAGAGACATGTTTAGGTAAATGAATGCATCCCAAGACCATAATCTTAAGTGAAATAAATCAGACACACAAGTTAAATATAGCATTATTTCTTTTCTGTGAGTAGCCTTAAACGTGAATAAGAAAGAGAATGGAGGAAAAATATTTGGAAGCAAGAAGAATTTGGTCAAATGGGAAGGGGTCAAGAGACAGGAAGAGGGGAAAAGGAAGGAAAGGAAAAAAGGATTTAAAAAAGTGGAAAAAATAAATGAAAATAGAACTTTTGTAAGTGGGTAGGGGAAGAAAGATGAAGGGAGGAGAGAGAAAAAGGAAAAAAAGAATTAAGATACATTATGAACAGGTACAAGTTCCCCATGATGAATGTGATCATTATGCACAGCAAAGATGCTAATAAAAAAATAAAAATAAAAAGATAGAGGTTAGATAGAAAATATGTGTCAGGCTTGGGTTAAGGAAATGTTTTAAACATAGGTATTGATGATAGTTCCAACATTTTGCCTATAATTAATGCTACTGAATTATATACTTAAAATGATTTAAATGGCAAATCAAATATAAATGTATGTATACTGTACATTGGCAAACTTTTTGATTAATAATGTTATGTGCCAAAATCACTGAATTGTGTGCTTCAAATAAGTGTATTTTATAGTATGCAAATTATTTCTCAATAAAACTATTTAAACATTTTCAGAAAATGTAATTTTTGTTTGCATAATTCTAGGTAAGAGTTTTTAGACTCATATTCTATTTGACATTAAAAGAAACAATACTATATATTGCACAACCAAATTGTCCATAACAGTGATATGTGGCTTCCTGGATCTGAAGAACTAGTTTATCCTGTTACTTGAGTACATCATGTCAATTTTTAATAAGTAGAGATTTTTGTTTTATGTTTTATGTCTTTGCTACTACTTGCTGTCAAATGACTTCTAAGCCTAATGAACGGCTGTACTATGTCTATATTTACACTAACTGAGCATTCTGTTTATACCCAAAGAATGGACACACAGCTTAACCAAAAAGACAAGAATAGTTACAGCAGACAATGGACAGTTAAAGTGTATTTATTCAGAATTATTTTTGATCTTCCCCTCTCATTTCTCATGACACTCATTGAAATTCTTGGCTCCCAAATGGAAATGTAGGCATCCATATTCTGCAAATGGAAAAAATATATGTGGAAAAAGAATAAAAAATATGAAAACATGTGGGTGTGGAATGTTGTGTTGTGATTTGTTTTCACTTTGGCAGGAGTCAAAGAACAAAAACTGTTGCTAAGTAGAACCTCGTCCCTTCAGAGCAGCTGCAGACGAATGGCTACAGCAAGTGAACTCTCACTGTGAACCACCGAAACACACTCCTCAGTGCTCTGCTCTAATTCTGCCCCAGTTCATTTCATCCCAAGCATCCCATCAGGATCATTTGTCCTTAGCCTTCCTTCAGCTTGAGGTCAGCTTGTTAATGCAGAGAAAAGGTTGACTGATTTGATTAAACCAAGTAGGCTATATCTTCACCTACTCTTGCCTATTCAGAATATAGGAA
Organism: Hydrochoerus hydrochaeris; assembly: GCA_004027455.1. Lineage (NCBI taxonomy): Eukaryota > Metazoa > Chordata > Mammalia > Rodentia > Hydrochaeridae > Hydrochoerus > Hydrochoerus hydrochaeris. The sequence continues at coordinate 11,831 of PVLA01003831.1, read as the reverse complement.
GACCCAACATTCAGATACTTGCACTGTAATAAATACCTATGGCCCAAAATTGGGTCATAAGAAAGTGAATAACTAAACCAGTGAAAGATATATAAAACAATAATAATAAAAAAATCAGTAATGCCCAGAGAATGTATGTTAGTATGAACTACCCAAAAACAATCTTTTAAGTAGATGGTCAAACAATGTTATCTAAGTAACATGTCCTATTTCTGTATTTAGGGAACGTCTAGTTTGCTCAATATTTAATCATATCTGTTTTAGGAATGTTCTTAATTTGATTTCAAGTTCCTTTTTTAGAATTATAAAAAACAAAATACACTAAAGGCCTCATGGCCCAGAAGGATAGGCAGAGTAATCTGCCATGCACACCCCATGCCTCAGTGATTCCCTAATTAATAACCTAATGTCAGGAAACTGCAGATCTGGGACAAACACTGCTTAAATTTGGGAAAATCATTTCTTTGCCATCTTCAGTCACAGTTAATGATACCCTCAATTTGCCGTGATAAATATGGTCCCTCAATCTTACACTGTTGAATGAGGTACATCCTCTACATATAAGGTAATTGCAATTTCCCTGTTTGCCACTTTTATGAAATTAAAACATACATCCTGATGACTTCCCCAAAATAAAGGTAAAAGCATTTTCCCATGAGAAATTAAACTGACAAGAGTTATACAAGTTAAAACTGTGTTCCTGAAATTTAAAGGAAAACATTATGGGGTCAGTCACTATGGTTTTTACACTAGATTTGCAATAGAAAAAGAATGAGAAACCCAAGTTACAAAGTGTCTTCTTATTTCATAGTATCTTCCAAAGAAAATTTTCTTATACAATCTGGGAGAGATTTCTCAGATTTATCAGGGGTATTTTCCCTTTTATTGACACCTTATCCACAATTTTGAAATGAATTCATACAAATTATACTCTACCAGTATTTGCAATTTCAAAAGATGAGTGCAAAGTTATGACAAGTAAAATAGAAATAAGAAGTATGCAATTCATCATAAGACAATGTATATAGTTCACATATAAATGCTCAAAAACTGCACTAGAATGAAAAATGAAGTGGTTATAGGTTTGCATCCATTAGAAATACCTTAAGTGAAAGAGCTACAAAACCCACTGATTTCAAGTTGATTTTATTGGCCATTCAAATTCCATTATGACAAAAAATTGGTAATTCAATTTTCTGTTATACAATAAACAATTCTTTTAAAGCTGTAAATAAAATAAAAATACAATTTTATTCAGTGTTACACAGTATTTACAATCCAGGAAGCTTCACTACATATTATGATCGAGCCAAAAAATTACCTTGTGTTTATATGCAAAAAGAGTTATATTCTAGACTCAGTATTATATTTTTAAAATATAAAAACATCTGATGGAATATTTCAAACTTCTGCATAAAAATTTAAATTAAACAGCTTGGGGGCATTCCCCCTAAATGGTTGTTTTTCCTCCAGCCAGTGACAATCAAACCATCATAAATTTCCAGATGCTCTTTGGAAAGAGTACTTCTCATTAGTAGAAACCTGGTCCATTCCAGTGCCTGAAACTGTGCCTTGTCCTGATCTGATTCCTCATGTAACAGCATCTCCTCACTCTGCTGATGGTCAGTGTTATGAGCACTGGGTTTATATTCACCATAACGTGGTCAGACATACTGTTAGTCAATTACAAGCCACCCTCTTTCATAATGGTGCTATCTAAATATCAGCAAAGAAATCCATAGGAATTTTCTTCTAATTTGGAGTCATAGTTTTTTGTTTGTTGGTTTGTTTGTTTGTTTGTTTTTGTTGTTGTTGTTTTCCTGAAGCTCCTTTTGTCCCTATAAGATCTGTTCTTGGTCACCCAAACTTTATTCTCCCACACACTTTTTTGTTGCCTTCTTATACATAGAAGTACCCTGAGCAACTGCATTATTTTGTCACCTTTACCTAAATTTAGGTCAGTTCTGTAAGAAAAATCTGTCTGTGATGATCTTAGAAGACCTACAATTTGTGTTTATGTCTGTTACTAGATATATTCAAAGCGCTTACCCTGATGTAACAAGGTTAGTTCAACAGTAGGAGCTCAGTCATTAAGTTTTCATTATGTATTTTCAGGTAGAATTTTTTTCAAAAACAACTTTATTTTGAGGTTAGAATTATTTTTCTAACTATCATATTTTCCTTATTTCTTTTCATTTAATTCCTTGCATTCTCTGGGGAAAGATTTCTGGGTCTCCTTCATAGCTTAACATGCACACATACAACTTTCTGGGTAAAGGTAAATAATAAGTCACCATACACTGCCTTTGTTCTGAGATTTGAGCCTGTGAACATTTGCTGGTGTTTAGCTGCTGCCTGCTGGGACGAGTAAGTGTATTTCTTAATCTGTTTCATGCAGTTACTGCCCAAAGAGATATCACTGTGTTTTTTCTTAATTTTGCTAAAGAGACATGTGCTTTTCAGGAGAGGTGGGATAGACAGAAAACCAGCAGGAAAGCAAAATGTACTTAATAAAAACACAGCCCACAGCCTGGAGTTTCACACTTCGGTGGAGTCCCCGCAGCTCTGTGGCACTGCTTCCAGAGGTATGAAACCTCCCCGCCAATGCTGTGGGCACAAGTTCACAACACACTGAAAAATGAAACATGTTCATACAGGGCACTATCAGTGGCATTAGTGGGATATGGGAAATAAAAAGATTTCAGTTCATCTTTTCTTTGTAAATCAGGGCATATGCTAGAGAAAAAGTACTCCTAATAATTTTGTCAGAGGTAGAGAAATGATGATAATGATGTAATTGTAATTATTACTTACAGAAGGCCTAAAGACCTAATATGGTCCATGTACAATGCTTAGTTCTTCATCTACAGAAGTTCTATTTCTTACCTCATCTTTGCCAGCAAGTCAAATATAGAGTACTATGGAAAGGAGGCAGTCTTCATTGTGCATAAATTATATCCCACTTTTCAATGTTAGAATCTTAGCCTGATAGTGTCTACAGCACTATACTTTAAAGTCTGTATATGAGCTTTATTGCCACATTTCACCTATACATAAAACTTTAAAAATTAGCTATAAACCTGGATATAATATTTGCACACTTTTATTTCATTGATTAGCTATTTCATTGAAGGGAAATTATTAGGCTATATTTATTGATATAATTTAAATGGAAGTTCAGGAAATGTAATAATCATTGATTTCTTAAGTAAATTCCACAATGATATTCTGATTATGTGTAGTAACATGGCTTAATTAAAAAAATAAATGCTTCAATAATGATTACTCTTATTTATATTAAAATCAAATTACTTTTCTTCTTCAATTGTTTCACATGATTACATGCAATATTTTTTCCAGTGCTTTGAAAACTTCTATCAAATGAGTGTAATCTTAAAATCAAGTCATAATTCTAACTTTTGAAAGATACACTTATTTACTTTACAAATGTCATTTTATTCCTTAAATTAAATTTTCACTTATAAATATTTTCTTTGAAATTTGAAACATCCTTTAACATATAATTTGAAGAGTTTTTATTCCATGTTTTTCTTTAGACTTTAGAGATTTTCATCAATTTAAGATTATACTAATGCAGATTAAAAATTTGACTATGTAAAAATATCTGAAGATAAAATCATGCACATAAAACTAAACATGATAGTAATATAAACCATGGTGGAGAAATTAAAACCAGAATAAAGAAACAAATATAAAATACATTGTCTGGTCTTTTAAAAGTGCATTTTTAGATATTTTTAATTTTTATATTATTTTGTTGTTGTTGTTTTTGAGACAAGGTCTTGCTATGCAGTTGATGCTGACCTCAAACTCTTGGCTATTCTCCTAGCTTAGCCTACCTGAGTGCCGAAATTACAAGCATATGCAACCATGCCTGTCCGTGTCATATTTAGAATTATCATTTAGTCTTTCTAACAGTGATATGTGCAAACCATGAGTTATTTTCACCACTGAAAATTTTGAAAAAAATTAAGCTAAGTTCAGGTTAGGGAAGATTTCTGCCTTTTATACTTTTATCCAGAGGGATTCTTGTCCATTTTGCCCAGTTCATCTAGACATAAAGGGAACTAAGAAGGAAAATCAGTCATCAAAGACTCAATTTCAGCATTATCATTTGTTATAAGTGATTTCTGGAACTTGTTAATGCCTCAGTAATTTATTATTTGAACCAGACCGTCAATGCAAACAATCATTTCCAATATGGAATAAACTTGTTTTAGCCTGGCATTTCAAAAGCAAAGATGATAAAAAGCTCTCATGCATATTTCATAATGAAATACCAGGTAGCAGGAGAAAGGGAGTGAAGGGATATGGAAATTCTTTAATGGATATCAGCATGCTCATAATTCCAAGTTAGATCATGGTAAATGCCAATAAGTGAAAATTGTTTATGTATTGTTTGTTTATATATTTATTGCCACACTATGTCCAATGTGACAGCATTAAACAAGCCCAAGGACAGTAAGCAAAAAGTCTGATTTTTTGAAGCTATCCAAATCTGATTGAAAGTTACATATACTAAATCACTACTGCTTGTAGATAAAATTGAGAGTAAGGCAATTTGAAGTGATACGTAAGAGGAGGCCCATAAAAGCTTTGAATCAGCCATTTTTTCCTTACCTTATGTTGAGAGTCCATTAAAATCAATGGTAACAATTGCAGAAAGATGATAGTTTGCAAATATTCACAACACAGTAGTTGCCCAATTTATGCAGAAAGTTGTGGCAAATAACTAAACCCAACTGTATATAAAGGTAGATTGTTAGTGTCACAGAACTAGTACTACATCATAAAGACACATGTCTTCTGCAGCGTGAGGGCTGAGCCCAGTGAAGCCCTCATCAAGAGTAATATCCCCTTTTCATATTTCACGCAAACATTATTCATTTTGATATTCTGCTTCAAACAAGAAAAGTTAAATTAAGCTCTTTTTATTCTCATAAAGCTTACTTTTATCCCACACAGTATGATTTTTCTAAGATAGTATAAGAACATAGAAAAAATTAGAAGAATGTCTATTTATATTTTTTTTCCTGTCTATGAAACAGTGAAACAGGTCGATTACAAGTTCTTGTTTGATACTGTTTCTTGAAAATAATGGTTAAATGTGAAATAGAACAATGAAACACGTTACAGTCCATTCAGTTTCCTTTGGAAAATAATAGTTGGATTAAATGAACACTTTATAAGGCATTAAAAATCAATATTTTTCTCACTGTCGTGAATATTTTTTGAAGAAGCCTTGGCAGCTATTTTTGTTCCTGTGATTGTGGGTCTACCATATGTGAAAATGGAACACTTTTCTCTCATTATTAAGAGCTTAGTTGCCCTGAGCTAAAGGCTGTAATTCTTCATGTCACCACTAAGGTGGCAAATAGGAATTCTCATTTAGTTTTTAGTAACCTCATTTTTCAAGAAGACTATATTTCAAGCTTATATAGACTTAAAGCAAACAAAATCTACACAGCTAAGTGCCTCTTCACTCATAAATTGTATTCATCTATTAAAGAAAATGTTAAACCAATAGATATTAATTTTTCATATATACTAACACTGAAATTTTATTTTAAAATGATGTTCAAAGTTAACTTAATGTTCAGACTGGTTCCTCATTAGTAATAATTTCAGTGTACTGCTAATGTGCTATACTTTCAGGAGCTATATCCAAAGAAAGGGAGATTTCAAATTCCCTAAGCTTTACTATGAACACACAAGTGAAAATACGTTAGCAGAATGTTCTGCACAGCAGTTTTAAAAAGGTATTTTTAAGTAAAAGCTTTGAAATTGTTCTCAAGTCTTTTATGCTTTCAGTGTTAGCCTGAGTTGATCAAGAATAATAAAAAAAAAGGTCATGCTTTGAGAAACTTTAAATCTGTCTCAATCTTGAAATGACAAGTCTTTCAAGCCAAATGACTAACCCCCTCAGAGAAGTGCACACCAGGTCCCTGGGTACCACGAATAAACTTCAGACTTCTTACTAATGCAACCATGTACTACTCACTTGTGTAGCTTTATAAACCTTTTATGAATTCAGATAATTTTCAGTTGTTTCTCATTTTCTTTTCTGCCACTTAAAAAGGTTAGCTATTAGGTTCCTATTTACATCTGAAGTGATGAAAAATTCAGCAAAGCCAAGGCAACATATGGAATCATGATTTTCTGATCAGCACTCCATTGTCTTTCTTTCTATTTTGGTAGATGCTACTCTTATGAAGACCATAAAAAACACTAGAGAAACCCTCATAAGCATTATTTCTTCATGCCATTTCATTCTTTAGAGGTTTCATATTTTTTTCAGCACATCGAAGGTTTAGTTTACATTATCTTATTTTCAATCAATATCAAGCAGATTTTTCCAAGTTCCCAATCAATATTTTCTCATCAACCAATTAATCTAAATTGTGCTTCAAACATGCGTATATTTGCATGGGAATAAACAAAAAAGAAAACAATGAAGACATCAACATCCACTTATAATTTGTCTATTATGCTTCCCATTAGGGACTCATTACCTTTTTTAAATATAACATATCACTGTTCACATATCTGAGGAAATTTGTAAATACTGTGCTATTTGAATACATACAAATTTCTGCAGCAAATAGCATTATGATATTACTTTTCCAACTATTATCATTTTTATAGGCAAGCAAATGTCTAAAATAAGCTGAGATTTGTAGTTTATAATCTATTATGCCTTCCAAAATATATTGAATCTAGCTGTAGATGAGCATGATTTGAGAAACTTTAAATGTGTCACATGTTGCATCATAGGAAGAATTTCTACGATGAACTCCAAAACTCCAGTATATATACAAGTCCATCAGGCTTGCTTCTAGGGTGAATTCCAGGAATAACCAATTTTACTAGCCAAGTTCAAATAATATTTGGAAATGCTATAATTTGATTATACTTAAATTGTAGTCTATCATCTTTGAATAAATACTGATGTTACACTTTTGATTAAGAAATGCTAACTACTGACACTAGGAAAACATTGTAATTAACTAGAATCTGGAACTCATTGTGGCTTCACACTCTAGTGTCTCAATTCCATTTTCTGCCTGGAATTCAGAGAGAAATGTACCTATACATTTAATATTTAATCTTTAATAATCCATCATTGTATTAAAAACAAGTCTACTGACAAACATAACATGAATTTGCATTACATTTATGAATCTATAGCATCCAGAATAAACACAATGATAATTTCTTCTGTAAAGGAATCAGAATTTGCCTTGTGTTTTCTTTTTGGTTCTTGACATCATGCCTTCAGAAAAAGACATTCTTATATATTTTCATAGGAAATTTTACACCAGTGAAATTAAAGGATAGCAGAGACATAAACAATGTACCCCACAATAATCAGCCCTGTGTTCTCAGAGTGATTTTACCATTGATAATGTGGCTCAAAGATAGATATTATGAACAATCCATACCAATTTAGAATTTTGATTACTTTTTCATTTACTTCTCTACATTTTGGTGAGATAGGACAAAGACTTATGTCTTTAAAAACAGGAATACAGATGGAATTTGAGCTTTGGGAGAAAAGAAATCCAAGAAAAGACTTTATAGGGTTTATTTATGTTATACATTGTCATTAAAATACATGAGTTCTAAACAATGAAATATTTTAAGTACAAAGGTGACTGTGAAAGGCTTTTAAGCGAGTCACAGAAACTTCCCAGAGCCAAAGAGCATGGTCTGGTGGTAGTAACCCTGACTTAGGCTTCTGTAGCCTGTTCATCCTTACCACGCTCAACCACCCCATCATTTACTCAAACAAAAAAGTTACTTTGGATTTCATTCCCCGGATCAGATGCTTCTACGTGCACACTCACAAGCCACAAACTCCACACTCCACATGGTCACTGCCTTGTCGTTTACCTAAGTCCTGCCTGGGTATACTTGACAGGTAGAACCCAGGTTCTGTGTCTCTGCCCAGCTGCAAAGGAGACCTGAAGCAGCAGTTTTTACTAGGAAGTGGAAGCCTAAGGCAGGTATTTTCTTAACCTTAGACAGAATGACTAAAGGTTTAGAGCAGACCAAAAAGGGGAGGAAGAACCACTTTTAAGATTATACTTATTGAGCAGTATATTCCCAACTTTTTGCTTATCTCCTTGGTATGGAAATAAATGCTTTTATATATACAATTTTTTTGAAATGTGCTAAAAGTAAAAAGTTACACAGAAACAACCTCAATACCAATGAACAAGTTTTTAATATGTACTAAAAGCAACTATGTATTACAAAATCTCATTAAATCATTTTAATTTAAATACAAAAGAAAAAAATAAATAGAACACTTTAAAATAATAACAAGTTGTTTTCCTTTAGAAATTTCGAGATGGTGGTAAATAAATGTGTTCTAGTATAGAAAGCTAAATATAATAGCTATTAAAATAGTAAAAAAAAAAAGACTTCTGTAATATACTTTTAAAGGTTAAAGAATATGGTCCATAAAATCAGCTTAAGCATCAGTAAACTTCTGTCCATCAACATGGAATGCAGTGTGATATACCAACCTTTTTACTGGAAAAGGAACAGGAGACTGGCTAAGTAAACAAGATCATATGTAAAAGAAAATGGCGGCCCTAATCCCGCTCAAACATACTTGTCTATGCAAAAGTGACCCCATGACAGCAGGGCGTGTGTGTGTGTGTGTGTGTGTGTGTGTGTGTGTTGGTGTATAATATATACTTATATCCAACGGTAAGTGTCATATTGTAAACCTTTCAATTAATTGATCAAGCCATGTAAGGATATAACAATCAGGCCACAAGGTTCATAATAATAACAGCTATAGATTTTTTTAGTGCCTATTAATGTGCTCATTAAGGCTCCAAGTGTTGTACATATACATTTTTTCATTTAGTACTTATAAAACTAACTTGATAAGTATTATTATTATTTTTATTTTTATTTTATAGATAAGGACAAAATAATGACTGATTAAATAATTTCCCTCCTGGCAAGGGCAGATTCTAAACAAAATAACTATACTCCCAAATTAGATATATTTTTTGGCTACTCTTTATTGTCAGTAACTAACCTACCAACTCACTAAACTTTCACTGAAGTTATATCCTGCTGCCTTAATATGTCATATATGAGTTATAGATGAGCTTGAAATTAATCCCCTGAGATCTAGGCAACTTTGCACTCATACAAAAAGAACAGAGAGTTCTGTATTAATTAACAGGGAGCATGATTTAAAAAGAGAAATCTTTGCACAGTTGTAACCTTGGTAAAGCTGTCAAACACACATAGAAATTACCTTTGAATTACCATGAGAATGACAAATATGATCCTATGGACTCTTACAAGTGTGTTAAATTGTAAAGTGGACCCATTCCCCAGAGTTTTATTAAACTCTGATATAGAGGTTGTGTGATTGCCTATTCCCGGTGACATCACAAAAAGTAAGATCCAGTGCATAAAGCAGGAATAAGCCATGAAGAGCAAATTCTAGTATCTAACCCAATTCATCTAAGACATGGATTCATCCAAAAGGAAGGCTAAAAAATTAAAAAGTGACCCTTGCATGCTGCACCCCATTCCACACCCTTGCCTCAAGCCTGCATAGAGTTTAAGAGGATATGAGGTCTCCTCTTGTTCCAAAATGTGGCCTTCAAGGACAAGTGCCCTAACATCTCCATTTTATACCTATAAAGAACTTTGTTCTAAAATAAAGTTTCAAGAGGTGTAATTTTCAGGTTTCTGAAAGAAATTCAGCAGATACTCAAAATGCCAGGAACATATGCAGGTAAGATTAGAAAATTCTGTGAACTACAGGAAAAAATTGTTTTTGGGTGTTATTTCAAATAAATATGGGGCTGTCCATTTGGGACCCCTCCTGTCTCACAGGAGCTATTCCTATTCTCCAATAAATTTTCTTAGTCTTAAAAAAAACAATAAATAGAAAAGCAGTTTTAGTACATCTCTAAATTCCTATAAGCATACAAATTCCTGTAAGCATGGATGATAATGTCATTTCATTCAAGAAAATTACATATTTAAAAGCATTTGTTTAAGTCATCAGAGACTTGCTTAAAGATATTCCTCATTAATTTTCATGGTGAATTTTCATTTCCAGAGATGGCTTGGTAGAACAATATAAACACAAAGCCTTGCATCTTTTTTTTAATTAAAAAAAAGAAAAACCTATTATTACTTCACTCATTTAGAGTGTTAACACTGAATATTTATTACAGTAAAGCTTACCTGAGAGGAATAACTTGTTTTTCCTTAGAAACAAGGCTGTAAATGTGAGGGAGAACTGATATTCTTAAAAACGAAAACATGTAAGCACTAAGAAGTTGTAAAAGGAAAAAAAAAGAATATAAAATAAACAAGTTTTCATTACTGTTTAATCAAACTAAAATTCTTAAAAGATTCATGACACTATCTTGGAAAAGTGCCTTCCAGATACCTAGCCTAACAAAAATGCATGCTTCTAACATCAAACATGAAAGTTACCACACAGAAAAGACACCACTCTAAATCCTCAAATCATTAGTTTGTTTTGATTTGAGTTTTATAATTATTTCTAATTATATGTCATTTCACTATCTTCTTTTTATTTAGGCAAACATTGTTGTGAGCTATTACATATTTCCTATCCTCTCATAGAAATATTTGATAGTTTTCTAAATGAATATTCCACTCTTATTTCCTACAAATAAGGCAGATTAGATATCTTGAACAATCTTACAGTATAAAATGTGTAGTGATGAAAGACACAAAAACAATATTCTTTTATGCATGAACTTGTGACTAAACAAAGTTAGAAAAATATTTGGAATATAAAAATGAAGAAAAAGATGCTGACAAAATTATCAGGATAATGTTGATATGTAGAGTTAATGAAATGGTAAGAAACATGAAAGGTAGACTTGATATCCACAGTTTACCTGAAATTGAAATCGAAGTTGGAGTTGATATGCACTTTAAATGAAACTAAGGTTCTTGAAAGGCAACACCATGTGTGAAAGATTGAACCAGGAAAAACATTCCGATCGTGAACTTCCAAGTGCCAAAATTTATTAGGAATCAAGGGAATTTACCTATTTCAGGAGAGATATGTATTCATAATTACCAGCTTACAACCTGAGGTTTGAGATTTATATATAAAGTACATGAAAAATCAGAGAAACTCTAAGCCAAGAATTTAGAGTCCATCAGGACTGTTAGTGCAAAGCCCCAGGCAAAGACAGATTAGATACCCTCTCTGAAGGGCAGCGCATCATTCAACTCAAGACTTACACTGTGGCCATTGAAAGTACTCACTACAGTTGCAAAGTATGCAACAAAATAAATCAACATAGATGAATAAGGAGAAACAAAGCCCAAAAATAGACACTGAAATAGGAAATTACATAAACCCAAGTAAGAAATTATATAATATATATGTATGTATTATACAAAATGTTTTCTTTAAAATATTCAAGCAGATAAAGGATGTTATAGGAATTTAAGAAACAAAATATTATCATCACCTAATTATCTCATGATAAAAATCATAAAAATTAAAAGCTCAATACACAATAATATAGCAGATTATTTACACTATTGAAGATATGTTTGAAGAAAATCATTTAGTATAAAAAGATACATAGTATAAAAGATATTAAAATGATATGAAATAGGATAAAGCTACATAAAAAGTACTGTCAAAATCTCAAAATAAAGAACGGGAATAGCTGATAAAATAACAAGGACAATAGATTTCTCAAAGTTGATGAAAACATTTCTCTAACTCAAGAATAGTAAATACAAAGCAGAATAAAATGCACATCCCTACC